>JAHLJT010005437.1:105210254-105403133 GCA_031308135.1 Acheta domesticus | reverse complement strand
CCTGCGCACGCCCCCCCCGCTCCCACTCAGCCACGCACCTCCACGCCCACCCTGCGCACAGCGCCCCCCGCTCACCACTCAGCCACGGCTTCCACGCCCCTGTCCCTGCGCACGCTCCCCCCGCTCCCACTCATGCCACCGCCTCCACGCCCCTCCCTAGCGCACGCCCCTGCTACCACTCAGGCCACGCCTCCACGCCCTCCCTGCGCACGAAGCCCCCCCCCCCGGCTCCCCACTCAGACACGCTTTCCACGCCCTCCCTGCGCCACGCGCCCCCGCTGCCACTCAGCCACGCCCTCCACGCCCTCCCATCAGCTCCTTCCTCTCCGCCTGGGCGCGCCGCCCGCCGCCTCCAAGCGCCGCCCGCTCCTCCGCCGCGCGCGCCTCCTGCTCGCGCGCCCAGCCCCCGCGCCGCAGCGCCCGCAGCGCCGCCCTCCACGCCCTCACCCTGGCGCACAGCCCCCCGCTCCCCCTCAGCCACGCCTCCACACGCCCTCCCTGCGCAACGCCCCGCTCCCACTCAGCCACGCCTCCACGCCCCTCCTGCGCACGCCCCACCGCTCCCACTCAGCCACGCCTCCCGCCCTCCCTGCGCACGCCCCCCCCCCGCTCCCACTCACAGCCCGCCTTCCACGCCCTCCCATAGCCTCCTCCTCCGCCTGGCGCGCCGCCGCCGCCTCCAGCGCCGCCCGCTCCTCCGCCGCGCGCGCCTCCTGCTCGCGCGCCAGCCCCGCGCGCAGCGCCCGCAGCGACGCCTCCACGCCCTCCCTGCGCACGCCCCCCCGCTCCCACTCAGCCACGCCTCCACGCCCTCCCTGCGCACGCCCCCCCGCTCCCACTCAGCCACGCCTCCACGTCCCCCCCCCCCTGCGCACGCCCCCGCTCCCACTCAACGAGGCGTCCACGCCCCCCCTGCGCACGCCCCCACTTCCATTCAACGACGCCTCATGCAATGGAGCGATGTCTCCTGCTTGCGCGCCAGCCAAAATGCTTATCTCGGTGGGGTTTTTGTTCCCTTTCTCTAATATATTGAACAAAAGCTGAGATGGCCCCTGGATTTGCTTGTGGACGTAAATGTTTCTTAATTGTGCACTTTTTCTATGTTTCTGTGAGAAATATAGTTATTCAAATTATCGTTATCCACATTGTCGCTGCAAAACATATTATTCTGTCATCAATAACATGATGAGGGTGAACGCTACAAATTAATTGGCAGTGTACCTTCGAAAATAGATTTTATTTTATGGGAGCGAATATTTTTTCAACAAAATTTGAAAGATGAAGTATTTTTTTTTGTATTGAAAATTCCACTATAATATGGCTTTGGATAGAGATCACAGAATTATGAAAACGTGCGCAGAATTGCCTTCTCCCCATAGGTTTAAGTGTGTTTGTCGGAAGTGACGAAGGACGTACCTGATGGCCTGCTCCTGCGCGCGCAGCTGGTCCTGCAGGCGCGCTAGGCGGCCCGCCACCTCCGCCTGCAGCCGCTGCCGCTCCGCCTCCTCCTCGCCCAGCAGCTGTTCCTGCAGCTGCGCCAACTGGTGGGCCTGCGCACACGCCGCCGCGCGCAACGTCACTCCTGCCGCAAGTGGTCTTCCAGCGAATGTCGCCATGCGAGGTGCTCCCGACCAGGTGTCTCCCATCCAGACTTCGGTTTTTCTTTTTCTTGGCGCACGGGGAGGTGTCATCCAAATGGAGTATCTCACGGTATTTCGCGTCGTTCTCAATCGTGCCGCTTGAAGTCGCATAATCGCGACTGTTTGGAGCAGTGCTGGCGATCATGCGATTCCTGGCGGCACAACGACGCGAAGTGCCGTGAGATACTCCATTTTGAGGACACCCCACCCCCGTGTGCCAAGAAAGAATGACCGAGGTATAGAAACAGGGAGTAGCGCATACCAATGTTCTAGCGATCCCGACGTTTTATAACCAGTAGTCATGAGGATTGGAACTGGGTGGTATTCTGTCTTTTGAGAACCATGAACCCATCTCAAACCAATGTTAATTTTCTTGAAAATCCCCATTATGTCATCAATTGTAATAATTTCTGTTCACGTCTGAATTCTGCTTGATGGGGCTATCGGATCAGTGCATATTGAATGGCGGCGGTTGCGCTACTCTCTGTATTCAGGGTCTCTACTCCCGTCAACGCAGCACCGCCCCATCTGGGACAAGCTCTAACCTCCCGACCGGTCCCCAGGCACGGGTGGTAGTGTAGTGCAAGGTCCTCACCTTGAGGCACACCACATTTAAATCGGAGTGTATGTCGGTCCGTGTTCTCGAGTAGCGACAGCGGCGTCCACGTTTTCAAATCATCCATGTATTAACGATCAATCTTTTGAAGATGATTTTTTTGGAAACACCGTTGTTGTGTGATCCACGTTCTTGCAAAATTGATATTTTTTTACGTAAAAAGTACCATCATAAATTTGTTTATAATATTATTCAGATATCCATAAATTGAATATTCTTCAGATGAAAGTAACAAAAGGAGAAAAATAAAAAACGTGAAATTCAATAGTTACTTATCCAGCATTAAAAACATTGATGTTTTACATGGTTGTTGAGCATCGATATTTAAAAACATGAATGTTTCGTCTTCCGTGTGACTCACATGTTCCTCCTCCAGCCGGTGCACAGCCGTGTCCGTGTTCATCTGCAGCTGCTCCTGGAACGCGCGCAGCATGCGCTGGCTGTGACTCACATGTTCCTCCTCCAGCCGGTGCACAGCCGTGTCCGTGTTCATCTGCAGCTGCTCCTGGAACGCGCGCAGCATGCGCTGGCTGGCACTCACATGTTCCTCCTCCAGCCGGTGCACAGCCGTGTCCGTGTTCATCTGCAGCTGCTCCTGGAACGCGCGCAGCATGCGCTGGCTGTGACTCACATGTTCCTCCTCCAGCCGGTGCACAGCCGTGTCCGTGTTCATCTGCAGCTGCTCCTGGAACGCGCGCAGCATGCGCTGGCTGGCACTCACATGTTCCTCCTCCAGCCGGTGCACAGCCGTGTCCGTGTTCATCTGCAGCTGCTCCTGGAACGCGCGCAGCATGCGCTGGCTGGCACTCACATGTTCCTCCTCCAGCCGGTGCACAGCCGTGTCCGTGTTCATCTGCAGCTGCTCCTGGAACGCGCGCAGCATGCGCTGGCTGGCACTCACATGTTCCTCCTCCAGCCGGTGCACAGCCGTGTCCGTGTTCATCTGCAGCTGCTCCTGGAACGCGCGCAGCATGCGCTGGCTGTGACTCACATGTTCCTCCTCCAGCCGGTGCACAGCCGTGTCCGTGTTCATCTGCAGCTGCTCCTGGAACGCGCGCAGCATGCGCTGGCTGGCACTCACATGTTCCTCCTCCAGCCGGTGCACAGCCGTGTCCGTGTTCATCTGCAGCTGCTCCTGGAACGCGCGCAGCATGCGCTGGCTGGCACTCACATGTTCCTCCTCCAGCCGGTGCACAGCCGTGTCCGTGTTCATCTGCAGCTGCTCCTGGAACGCGCGCAGCATGCGCTGGCTGGCACTCACATGTTCCTCCTCCAGCCGGTGCACAGCCGTGTCCGTGTTCATCTGCAGCTGCTCCTGGAACGCGCGCAGCATGCGCTGGCTGGCACTCACATGTTCCTCCTCCAGCCGGTGCACAGCCGTGTCCGTGTTCATCTGCAGCTGCTCCTGGAACGCGCGCAGCATGCGCTGGGACTCCGTCTGCAGCCGAAACATGTGGTGGTGGCGCTCCTCCACCAGGCGCTGAGCCTCGCGCAGCAGCTCGCGGTCCCTGGCCTGCTGCAGCTCCCCGCCCCCGCCGCCGTCCTCCTCGCTGTCCTCGCCGCCTCGTTTGACGAGGCACGCCCCTGCAACCACGCCACGCGAGCCCACGCCCGTCACCCACCGACCGCCCTTCCGCCAGCGGCGAGCGGACACCTACTCTCTCAGTGAGAAACTGCTGATTGACAGTGACTGCTCACTGATGGTGGCAGTTATAACCCTGCCACTGGCAATCAGTGAAAATTAAACTGAACAAATCAGTGAAAATCGGGTCCACTTTTTGAATCAGTGAAACTTCACTGTTTGAATCAGTGAAACAGTGACAACAGCAGCTTGTGAACGACTGATCAATCAGTGAGAAATGGTGGCGCGGCACTTTTACCATTGACGACCAGTGAAATGCTGACGGTCATTATAAAGAAGTTCGCATATTCGCTGATTGTCAGCGGAACTACACATATCGACTGAAGATATCAGTGACTTCGGCTCTCACTGATTGAAGCAGCGACAATTTCACTGATTCAGATCCAGAGAGTAAGCTTCCGCGACTCGAGTCCATGACATCTTGGCTGCTGTCCGGGTGACTGGCGCGGGGCCCGGGTTGGCCCCCAACCGCCAGCCAATCAGAGTGACCTTTCCGCCAACCACGGCGCACCTGCCCCTCCCGAGCGCCCAGGCAGAACGACATATAATACTGGACGCTTACAATATCATGTCACTGCCCTGAGGAAGCCTGCGATGGGACAGGCGAAACGTCGGCCTCTCAGCCAACGACGCGGCGTCACCCGGGCAGCCAAGATGTCATGCCAGTGGCGAAGTTGAAGGGTAGCCTACGATCCTTCGGCTCTTTGCCCAGTGAGTGCGAGAGAGAAGGAGATGGCGCGCGCCCTCTTGCGCGCATGCGCGGCAGAACTAGCCGGTGTCTATCCACTGGCCGGCTCCCCACTCAGCTACGGGCCCTACTAATTCCCTCGCGGGTTGAAAACATTGTATTTTAATTTTAAAATTTTTAAATTAAATTTAATTTTCTTAAACCATTCAGTAAAAATATTCAAAATATGGTACACGTAACGACAGATTTTGTTGAAAAATAATTTGGATATTCTAAGGCTCCCAGATTACCCTTCAGCTTCGCCACTGCTGATTACTGATATAATGCGACAAAACGTAAAATAATAAATTGCAAATTTTCTCCTCCTCTTTCGAAGTCTTTCCAAATGAGGAACAGTTTTGCACGGCCAAGTGTTACATCAATCGACATTCTGCGCATGCGCAGTTCGAGTTTCGCATCAGTTGTCATCTGCGCACGCGCAGAAGATTGAGACAGCAGTCGCCTGTTGAATGGTACGCCGAGCTAAAACGACCTATTGAAACGTCCGTGTCAATGCGGACGTTAAGCAAAGAGTAGCGCACAGCCATCGATTGTATTCCCTATCTTCTGCGCATGCGCTGACGCATGTGAAATTCAAACTGCGCATGCGCAGAAGAGCAAGACTGCTGGCCATTATTGTAACCCTTCGCCGTGCAACAACTCCGTCGTGCGGACTTCAGCGTACAGCAATGAACAGCAGCATCCAAGTGATGCGCACACGCGATTCCATTCTGAGCATGCGCAGAAGGGCGAGATTACGAGACTTCCTTTTAAGCAATCTAAGCACAACGTAGAACAGTAATCGACAGCAACATCGATTTCCTGCGCACGCGCAGTTCGAGTTGCCCGTCACTTTTGAGTATCTACGCATTCGTCAAACGTCGAGATTACTATCTCGAGACTTTTGCGTTGTGGACTTTAAACGCAACGTAGTGTACAATAATCAACAGCAACATCGATTTTCTGCGCACGCGCGGTTCGATTTGTGCATCACTTTTGAGCATCTGCGCATACGCAAAAGGTCCCATTAATCTGTGAATTATCTCTATACAAGATATGTTATATTTATTTTATAATATTATAATATACTTATACATGCAGATTAGAGATTGACTAGCAGCTCTACTCGATCAAATGCCAATCAAGACTATATGTTTTTCTCTTTCACCAAAGTTGGCAATTTCTATAATTCCGACATAAACGTTTGCTCGTAACCTCTTTGTGTATGTCACTCACTACTGATCGAGATGTTGCTGTCCATTGCTGAAGGCTGCCCCGTGCTTGACGTCGTTAATAAGTACTGTTTGCACCGCGTGAAGCACCTTGCGGTACCACTTCTGGGACTGCGCATGCGCACTCCAAGTGACAGCGAGCTCCACTATTCCGCCGGTGGTCTCCTCCCGCGCACCGACTTCTGTTCGTTCTGCGCAGCACCAGCTTGCGTCACGAACCACGTGACCACAACACGGGCATTTTGTTTGAAAAGCCAGGCGGCCAGGCGTTGGCCGCCATTTTGTGGAGAGCGAGAAGTGTTGAGAAACATTTTGAAAGTGGTACAAAGTGACAATTCTTATCGGTGACCAACCACAAATAACATGATAGTGCACAAGATGCAATATTTAAAAAAGAAATGATTCAAATATCTGTTTTAATGACTTGTAACGAGTTGATAACATTAGTATCGGGCTACATTTAAAACTCACGCTAATATTGTGACGCAAACTGGTGCCTGAAGCCCATTGGTTGATGTCGGATACGATGCGCAATAGCATACTCATATCTTTCCATTATGACTGTGACAACAGTGTGAGCTGGTAACTCTAGAGTCCCATGATGCAACATCTAGTCGTTGGCATTAATCTGCATATAAATTTTTTTATTCTTCTACAGATATGACTGTAGTCGAACAAATACGAATCGAGAGGAAGTGGCATTATGGGAATTTAGCGCAAACTGACACCACCAATTTTCAAACTACACATAGTGATGAAACTCTTTCTCGACTCTACCAATCACAACTGTTGTCCACGTGATTGCTGCACGTCACACTACGCAAAAGTCTCTAATTAAAACATTGATACTTAAAACTACTTTAGTTACTACTTCTAACATTACATTTTTGCGCAACAAAATTTAAATTTGGCAGTGACCATGTTTCCCCTTCAGACCTGACGTACATCCCAATATACATATCGGCATAAAATGCTGTAGTACATGATATTTACAGCGTTGTCAAACCTTTACTAAGCATCTGTAAGAATTCTAATTTTTGGAGATAAACGATTTTATGTTTTATTATTTATTTATCTTTCATTTACTAACATTTGTTTATTTATCATACATTATTTATTAATCTTTCAAGAAACCAGTCTTACAAGATACCTTTTTGCACACTCCCAAAAAAATCAGGTCTAAAGGGGTTAATTTATAGTTAAGATGTAACTGTTAATTTTATTTTAATTAACTTTAAGTTAAAAATAATAAGAACTTTGGACAAAACTGAACGTGAAAACCTTGGTGCCCAGGTCACCTCAAAGTTAAGATGACCAGATCTTAAAAACAAAAAAAACGGGACATTGTGAAAGTTCCTTGACTAAAAAACGGGACACACGCTGACCCATATTTCTCAATTAAGATTGCTTGTTACGTCGCACAGAAACTCAGAAGTAGAAGGTTCGGATTAGTGAAACATCTGCCGTGTGTGTAAATGGCCTAACAGCTGATTAAACGTCGTGTCATTATAAATAATCTTAGTATACACGTTTCCCCTTCCAGTTTATCCGCCAGCGGGGCACCGCCCCTGCCGGGACATACTCGAAGCTCCTGACATGCGTAGTAATGTAGTGTAGTGCATGTTAGTGTAAATGTGTGTAAGTAAGGGGTGCGGATAGGACAAGGAAGAGGAAGGAAAGATCGCGCGCGGCCCGTTTGTTAAGGATCTTCTCGGACATTGGTATTTATCGAAGAAACAACGGAAAACTACAGATCAGAGTAGCCAACCGCTAGAATTCTCCTCCAGACAGCGGCCGAATTCGAGTAGCTATTTACAGGAGTTATACTGCGTTTTCCTAACTTCACCTCTCAAGGTCCGTCTTCACGATGGAATATGTCACGATATTTCGCGTCTTTCTCAGTCATGCCGCTAGATATCGCATGATCGCGACCGTATGAAGCAGTGCTTGCGATCATGCGACTTCTAGCGGCAAGACCGAGAAAGACGCGAAATGCCGTGTGATATTCCATTGCAGACGGGTTTGAGGGGCAGAGTTAGAAAAATCGCACTCAAGAGCGTCGAAGTTCCGTCCCCGTTGGGGCTCGAACTCTCAGACCTCCCTGTCCGAGTTATAGCAGGGACACACGTCGGTCTCTTTCGAGTATGTGAGCGTTTTAAGTATTAAGAGAGTACTTAGTAAGCATGATTGAACATTGACAGCAAAGCTCGAGGAAGATGGCGAATCAAAGAATGGTTGTGTAACCTGACACGCGACGTACTGTCAAAAACTGGTACTTGTGTCCTGTCATTTTATCTATTTACTTAAGTACTTGTACTTAAAAGGGTGGCTGCAAACTTTAAATGTTCCCCGGACGGTTCAATCTAGCTACGCCACTGAAAAAAGGGAAAGGTTAATTTATGGGCTCTGTGCACAACACAGTGGTTTTCAAACAAAAGGTCATTACTGTTTTAACAGTACTCAAGGAATAACAAGAAGGTGCAATGCATTGCACTGCATTTACAAAAATATGTGAATGAATTGCTTTAAAAGTAATGGGGGAAACTATGTTTAAGATTTCATGTTTATTTGGTCAATGGTTACACTTTATTGATTTTTCAAATGAAGTATATTTAAAATATAATCTTACTGAAATTTTGTAATGGAAATTTAACAAAGATCAGATAAAATAATTACATAAGAATAGTACACAGTGATACATTTATTAAAAAGTTTTCCACCAGAATAAAATGTCATTTTAATTTTACCTCATAATTATTATATATTAGTCAATATTTTTCAATAATAATTGATAAAAATATTTAAAATATCACAGCTTTTATGTCTGATGACTGCATCTTCCAGCAACATCTTAAGTTCCGTAAACGCATCCTCAAGACCACATTGTAAATATTTAATTCAAAATTTTAATGAATATTATTAATAGAGCAAGGCACCTTTCAAAAATGTTTGAAAACCATTGGTATAATTTCAAACTACATAAACTAAAGCAAAATTCTGACCATGACGAATCAGAGTTCGTAAATAGAAAAATTCATGCATGTAATCTATTTGTTTGAAAATTGTACAATTGGTTGTTCTGCAAACAAATTATGTACAAAGGTTTAAAAAAAAGTTTTCCAATCAAATTACATTAAAGAATGATTTTTTCATACTTTATTAACAGTGGTGCCAATTCCCAGGGACGGTAGATCCAAATGGTCTTTAGCTTTCTGTGAATTTCCCTCCACTACTGACGAACTCTGGACTCGTATCCAAACTGGGGGTCCACAGCTTTCTACAATCAACATGTGGACAAAGTTATGGGACAATAGCTGTAACTTTTGAATCATTCACACTAAGAAACAAAAATTCTAAAGGAAAACTAGCTAAATAGTATGTACACTCCAGTTTGGCATGTATGATCTTTTCCAACATTCATAACCCACCATTAATCTAAAAAGCAAAACAAACAGAACACATCAAGTTGCTTTGCACAAATGTAATTTACATAATGTGAACAAGCCTCCAAAAATATTTTGGTCTTTTGGTCCAGCCGTCTTGAGGAGCATAATTTTTGACATTGTAAGGCATAAATATTAGGAAAGTAAGTTTTCAACATGAAAATTTACTTTCTCCAAATTTTTTGAAAGAAAATGCAAAATGATTTTGTACCTGCGCAAACTCAAGGAATGTTTTCGGAAAGTGGAACAAGATCGGGAAATAATATTTTTCATGAGATTGCTGCATGAGAGGTGTAATAACATAAAACCCAGCCCAAACATTCTTGACAGCACATTCAGAATTCAAACAAATTAAAAGATATGAATGCTTTAGCAGAGATGAATCTTTTTTAATAACAATTGAATAGATTGACTAAAGCCATTTCACATGGACTTAAAAATAGACAAAAGGCTTTTGCAAGTTTGGAAATTTTACACGTAATTTTAACTTCAAACACTAAATGCAAAGGAAGTGGCACAGCCACTGGTGGAGCAGATGCTTCCCTTAACCAAATTTTCATTAATGTGACACCTTTATAACTGACAAAATAACATTTTTTAATTTACAGTAATTTACGCATTTGCCTTAAGGCTTGTAATGATTTACAGTACAAATAAAATGTGATTGACAGTTTGTGAATCACAGTGAAGTGACTGACAGTTTGCAGTGAAATGGTAATTTCAATGTCGTAACCCAATCAACAACATATCAGGAGCTTACACATGTGCATACCTCAAATTATAGAAAAAATTAATCGCATGCCTGTGCAGTCTTATTGGCTGTTTATAATGAAAGAAGAAATATCATCATTAGCTTTACTTTCGATTGAAAAATTTCAAAAACTTTTATGAATAATTAAATTTTAGTATAATAAAATTTTACAATTTAGTAAAATTGGTGTAATTTTCAATTCTTTTATGGGCTCCCAATGGAATTGCATGATTATTGTTGAAATTTTACAAAAAGTCAAAAACATCATTTTTAAAAATTCAAGACTGGTTAGAAATTTTCAATTTGCACCTTGACTGCCATTTGCTTAGCTGTCAAAGGTCACATGCACCTTGGCTGTAATTGTGGCAAAATTAACTGTTTTCATAGGAATTTCAGCCAAGCCAAACTACTGACAAATAAATATGAAGATCAAAAGATGTTCAAAACACAAAACATTATTGAAGACATAAACAGCTCATTCAAACTATCTTACATGACAGAAGCTAAATTCTTGTATGGAACTTCAAAATTCAGAAGTCAAAAAAGTAGAGGAAGCCCAAGATAAAAGAGGCACTCACTGTCATCTTTACTGAAGAAACAAGATCTGACTATATCTAAGACCCTGTCATTCACAATGATGATCATGATTTCAATATATTTTCATTTTTATTATTCCTTCTTTTGAAACTCATAATACCATTTTAACTGTTCTCAAAAAGCAGAATTAGTAATCAATTTCTTCAAGTCCAGAGAGAGGATATCTATGAAAATGAAAATTTTCAATACCACTTCCTTTGGGATAAAGCTGGTGGACATGAATCATAAGTAATTAAGCTCATGAAAGAATTCTTCAAAAGTATGTTGAAAAACCACACAGACAGAGACATACAATAAATGTGCCTCAATTTTCTTTAGAAACTTCCAAAATTTGAATTACATTTTTGTCTTTTGAATTATTTGTAAAAATTAATTTCGTAAAAACATTCCTTGAGTTTTAATGCTTATTAATTATATCTTCCTATATACATAAAAAATTTACACATTTGTACTACAAGCTAAATAATTTTTGACGTCTAACAAAAATTTTGTTGCTGGTAAAAACTTACTACAGAATTTCTTAAAAGCACTAAAATACTCGTATGTATACTCTCAATTCATTCTTCTGTGAATTACTATAACTTTAAAAATGTACATTTTGAAGACAGTTTATAATTTTCATTTTAAAAAATTTATTTAGCAAGTCAAATACATCACATGACCATGTAATGAGGAGAAAAAAAAAATTGAAAAAGTACATTCAATAACAAATTATATATGAGTTTATGATATTACTTCAAATTTGGGAAAAGTACTTAGTTTTATATATTTTTGCATGCTAACTAGATGACTTTGTTAAACATTAGAAACTATTAAGAGAAAGTGAATTTTTAATATTATTACAAAAATCAATTGAGTGAACTCATTATTTGGGCAGCTTTGGGAAGTTAATTTCTTTTACTGATATAACAGAATATCTTTGATAAGTTTCATGATAAATGAATCGTGTACAATTCTAGGGCCACTGAATGTCAACAAATATTAAGCAATCAGTAACTGATATTCTAGAAAATTCTATTATTCCTTAAAAGTATAAAGAGAAACTAATGAAGATGTCTGACTTATAATTAAGTAATAAAATGAATTAATACCTACAAATTGATGTATTATTCATATTTTTATATACATTCACAATAACTTTTTATTATTTATTAACGTTTAGTATGATAATTGGAATGTTAGTCATGGCAACATTCTTTTTCATAAAATTGTGAGATCTGAAGACTTTGGGACCTTTACAAACAGAAAGAGGGATTGTATTGCATTATGTATGCTAGAATTAACCCTTCGCCGACCAAACTCTAAAGGTAATGCCGAACACCAAGCAGGCTACACGTATAACCCACATGAATATTATGCAAGATTGCTTTGAAATATAAAATAACTAACTAAAATATGAACATTTTGATTATCTTGAGCAGTTAATATGTAATGAAAGACAAATTTAATAGAATAAAGTAACTTTATTCCTATGTTTCTCTTTTATTACACCAATACTCTTCATCAAATACTCATTATCATCTTGATAATGGCGCTGAAGCCAGACTTTTTTGATATTTTCATGAGGTTTCTTTCTTGTTACCCCCAAACAGTCAATGGTTTTAGCATGTCTTAAAAATTAATTCTTTCAAGGTTACTGGTGTTTTAGGCAACTGATGCATATTTTTATTGTTTTTGTATCTGAATGTTCATTACATGTAAATGGCGAACACTTTCTGTATCTTGTTCTACTTTTCTAACTCTGTTATAATAATTAATAAGGAATATTACTTTCTTTAAGATGTAATTGTCAATGGAAGTATTTTGGACAATGTAACGAAATTTCAATATCACAAAGTAAGCGAACGTGCACGACAAGAAAGAAAAAAAAAAAAGTGAGATTGAGGTACACATGTACCCCGCTTGGTATGCAAAGGGTTAAGAGAGTGTGAGTCAAAGAACAAATAAATGAGCAAGGTAAGGCTTTTGCATGCCTTACAGAATTCTCATGCATTTCTGAAAATGTTTCATGTTGTTACCCTAACTAGTAAACCCACATAACTTATAGGTTACCGCAGTCACCAGACTAAAGGAAAAAAACCAATAAATTAAATACAAGAAACTGAAAAAATATGATATGTTATTGTAAGTAATTTGAAAATACACAAAATAAATCATGTTAGAAAAATTGATGTTCAGTGGTGATTATTTGAACTTTTCATGGCAGCTTGTTAAAATGATAATTCATTGTTAAAACAGTCTTGGTGTTATCGTATTTAATTTCATTATATGGTTGTACTTCAGTGATATTCCTATTGTTGTACAAATTTCCAAAATCAAGTTAATAAAATGCTTACATTTTGTCAGAGGGAAGACTGATGATGGCTCTGAAGATAGTCTTTTTTGACATTTTCTCAAGGTTTCTTTCAGTTTATCCTCAAACAGTCAACGGTTTTAGCTTGTCTTGAAAATGTACTTTATAATAACTATTCTTATCATCAGAATACTTCTAACTATGGGTGTCAGAAAACATCTTGATAACACCTTTTTTCAATCTAGACCAAATAATCTTGTATATTATTGGTTTTGTATGGTTGGATGAATGTTTTAAATAACTTTATAAGCTCCAGAACACACTTTTATATGATGACAGGAATCTACTGTTTGGACTTAAATGGATTGCAGTTTTACAACTGAATTCTCTCCTAAAATGTTTATGGTTTATTTTCCCCTTTTTTGGATGATTTAATTTTTTCAGAATTATAAAGTTAAGCAGGGTTGTATAGAGACATGGAATCAACCTAGTATGAAAATCCCCAAATCACATCTTTTGGAGTTATGTAGTTGTTAATTGCTCCAGCAATATAGTAAGAGGGAGCACACATTAATAAGTGGGTGTCAGAATGATAAGTGGGTGAATAAGTGAGTGCCAAGGTTGAACTTCTGGAAACGGTTCTTCTCATCTTCGCTGGTTTCTACCCCTTAGAGTTTGTCATTTTCAATTTCCTTATTTTTCTATCCTCCTATTGACCTTCTAATCCTTTCTCTTCCATTGCTTCCTGTATCAGGCTTCAAGGTCAAAACAGGTCTGCGTCTTCTAGGACTTCTCTCAGGTATGGAATTTAAAATTTGTTTTGGACGTCTCTCATTTTGCATCCTCTGGACATATCCATACCATTGAAGAGCTTTATTTTTTAGTCTTCTGGTTGTGATTGTTTGAACCCCATCTCTTTCCTGTTCCACTTCTTTGCAGATAACAAGGCTGGACAAGATAAGGAACGATCTTCTCATGAAGTCAAGCTCTACTGACTGTATTCTATCTCTAAGGCGTCTTGTTAAAGGCCACATTTCTGCTCCATATCGTATAATATTTTCCACTATACTGTGGAATATTCTTCTCTTTGTGTCTTGTCTTAATACACTATTCTGTATAAGGCCATGTAGAGCTTTGATTGCATTTCTGCCCATTGCAAGTCTAGTGGTGATATCTTCATCAATTTTCCCATCACCTGTATTTATAGTCCCTAAGTATTTAAATTTTGAACAGTTAGCTATTTTGTCATCAGCAACTTTAATATTAGAGGCATCTCCTCTGATTCATAATTATTCGTTCTTTTTAAGGTATATTTCAAGTCCCAATTTTTCATATTCTTCTTTTAATTTCCTAAGCATAAACTCCATATCTTCCCAATCCGATGCCATAATGACCTGATCATCTGCAAAAAGTAGAGAATGTAAGCATCTATCATTTATGAGAACTCCCATTTGAGAACATTTCTTGTACCAAGTTTCCAAAACTTGTTCCATGTAGTATAAATTAAAGAGAAGTGGCGATAAACTACCTCTTTGTTTTAACCCTCTGTTAGTGTTAATACTTTGGGTAACTTTTTTACCCAAGAAAATGGTTCTTTCATGTCAATCACTCCACTTTCAATTAACAATATTCTGTGATAATACCATGTTGTACTGCAATCTATAGATGTTCAGAAAATGGGATGTCTTCAGTAGGTTCTCGTAGTGAAGGTTTTCCAGTCTTGACACCATCTCAGTTTGTCAATTTTCAGAAGAAGAAATTATGCTCTCTTCCCATGAACTAAAAGATTCAAAATCTTCAACAATTCTGTTAAACCACTCATCTCTTACATTCATCAGATGTCTTTGTTTCATAATTTCTTTAAAAATGAAGACAGGATGACTGATGTAGAAATATGAAAATGCACTACAAATTCATAAAATTCTTTACAAGCAATCTATGCAATACAGCCAAGAGAAAATTAATTTCAAAGTATTTGATTGCTGTTTTTTTTTCCATTTTCATAGCACCGTTGTATAACAGCAGAATTGCTAATATAAAATACAGTGGCATGAAAGCAATTAAAAATAATTTCTATTATAGATTTGTGTAATGATTACAAGACAATAATGATCCCATTAATAACAGGTGTAAAATATTTTCTCATAATTTATGTTACATAATATATTGTCCACTTGTTTCAATTATTATAACGTTTTTGAAAATTGAAGAAAGTTACTCTAATTATGCCAGATTTTTGCCCCAGATATGTTAAAGGTTGGCTAAAAATTTTCATGGCAATTTACTATTATTGGCTCAATGGATAAATTGCAATATAAATACAAATTAATCATTTAGATTTGTGTTCAATGATTGATTGATTTTTTAATTTTATCATTATAGTTTATGAATTATCTATTTCTTGTTACTTTGTCATTTTCTTAGTTCAATGTATCATAATATATAATCCCATTATTTTTCTTGACAATTGTGAAGAAATATATTTGTGAATTCTCTGTTTTATTATTATCATCATCATCATTATTATTATTATTGTACTATTTTATGAAATTTTAAACACATTACATTTGTAATAACCTTATTTTTTCTTTTAAGAAGTGGCTCAGAGGTAGGATTTGAATACACCTACTCGTGTAGAGAAATGTTTTTATTGCACTATAATATCATACTTCAGTTCATGTTCTCTTAAAATCTAAATATTTCATTTATGAAATATACAACAAAAATTGTAATATTCAGATGAGATTGACAGAAGAGGAGTGTCTAGGTGAACTGGCACCAAAACAAGCCTTGAATTTGCCACCATATCTAACTAACACGCATTCCTATTTATGGGAAAGAAAAAGGGTACTTGAATAAAAACTATTAATGTAAAATTATTTTATGCATTGTGTTGTATTTATGAATTAAAAATTATCCCATAAATTCTCATTTACATGGAAATATAATAATATCCCTGGCAGATAGATGGCATAGTCATTAAATTTATACAAAATACCTCATTATGTGAAATTAACATCTAATTAAAATTTAATTAATTTTTCAGCAGCTATTTAATTAAATCCATATTCAATTCATTAAATAATTTTTGAAATAATTACTTTTGTTGTTAAGCTGCAATGAATGGAATAATGAAATGCAATGAAAGGAATTATGAAATAAACAGTGAACTTAAAATTAAATAAATAAATAAATAAATTTAAAAAAAACATGGCAAATAATGATTTTTAGTGTGTTTTCATAGTGAAAAATAACAACACCATTACCACCAGACTTCTTTTCATGCAGGCAGAAATTATGAGTGACACCCATTGGCATTCACGGCCATAGCAACAGCTATACCTGCCACAATCTACAGTACCGGCAGTGTATACTTGTCTCTGACAGTTCACTGTGCTGTTGCCACACATTACTATGCACATGACACCATCTACATGACAAATAAATGAAATCTCAAAACGTTAACATTTACTGACAGGCAACAACATATGTTGATATCATGTTCAACACTTTCACCCCAACTGAACCTCATTGCCTCTGCGACTTTGTGTGAGTCAGATTAATGGCAACGATGAACCCCGGCTGTGAGAAAGTAAACAAATCCTCGCAAGATGATTGCTGGTCACATGATGTACAGCATGTGGCTAAAGAACTCTCAGAGTACGCTGCCAGTACCGCAGATATGCCACACGAGGGGTGAAGACTTCTTTTCATCTTTACGATTTTTGAACAATTAACGGCAAAGCACTCACCTCCTCCGGCGGAGCTGTCGTCTTCAGGGGACGACGCCCCTTTCTGCCTGAGGGCTTCCACCCTGGGGGGTCGCAGGACGGGGGTGGGGGAGAGCGTGAACTGCTCGCTGTCGTCACCCCTTTTCAACCCTCCGCCTGTGGAGCTTTCTTCTTCTGGAGACGATGCGCCTGGGAAGAGAAAGAAAGAAGGTCGTTGACCCTTTGCACTCGTGAGCAACGAGCATAATACACCTCCTACAGCTCGTACAGCATGTCAGAGATGCCACGAGAATAATGGCTACTCAGTATGTAATGTGACACGTCCAATTCACAGGGCATGTCTCAGATGCCACACCAAAATCCCTAATTAACTCGTAGGGCATGTCATAGATGCCCACCTATGTGGTTTTCCTGGTATGTAAAATGAAGTTTTCATTGTTGAATCGATCCGGGCTACTATTCTATTTTTAAACAGTGTTGACGCAATAATGTGAGAACAAGCTGGAACAGGGGAATGCTGAGTCTTGACTTCAAGCTCTGCCGCCTTTTTCCACTGTCATCTTAGATATGCCTTACGAGTTGTTGGACCTTGCAGTACTCAGAAACCTCCGACCGCAGATTGCATTCATGGGTGGCATACCCTATTAGCGCAAAGGGTTAATGCTGAGTTTGTCACTGTTGCAAAATTGTTTGAGAAGGCGAGAGAAAAATCTTGTTTGCCCAAAATTCTGTAAATTGTCATTGCACCTGGAAAAACTGCCTTGTAAATGAACATCAATTTTTTAAGGATAGATATAAAACTTTCTCAAATAATTATCTTTTCTTTTGTATCATACACGTTAATACACCATTGGAATTAAAGCATCAACTTTAAGTAGTTTTTTGCTCATTACTCATTTTCATAAAAAGTACACACAAGTAGCAAATTTTGAAGGCTCAATGACAATATGATGCTATGAATCATGACCTCAAGTATTTCAGTTATATGACAGCTCTTCACGCTTTTTAAAATTTAAAATGCCTGGTTCTTGAGCAGCAATCACGCAATCACTGACACGTTTTTGTGTTTTCCCCATTGGCACTTTCAAAAAATTGTAAAATTATTTTATTAAAAAAAAAAAGTGATATAATAATTCTTCATTCACAGAACAATTTCAAAAATGTATCTGAACTATTAAAGAACCTATAAACATTTTAATTTATCCATGTAAAATGTATTAATTCCTCTTTAAATTCCATAAGTAGAATAGACTGAATCCACAAAGAGGGTCAGATTTGAGATTCTTGAACAGAATTTTTGCTTTATTTTGTTTGTTTCTACATAATCATAAACTTTTTTTAAAGTATTTGTATACTCAAATTACAGTCTTTTATATTTTGTAATGTTATATTATATTATTATGTTGTACTATTGTTGTTCCTGCCAATATTTAAATTGTATGTGTCTCAATAAATATGATTCTCATGATGATTGAATTTAGGACACTGATTTAATCTAAAGCAGGGATTCACAACCTTTCTCTTGAATCAACCTCTTTTCAAAGAATGATTTGCTTCATCAACCCCCTTGACTTCTTTTCCTAATAGTTACAAAATAATCTTAACATAAAGAATTGCACATAAAAGACTTGATGACATTAGACAAAAAAATATGAACAAAACATTTTGAAAAAATGGTTCATTAGGCTTACATGATTTTGTTTTTGTTTTGGTATGTTAGAGGAAATGGTACACAAGTGAAAAAACTCAAGAGGTTGATGCTATGAACTGTATTTACTGACAGTACCAGTGAACCACACGTGTGTATGACATGATGCACACTGTACTGAACAATGGATAAGACCAACACTTAAGAACTTCCTGCTCATACAAGATGGCAGCACTGAATAACCACTACTTTAACCAAAGACTTGTAAACAGTCCAGAAATATGAAATTCCCAACAGTGTAATATTATAATTTTCATATTTTAGAAATATAAGCAAGTATTATTAGATATAGAAGCAAGCATTATTAGATGTAGATATAGAATTTTGAGTAAGAAAACAATTAACAATATTTTTTGTAATCAAGAAGATCTTCATTATGCCAATTGCATATTTGGCTACTGACCCCTTAATCATCACTGATCCTCTTTAAAATTTCATCAACTCCTAGAGGGTCAATGCCAAAGGCACTTTCATTACAAACTTTGAAAAAATAATTCAATAACATATCTGCAAGAGAATTCTCCCATGTCGAAACCGTGCACCTACCATTCCTCTCAAATCCACATGAAGGGAAAAACTTGTTAGTAAAATGTGTCGGGAAACAGACTTTAAGCCTATAGGGAACAATTTTCAAGTTGATGACCAGAAATGTACCATTAAGCAGGCCATGTGTCATGGGGTTGCATTAGCATCTGTCTAACTTATGTGTGTGCGTTTTTTCATCC
Source organism: Acheta domesticus (assembly GCA_031308135.1). Taxonomy (NCBI): domain Eukaryota; kingdom Metazoa; phylum Arthropoda; class Insecta; order Orthoptera; family Gryllidae; genus Acheta; species Acheta domesticus. The sequence goes on along the minus strand of JAHLJT010005437.1, from coordinate 105,384,028 downwards.
AATATTAATATTTATAAACTAAGAGTACATACTCTCTCAGTGACGTTATCTTTCTTTTCAACACCTTATTTGTTAAGATCAATTGGGTGCAAGAGACACACAACATATCTATATGATAGAAATACTATACTCAGCCTAAAATGATAGGCTCTTGAGAGAAATTACATACGGTACAGTATCTGACAAATGAACACTGGAATTGTTAAAAGGTTAAGATTTTTTAATTTCCTGTTCATTGCAAAAACATGCATTAATCAAATCTCTTGCATACTGTGCAAGAGACAATATCATCACTAGACTTCAAAGTTTTAGGCAAATGCCTATTTTCCTCTTTTGATGTAGACACTCAAAATTAATTCTGAACACATTTTGAGGGATATCTTTTGCTTTGCATAAGCAGAGTAAGACAATCATACTCTCTTTGATAATCCAACATTACAATTCACTCAAGTTGTAAGTCTTCATAAAAAAATATCATTTTCTATGAATGAAAAAATTATGAGTAAAAAAGACATATTTGTTTAAGCGATAACCTTTCTAATTGTGTTCCTTTTAATACTTCATGCTTATATTTTTATTAAGTTTAAAGAAAAATAAAACTGATATGAAAAAGTTATTTTTGTTCCTTTGAAGTGCCTTTTTAAGAAATTATAAAGACTAGTTTTGCCCTGTAAGATCCTATTAAACATGTCCAAAAAAGAAGATTTATGCTCAAAATCTGAAGTCTAGTCATTAAGAACTGTAAGGCTTCTAGATATGTGATGTCTATTCCTGTAGAAAACCCATAATTTCAGTGTAATTGGAATTGCTAAATTATATTTTATGAAACATGCACTCTATTGAATTAAAAACAAAATATGGTTAAATAACATAAAATTTAAAAAAATACTTTACATGCTTCTTCATAACAAATATTGAAGTGAAATTACCCTTCTGCCGTAATGCATCCAACCGAGGTGGTCGAAGCACTGGTGCGGGGGAGATAGAAAACCTAAGATCTTCGCTATCCTCCAAGTCCTCCTTGCCTTCCAAGTCCTCCGCAACGACTGCTCCATTTAATCTTAGGCCTTCTAAATTGGAGAGGCTGGTGGCCGATATACCGAGTTTGCCACTGTCCCCATCAGGGCCTTCTTCAAGCTGGTCGATATCGCCTTCGCTGGCCACGCACACGTCCTCAATTTCTATGACCTCCTCCACAACGACCTCCTCCTCTGGCTCTGTGGCCACAGGACAGACTCCAGGCTGAAAAGTCAAATATGTTAATAACAGTAATGAAAATTAGTAATGTCCAATGCAAGGGTCTCCAACTTTCTTCTACTGGGGCCCGATAGAAAGCTTTTAAGAGTCTTGAGGGTCAAAAATTAAATTACATTATTGGAAGAATTTATTAATTTAAGGCCTGTGTTAATAAAATTTTGTTAAAGAATCACAAAACAGTCAACAATTCACTAATTAATTCTTAAAACACGTAGGGTATATGAGCACACAATTCTGGATGTAATATTTGCAATAATTATTACTCGCTTAGAGCTACAATATTAAAATTTCAAAATTGAATTACAGTTACTTCTTTTCTAAAACACAGACATTTTACATAATTTTAAAAAGTATCATAATGGGACCAATGAAATTGTTATTAGACTCTAACAACACATTAATTTGTGGCTCAATTTTTGTTTCACCTATTAATAAATTGTCTCACAAATGCCTGGTATGTGCAGTGTGTAACAACAGGAAACAATAAAATGTTGCCATAAAATGTTACACCCTGTGTCACTATTAAATTGAATTAGAACATACTTTTGTTAGGCAGGCCACATACAATATTGTCAAGGGCCAGATGTGGCTGGCGAGCTGTAGTTTGGAGACACTTGGTACATGGATGGTAATTTTTTTTAATATAATTTTTGGGGAATTAACTTCTTACAATTATTAATTCGAATATTTTAAATGTGTAAAATTGATTTACTCTTTTTTAAATTTTTGTTCTGAAAGAGCGACAGGATTCCCACTGCATTACCCCATATACAGGTATACAATTAAGATAACACTGATCCCAGTGGCAATATTTAGAAAGAGAAGGAATTAAGACAGTAAACAGACCTACTCACCTCATCTTGGGGTTGTAGGATCTCCTTGGCATCTGGCTCTAGTGCTTCTTCCTCATTTTCTTCATCTTCATCGTCTTCCTCCTCCTCCTCCTCCTCCTCCTCTTCTTCCTTATCAACAGAAGGCACTCCAGGATGCTCCTGAGGGGCAACTATAGGTTCAACAGGGTTGTTTTCAGCTACTTCCTCTTCTTCTTCTTCATCTTCTTTGTTCTCTTCATCCCCTGCTTCTTCACCCTCTTCATCCCCTTTCTCATCACTTACTTGTTGCACTTCTTCTGCAGGCGTTTCAGTTGTTTCTGCAGCAGGCGCTTCATCGGTGGGTGCAATAGTTTCTGCTTCTTTTCTTTCCACTTGAGGTTCTTCAGGAGCCTTTTCCCCTTCTCCTTCTCCTTCTTCTTCGTCATCCTCCTCCTCCTCCTCTTCTTCTTCTTCTTCACTTTCTCTTTTTTCATCTGGAGCCTCAGTAACAATTAAGTCAGGAATGGAGTCATTTGCTACCATTTCCGATGAAGAAGTTTCCTTCACTCTTTCTGAGGAGTCTTCTACGACATCTTTGGAATCTGGAGCACTTTCTACCTCTTCCAACTTCTGGAAGAAGAACAGATGATAGGAATAGATTAATAAAAAATAAAGGAATATAGAATATAGAAAAATGTAGAAAAGATTACGAAATAAAGAGCCTAAGTTTAAAATATGAAAGAACTTCACTGTGAAAAGGTATTTCAGAAATAAAGAACTTTAAATAATCATGGACAGAATAAACATGGACCAAGGACTCTATAACCGTTTTGAAAATGGACTATTTGAAATTCTATAATCATATATTGAAAAGAAAAGAGAAGGAGAATATGCGTATGAAAAATATTTTGATCACCATTAAATTAACTTTCATTGCACAATATTATTTTTACACTTCAATTTACAACGTTGTACTACATTAGTTAAAAAGCAGTTTGCAGAGATATTAAAGCAGTGTTATTATGACATCTCTTGTGAGAATGATTATTAAGTCACAAAAGCAATTGGAAATTTAAAAATTACAATAACGAAAAATAGGGATTAAAACAGTAATTTTACTTCCTAGAATTTAACATCTACATCATTATTACAAAACATTGCATGCAAAAAGCAATCAGACACCCCTTCACGTGTATATTATGAAAATTCAGGGAATAATCACAAGAGAAACTCGAAGAAAAATACAACCACAAAAGACAGAGACAGACAGACAGCCAATCTTTTTCCACTTCAGGTTGGTTTCTAAAATTTAAAAAAAGGCATTTTTATTCATTTCTACATACTTTGCTTGGGAACAGGTAATTAAAGAGGAAGTGCAAAAATGGTCACAGCCTGGTTCAGGAAGTGAGTGTTTGTGTATCAAAAATTTTTGAAAGAAAGAGGTCCAAGAATCTATTAGACAATTATTAGAAGGTAGGTAATTTTCAAATAGGAAATACCAAATGAGCATTCTTTGTGTCTTGAGAGCGGGTGCTGAGTATTCACTCACAATGTCGCAGGACGTCAAGTCGCTGCTCTGAGAGAGCTCAGAGGTGGTTGACGTTTCGGTTTCGCTTTCAGATGTCTCTATGGGATCTTCCGAGTGCGGCCAAGTGTGTGTTTGATGTACCACAACACACCCTTCCCACCACGTCTGACAAAACCAAAGCCATTCAAAGATGTGCGTGGGTGGGTGGGTACTCCGTTACTTGTGGAAAGTGTTCATCACAAGATGGAAGCAAGATATCATTTTTCCACAAATAAAATGAAGTTAATAACTTTATAACTATGAAACACCAAACACATTTTGCAAATAGTTCCCCAGCTTCGTTAAAATAATAATAACAATAATAATAATAAGAAGAAGAAGAACAAAAACAAGTGTAACAAACAGTACTCTCTATTCATTTGTTGTAAATTTAATATAATAATGTTTAATTGATCTACTTTTGGACTTAAAAATCAATAAAATCAGTCAGCGATGTTTTACAGGGAGAAAAGTTACATTTCAAGTTCAAAAGCAAAGAGAGGCAATCTCTCACCATTTGCTCAGAGCCTCAAGAGGAAATTAATGAAAAATCCCTGTCGAGAGGGGGGTCATGAACCCAGTGCTTTTTTACATTATCATTACTTTTAGTCATTTAGAAATATATAATTTAAAAATTCACTAACATATTAGAATTATCATAAAATAAATATGATGGTAGTTTTGTTTTAATACTTTGTAAAGTCTCTAATTTTATTAAATCATGAGATGGAACTGAAATTTGTAAATATTTATACTGAGGTAATGAAATTGAAACATATACATATCAAAAAATTCATTATTACATCAGATTTACTACAATAAATTAATTGTCAGCATTGTTTTTTGACTTCATTAAAAATATGGAAATGTCCCCAAGATATGTACAGTATTTTGCAATAATAAAGTTATTAAAACCATTGAAAGATAATTACACTACAGTCAGTTGAGACAATGGCTTGTGGTCAGATGAAATCAAAACAAATTAAATGAGGAAACAACAATATATTTGTCAGTTGACTCTTACGAAATCACAACCAGCTTCTCTTTATGTACTGTATAGTATATAGGTAGATACAACCTACATTTATCTTTCTTTCCTTCCTCCCCCCTTAGACTATTATAGAATTTCTTAGAATTCTTAAAATAGTATATAGATTTTGATTCACTCAATTGGGTGAACATATTTATGAATCTGTTTGGATCAACTACAAAAGACACTGGCAGATTTGTTCTAAAGTAATGATGAATAGAGTTGATGAATATTTCTACATTACTTACTAAGCTCATCACAGATATTATCACTAAAGTCCAGAAACATATATAGTATAAAAGGGCAAAATATGGACATAAATATGTAATAAAAATTTTTAGAAAAAGTAACACATAAGTAAAATATCAAAATGTGCTCTAATTTATAGGATGTTTGCAAATAAAATTTTATATTGTGTATATTAAAATATTTATTAAACCAAGTCTGTGACAACCAGTAACTCACAAATTGGGATTAAAGATCAAGATGCACAATCTCAGTGATACTTTCTATACCTAAAGATAATATTCCTAAATGCTCAGTGACACTTGATACAACATTTTTGCAGGGGACACATCTGACTGGTTTACACAGTGGGGCATCTCATGTCAACACGCAATTTCAAATAACAGTAGGAAAAAATATGCCAATTTTTTAAAATAAAAACTATTTTTTTTATTAATGCTTCTGCAATATAAATTTTAATAAAATTGGTGTAATAATAAAAAGTTTTGCAAAATGTGAAAAAATTTAAGGATACATGTAAAATATGGAATATTGTACAAAATATATAACGGAAATCTTGGATATTGTGTTACGCTTGTCTAAGATCACAATTTTGGGAACAGAACATTGAAAAACAAAAAAATACGGACTCTAATTATTACAGTAAAACCTACTTACGAAGAAACCTCTGTAAGCAGGAAACGTGTCAAGCTGGACAAAATCTAAGAATGAAATCAATTTGTAGGTTTGTGAACAAGAACTCTAGTGTAAACTGGAAACTTTTGTAATGTAAACTAGTCATGTACATAATAACTAGTCATGCTGAGTAAGAAATCTAATGTCCTGATATTTTCTTTTTGCCTTCACAAAGCTTCCGAGGCTTCCTCTTATTATTATAACTAAGGGGCGGATATTAAAGAAATGTCTTTTTTTTTTCTTTTCACTTTAAAACAATGCAAAACTACTCACATTTTGTTGAAAAATTGTGCCTACCTTTTTTCAAGATCTGTCTTCATTATGGCAAAAATCTCTTTCATCAATGTTTTAGTTGTAAGACAATGCCAAAATATTTTTTTAATTTTGCAATTTTTGAAAAATCAGGGATTTTAACGAAAATGAAACCTGCACGTTCTCTTAAGCATTTTTTGAGAAAATTTTGAAAATGTAGTTGAGGCTTCTTGTAAAGTGCCTTCAAAATTCAAACTCAAAGTGCCTTGAGATCCTTTAAATCAAACATGGAATATCGATTTTGGAGAAAATCGGCTGAATGGTGTTGGTGCTAATGTTGATCACAGACAGACAGATGTTTTGTCATCAATCGTTTTTTGGAATCAAGAAACCACAAAACATCAATTCTGACTACACAACATATAAGAAGAAGTAATTTACTATATATAGAAATTAGATTTATCCAGTTTTTCACTACCAGGGCCTGGCAATAAGAGATTCTTTGTTTTCCAATGCACAATTACTACAATTCTTTCTCTTCTTATGAAGTAACGGTGAGAAAGCAAAATGTGTTCGGGGTAATCTTCAAATATTGTCTACATACATTCTTATTTTATTTTTTGTTGTAGTGATTTAAAAATTGTCCATCATTGTGACGAAAAGACCTAAATTGTATAAACCTCACTACCTCTTAAATGCTTTAAATTGGAGATTTTCCAATATATCTCATCAGTCGTAAACACTCAAAATTCTTTAAAGGAAGAAAAGGAAAGTTTCTAGCTGAAACATGAGTTATTTTCCATCAAAAAGCTGACTCAATGTTTCAAGTATATAAATACCATTTTTGGGAAGAACCAGAGAATCCCAGCAATTTAGCTCAGGAACATAATTTCTGCAAGGAAATTACTGGCAAATAGAATGGTCAATCATTTTTTTGGGCACATTTGAATCTTTTTAATTTTGTTATGAAACATTTTCAAAATGATCAGCTATTTATAAAAACATTTATGAATATTAAATGACACAAAATTATAATCAAACTAGGGAAATATTACCCAGTTCTATGACAGAAAAAACAAAAATATTCTTCCTGCATATATTTCAGCAAGTGAATACAGATAATATGAAGTTGGTTCTCATTAAAAAAATTCTGTATGTCAGACAAACAGTCTTAAGTAGCCACATTGACATTGTGGAATTCATCATAAAAACAAAATAATAATAATAATAATAATAATAATAATAATGATAATGATAATAATAATAATGATAATGATGATAATGATAATAATACACCATCATTAGGATACACTTAAAACATATTTGCAGCTGGAAACTTCTGTGGTTAGAGTTCATGTGTTTGTCTAAACTGTCAAGGAGACACTGTGACCATCACTGAGAGATCGATGTTTCAATGCTCATTCAAAGACTTTCAAAAAATCAAATTTTTTTATGTCAAAGACTGTAAAAGCTGTAAGCATTATTTGGGAGAAAGAAAAGATACATTTAGTGTTCTAAAGCAAAGGAAATTCTCTCAGCATTTGACCAAAAGATTGCAAGAAACTGAAAGGAAAATTCAATGAGTATGGGTGGGTCATTGATCCAGAAGCTAATTACAATGGCATATTCAGGCTTTCAGAAGTGTGTAATTTAAAAACATTAATTTATTGGCAATATTAAATAAATAAATTAATTAAATAAAAAAAAAAGAGTTGGTATGACTCAAAATGTTTAGCAGTAGAAAAGGTTTTTCCTGGTGTTCTAACTTATGTAGCATTTCATTATTCCTGCAGGTAATTTACAGTTATTTTATATTACTTTAGGTAAAAACCAACTCAGAGGTGTGTATTAATGCGTTAGTGAAGAAAATGAAAGAAGTTGTGCATTGTTGACTCCATGATCTAATCCTTTAGTGGCTTTATTTGTATTTGGCTATATCTAGAGAGGTTTTCTCAGTTATAAATTGATCTATTGGTTTTCACTGTATTTTGTAGGTTTTGTTTTGTGGAGAAAAAAGAAGAAAAAATCAAAACATTTTATTTAATCAAATAAAAGATATTGGCTTCTTTGATTTGATTTGTATTCCTAAAGTGTAGGCCGTACTCCAAAAATGAAAGTTAAAACATTGGACTTCTGAACAAAGATGTAGTAGTGTCTCCCAGATAGCAAAAACATACACATTTAAAACCAGACCTGTACAAAATATGTATGAGAATATTATTACAAAAAACAAATAAGGGCAGAAATATCAATGACCTACCTCTGGTGCAACATTTGGTACGTTTTCAATCTGCTCGACATTTTCAGAGATCATGTCATGTTGCATCTGAGTCACAAAGTTGTCTTCAAGCAGAACAGGCAAATTTCCCACATCTTTGGCTGATGGTTCGTCGAGTTCAGAGGCATCCATCAGATTCAATATATCTGGAAAAAGTATAATACTACATCATCATCATCATCATCATCATAAACTGCAGGTTGCTAGACCTGTCATCTGTTCCTGTTTCCCAGTAGACCAGGAGGCTTACACATCCAGGTGTTCCTGATCTAGCCATTTCTTTTGTGGTTTTCCCACATCCCTTCACCCTGTTGGTTTGTAATTCAACATTGCTTTGGGGAATCTTTCTGGTTTCATTCATTCTGTCAGAGACATTTTCTCTGGCCATCATTTATTTCCTCAACTATATTTTTTGCCTTGAGCCTTTTCTGATGTCTTTACTCCTTTGCCTATCCTTTAATGGCACTCCTGCAAGATGACAGGAATCTCATTTGCACTGCCTCTAGTCTTTGTTGCTCACTACTTTTCATTGTCCAGACTCCAGAACCACATGTGAGGATTGATTGAGATCATATTGTGGATGCTTTAGACACTACAGTCATATCTCTTCTGAAGTGTAAAAGTGTAATACATGCACACAAATACTGTCATCTTTATGAAGATCAGAAAACACCTCTATAAATGAATTATCTCTTATTACAGACCTGTTCTCAACCAGACATTAGCTCACCACTGATGACCCATACAGAAATTTTGACATTATTTACATTTTTGCTTTTCATTCATAATAAATCCAATAATTCACAAACATATTTCAATCAAAGAGGAACAGAAATACTTACATACTTCAATTATTTTGGAATAATTGAACTAATATTAATGATTTTGCTACAATTAATAAATATTTCAAAATTTTTTTAAAGAGTAACTGAGCATTTACGGTATTGTTGTAATGAATTAAGTATTTATGATTTTTTTATATTAAATAGATGTATTTCTTTCAATAATAAACAAGTTAATAATAAACTATTCTCTTATAAAATAGCACATTTATCTATAAAAAAAATTCATATTAGTGGTCATCAAGAATAAAAATCGAAAGTTGCATGTGAGTTCCTAAAGATTGACATTCTGACGTTCTAGAGTAATTAATGTTTGCCCGAATGTTAAAATGTGCCCTCTTTTTAATTGAGACAGTCCCCCTTTCCTACTCCTTAAGCACAGAACGTAAAACCTGTCTCTGGTGTTGAACCAAGGGTTATGTTCCCCAAGCAAGCTAAAAATTAATTATTTGTGACTACATTCACAAAGTGTGAAATTCAGTTCTCCAAAATATCAATTTAAGGTACTTGTTTACCTCAAAATGAAGTTTTTCTGTGAAAAAATGAATGTTGGTTTTTCATTGATTCTTGCGCATTGAGATGTGTACTTTTCAATGCTTAAAACTGTTTGTTTCTAAGTTTGTTAGTGTTTTTGAATGAAATTGAGATAAGTGGGAATGAAAGAAAGAGAATGACCTTAAGATGAAAAATTGCTCACCAGATACTTTGACCCCTGCTATCAGTCTTTCGTCGTCAGGCTCCTCATCCTCGGAATTCCATTCCTCTTTCACAATTTCTTCCTCTTCTTCTACCTCTTCCTCCTCTCCATTCTCCTGATACACAAACATTTCTTAGCAGAAATCACAAACAAAAGGATAAATTATATAAACAAAAAACATTTAGTGCTGAAGTAAAAATATTATTTTAAAGGAAGCTCAACAAGTGAATATTTGACTTAGAAAATATTTAAGAGAAAACTAGTGCAATCTTGTAACATGTTTTGAAATGTGTTTTAGTTCCAGGATATTTATATACAAGAAACTTTATTAGACATCTTATATTGAATCCATTTCGGTGTAAAATCCTTGACATTTGTCATGTAGCCACTTAGGTTACAACTAAGAAAATAATGTTTATATTGTGATTTTGATTTCTTATAATTGTTTTTTATTGCTTTGGTAAATACGAAAGTAGTATCAGTTATATAGAAAGTCGCAGATAGCAAGTGAATTACTTGTTCATCCCTTTCTTTATCTCCATGTATAGTAACCAAAACCAACAATTAAGAAGTCACATACATAAACTTCAGAGAAATTAATTTTTACAAGCCCTCTCAAACAATGATGGCATAAGCTTTTGCAACTGTAACTTGTATGATCTCAGCTGTCTGGTTCAAGCCATGCCCGTGTCATAATGGCCAACATATTACGAGAGACTCAAGAGCCCTGTACAGCTCTGCAACAGTATAGCAGCAGTACAGCTCTCAGGAAAGATCCAATATGTTGGGTGAAGCATCATTCACTGTGACACAGGCGCAGCTTGTCTTGGACAGGCGAGATCACACCTCTCAGAGTCAGTGGAATACACTCCCACACACGGAGTGAACACAGGCCCACCCTAGGAAACCAAAACCAGGCTAATTGCTGCAATGAGATAGCTAGGTTCTCAGTGGCCCTGGAACAGAGAGTCAAAATGGGGGCCCCAATCGGTGATTACTAAATGTGAAATTGTATGTATGCACATATTATGACACAATAGCCTCTGATGAAGCCTGATCCTACCAGCGGCGTCCCGGCTTGTGGCCATGGATTTAAGGGACGTGTGATTAGCACATAAGCATCCCCACACCGTAATCTGGTCTTCTCAACCTGTGAAGTGAGCTTTCTCATTGTCACACAGCAACGTATGCTGAGACATTGCAAGGAAAACACACAATATAATCTTGCCTAAGCTGGGAATCAAACCCCGGGTTGCGTCATGGAAAGCCAATGAGCTGACCAATGAGCTACCTATGAGGGCGAACGAGAAAAGACAAGTTTTAAATCTAATTGGTATAAGAATATGACTAGCGCAAAAGAGACATTAAGCACGGAATGCAATTTGTTTATTCTTCACCAATCCCAGTCTCTATGATCCTTATTAGGGGGCCCTGACTTAAGCACCCACAGGGTGGTGCACCTGAATTGATGAAATTTGAGTGCTAAGTTATCATGTATTACATCCCTAATTTTTAATTTATGATTTCAGCAGCAGTGCTAATCTCATAGTTTTTTTATTTTTTAATTTTGTTATATAGACATTGATTTGATTTTGAGTACACTGTATACATGATAGTCTGATTGTTTGTCATAAAATATTAGATATTACTATATTATTTTTTAAATTATTTTGAGTCAAATAGGTTACATATGCTTGTGTCACTAACAACACTACATGAAATCCTGCTAGTTCTTTTGTATTATAAAATAAATATAAAATAAACAAATGAAATTCATACTTTGACAAACCAATTATTTTTAGTTTCATCTTGATAAATACTCACTTCCGAGTCAGAAATCTGGAATCTGATATCCAATTCTTTATCAAGGTTAAACCGGACACTTTTTCTTTGCTCCTCTTCCAACTCCTGCTTTCTCCAGAGTTGCTTCTCTTCAGCTATTTAAATAATACAAAAATTACAGTTTAATATTTTATCAATTAGAGGTTTTAGATAGCATAGATGATAAAATGTTTATGAATTGTTTCTTTGAAACAATTAGAAGTACATATTAATACTTCACCGATTTATACAATCTCTTTCAAATCCTCTTCAATATGTAACTTGCCTAGTCACAGAAAAAGTAGTGAGTTGAGTAAAAGTAATTGAGTAAAATCTCATAGTGTTTAACTTTATACATTAAGGATTAATTTTTAAATTACATCCCTAACTTGAAATTGATAACTTTAAACATACAAATGCTGTGACAGCATTCCTCCTCCACCAACTCTTTCCTCCCTCGCTTTCATTTCTGTCTTCTATGTGAGAAAATTTTCACCCAAATTGTGTATGTATTTTTCATTGAATGATCTCCTTCTATTATGCACTAATGTAATAAAATTGTGAAAGTGGTTAGGCGGAAGAGCAGGCTAAATGGCCTGAACCTCGCCACAAATAAAGACATTATTTATTTATTATATATGACTAATAAAAAATATAAAATTATTAAAAATAAATTAATACAATAATAAATGAAACATTTTAAATTATATGTACATTTGCATCAACAATAAAAAATATTGGAGGAAATAAAAGACTGAAATGAGCAAACAAGACAGGGTTGCTAGATGTGTTACGAGCACTTTCCCTATCACTTCTCCAGAATTTTCCCCAAATAACCTCTTCAATGAAACAAAATTCCTCAACTCTGAAATGAAATATATTCTCCAAATTATGGAAGAATGACATGAGCTGTCCCTGACAATTCTATTGGCTGCCCCCCTTAAATTCAAATACTTTAAACAAACCAATCATCATCCTTTGAGCTGCTCAAAGCCGTATACTACTATTTTCTTTTTCTCATATTTTCCTTTCTCTATGCCCGTGTTTTATTTTTCTCTTTTTGATACACAAAATTGAGAGAGAATAATGTCTGTTGTTTCTTTTTTTATTCACATTTATTGATAAAATAACATTTCTATCTCGGCTCAGGATGAAAATAATTTCCCCCCAAAACATCTCAAACATTTCCCGGTCCCTTTATAGTCCCCAATTCTTACCTCACTACAGAAAAAAAGAACTGATTGAGAAATTAATTGAAAAAATAATATTTCTATCTCGACTGAGAAGGAAGATAATTCCCCCCCACCAAAAAAAATCCCAAACATTTCCCAGTCCATTTATGGTCCCCAATTCTTTCCTCAGTACAGAAAAAAAGAATTGATTGAGAAATTAATTGAAAAAATAATATTTCTATCTCGACTCAGAATGAAAATAATTCTCCCCCCCAAAAAAATCCAAAACATTTCCCAGTCCATTTATGGTCCCCAGTTCTTTCCTCTACAGAAAAAAGAAAAAGAAAAGTCCCCATTTTGGGGACAAAATTCAGAAACACTCACCCACTCCCACTCTCATCCCTCACCCTCTCCCACTCTCCCCCTCCCATCCCTCACCTCAGTCGAGGCGATGTACTCACAAGACATTTGGCGCGGGTCGAGGTCCCACAGGGGCTTGTTCTGGGGCGACTTGGGGAGCGCCTCGGCGCCCCGCAGGATGCTCTTGGGCACGGGGTCGCTGGGGTCGGAGGTCGTCACCACCTCTATCACGGGCGGCGGCTGCCCCGGGCTCACCAGCGGCGTCTCCGGGGTGTCGGGAGTCCTCGCCTTGTTCGACTTCAGGAATATGGACCCACCGCCTGCAGCACAACACGTGTTACTTCTACCTTCGCACGGAGGCGTCTCACTTTCCTTCAAGTTAATAATTCAATTTGGAAGGTATTGCATGCGATAGCAGTTACATGAACTGGTAATTTGAGCAATACACACGTATAAATATTTTATAGATTTACATCATTCACTCTAATAGTTAAAAAAATAATTTGTTCTTGTAATTTTACTTTAAATGATGTATTCCGTTTTAAGTAAAATTCAAGCTTTAAATTTTAGAACTTCTGAGAGTTGAAAATTAAATATTTTGGTTCCTGATCTTTTAAACAAGTTTGAATTCTATTTACGATATTCTGGTAGTACTTCACAGCAGTTTCAAAGTCTAGTAGTAATTAAAAAGTAAGGATTGAACATTTTGAAAGGGTATTGAAGAATGGAGAGGGGAAGAGAGAGAGAGGGGGGAGAGGGAGAGAATGAGAGAGAAGGGGGAAGAGAAAAACATGAAATTGACTGGGAATGTCCATTGAATCAGCTTCACCACAAGAAAATGGACAGGAAAAGTGGAATGGCAAACTAAGGAAGGACATGAAGAAATTAGGATGGATATAGAGAGTTAGATGAAGAAATGGAAAATAAGGAGGGAATTGAAATGCAAGGAAAGAGTGCCGATGAAATGAGAGATCCGGGTAGAAATAGCATGAAAACGTAAACAGGATGGAGCTTAGTAAGGAGGGGCATCAGGGAACAAGAAATTAAAAGAAAGTAAAGTATACGCAGAAGGGGAGGCGAGGCCTTGTGTGGAAGATAGACGAAATGGGTTGGGGGAAGTGAGAGTGAGGAACTGAGAAGAGATAGAGGGGAATGAATGAACGCATCAGAGAGAGGTTGAGAGAGAGCGCGAGTGAGTGTGGGTGAAGACAGGAGTGCCTGAGGCTGAGAGTGGGAGCGGGCGAGGGTGAAAGTGCACGTCGCTGAGGCTGCGAGTGGGCGAGGATGAGAGTAGGAGTGAGAGAGGTTGAGGCTCAGTGTGGGGGCGAGGGTGGGTGAGGCAGAGACTGGGAGTGTGTGAGGCAGGGAGTGGGAAGGGATGAGGATGAGAGTGGGAGTGGGTGAGGCAGGGAGTGGGAGGGGATGAGGCTGAGGGTGGGAATGGGTGAGGGGTGAGAGTGGGAGAGAAGGGGAGCGAGTGCGAGTGAGAATGGGTGAGAGGATGAGTGGGAGTGGATGAAGGTGATAGTGGGTGAGGGGTGAGAGTGGAAGTGGATGAGGGTTGAGTGTGGAAGAGGGTGAGAATGGGAATGGGAGAGGGGTGAAAATGGAGGAGGGTGAGGGATGAGAGTGGGAAAGGTTGAGAGTGGGGGTGAGAGTGGGTGATAGTGGGGGTGAGTGAGGAGTGAGAGAGTGGGAGTGAGTGAGAGTGGGAGTGGGTGAGAGTGGGAGTGTATGAGGCAGGGAGTGGGAAGGGATGAGAGGGAGTGGGTGATGGATGAGAGGGGGGAGTGGGTGCGAGTGGCAATGGGTGAGAGGGGGAGTGGGAGAGGGTGAGAGTGAGAGAGGGTGAGGGTGTGAGAGGGGTGAGGGTGAGTGAGGAGTGAGAGAGTGGGAGAGGGTGAGAGAGGGGGTGGGGTTGCGCACCGGAGAGGGTGAGCTCGCTGCGCGAGTGCATGGTGCGCGGGTGCTTCTCCTGGGCGTGGGCGAGGCGGTCGCGGCGGGCGAGGCGCGCGGCCGACGAGCCGCCCAGGTCCATCTTGTCGATGTCGATGCGCCCCGCCGCCTCCCACTCGTCGCCGGCGCCGCGCCGCCCGCCGACGCCCGCGCCAGCGCCAGCGCCGTCGCCCGCCGGCAGCGACTCGGCGCGGGCCAGCGCGCCGCGCCCCGCCACGGCTCCCGCGCCGCCCACGGCTCCCGGCTTGCGCAGCGGCGTCTGCGGGCAACACACCACGCCACGCCCCGTCACCTCCCTCAGGGCAACACATACGCTAACCTCCTCTCTCGCGCCTTCCTCAGGGCAAGATACTCTAGTTCGAAGGTTAACGTTTCCACATATCTTGGGGCCTCCCTCACGACACAATATACTCTAGCGAGAAGGACGTTTCGACAACTATTCTTGTGGCCTTCCAGAGGACAGAACAGATTCTAGCTGAATGGATAATGTTTTGAAATCCTTGACACAATGTAATGTGTACGCTAAAATATTGCAATTGGCAACTGGTACACTTCATATTACTAATTTCAACATATCACTCCAGAAAAAAGTATTCTATATCCTACGTTTCTATAATTTTGAAAATAAACTTCACAATTCCTATTAATACCCTTACCTTTCCTAGCCAATAGAAAAAAACGGCAATTTTATCCATTACGTCAGAGAAAAAGTTCATATTATCGATGGAATTGCCATGTAAATTCAATACAAAACTGAATATACGGTTAACAGCGTCGTTGATCATGTGTATATAGCTAAGAGAGAGGACTTCACTAACGTTTTTATCCAGTTACCATGAAAGTCCAGAAAATGTATTTATCTGATGTCATCGTGAAAATCCAGTTACCCAATAAATCAAAAGCTGAAAAGTGACTAATCTGATGAATGAAAGCTTATGCAACGAATAGAATCGCTGGCAGAGTCCAGATAAAATCCGGGACTTTATTCAAACCACGTCATCGGTCTCGTATGGATCCCAGAGAGCAGCGTGGCAGGCAAGGCGATCCACGGAATAAGCAAAATATTCCGATGCATATTTCATGGAGAGGGTAGTGCCGGCGCTAGGCGTGGGCAGACCGGGCCATCGCCTGAGGCCCCGCAAGTCAAGGAGCTGTCAAGGATGGAGTGGAAAATATGTGTACAAAAATTGAAAAAAAAAAAAAGAATCTAGAACTCGAAAAAAATCGTTATCGTAATTTGGCTGATTTTAAGGACAGGGTTCGGCTCACTAAAACACCGGCGCACGGTTCACTTGCGCATGGTTCACTCGCGCGGACCACGAGAACAGATCACTCAGGGAGCGGGAAGATGTCTTTGTGCTTGCATTGTGCATTGTGCGGTGTGGTGCGAATGTGTAATGGAGAATTACAATGATTTATTTTTCGCGGATTTGCGTAAACATTTAAGGTGAGTATTTGCATAAAATTCGTTGGTAATTATGCGTTGGACAGACTCAAGGATGTTTTATGTTAACGCGAGGGCCGAAGGCCCGACCCTCGTCCTCAACTTGGACACGGGTAGCGAAGCGTCACGATTCCACGCGAAAGTGCGTTGGACACGTGGCCGTGTGGCCGGGCACACTGTGGCGGCGCCGCGAGTGACTCGTTCGGAACCGAATCGTGCGCGTCAATAGGAGCCGAACCCTGTCCTTGAAATTTACCCGTAATTTTATACGTCGCAGTATAGTAGTGTTGGTACATGGGCGGCAAAAAATGATTCAAATTTGGCGCCGTTCGTGTATTCAACTATTCATACCTAGAGCGCGGATTTCTATGATTTTGCATATTTTTGTCCCTTGATTCAGGATACAGCTAAGTGAAATCTCTCGACGTTTGGTTAGAATATGATGCTATATAGATTAATATGTTAGTGCATATTTGGCTAATTTTTCCTGTTGGTGCATATTCATGTAATAATAGGTGCATATTTTGCATATTTCGTTAAAAAAGAGACTAATCTATAAAATGTTTCATCTTTTCAAAGAATCATATGTAATTGTGAGCGTTCATTGAATCGAAACAGCCAGTCACAGTTTGCGTTTTTGTTTTCTGTAGATGATAAAATACTCGGGCAATTTTTGTGGGATATTTCTTGAGAACATATTTTTTAAACCAGTCAGAAGGAATTCAACAAGACATACAATGTACTTCACTAAGGTGAATATTTACTTCGATTATTCCTCTCGCGAAGTAGGGTAGATTATATTACGTTTGCACAAAAAATGCATCTTTTCATTTCAAGCAAATTTTCATTTCATTCCAAGAATTTTGTCAAGACAGATTTGCAGAAGAAATGAAATATTGTTAATTTTAAGTGCATATTAAAGGGCATATTTAAGAATTTTTAAGTCATAAATGCATATTTTTAAGAGCATATTTCAAGATTTTTTAGGGCATAAAAATCCGCTCTCTATTCATAATACACTTTCGCGCTAATTAGCATACATTTCAAACGTATGCAGAACATACATCTCAAACGTGGCGCCTTCGACATAGAATTTCTTCCCCCAAAATCCGCGCGATAATTTCCAACAAGAGAGCAGAGTAAATTCTTACAAAGATGTGCTTTGGGAGACAAGTTCTTTGGAACTAGCTTTCAACTGTCAAATGTTTTCAAACATGACCGCATGACTACAGCACTTACTGGCCACCTGGCAAGCCGTGAAGTCGCATTATTAGGATTTCTAGCAACTGCTAGAATTTGTTGAAGATTTATTTATTTATTTATTTATTTATTTATTTAGTCAAAAAACAGTAAAAACTGTATATGACGTATATATATACATATATATATACATATATATATATATATACATATATATATGTATATATATGTAAAAACTGTATATGTGGGGAAAGAAATTTATCTGCGCACATTTTCTTGAGGGCCAGAATTTTATAAAAAAAAAACAAAAAAAAAACGAAAAAATTAATTTAGAAAATAATTATTTTAGAAAAATAAAGATATTTGAAAAATGTTTTTCCCGAGTTATAGAAAATCAATTTCAACTGTAAATGAACTACAAGCAAAAGGAGCGCTCAACAAAACGTGCGCACAGTGAAGCTACATTTACGTCCAGAAGCAAAACAAGGGGCCATCTCAGCATTTGCTCTATGGATCAGGGAAACTGGACAAAAACCTGATCGAGATGGGGGTCATTGACCCGGAAGCTGAAGTACATTACTTGTTACAGGCGTATTAAATATTTTTTTAAATGTATACAATGCAAACATAAACTAATTCATTATATATCTTTGTTTTGTTACATTATTTTTCTTTTTCACGATCAGTATAGTCTCTAATTGTATAGAAACAGTTTTGCAGCAGAAAAGATTTTACTTTTAACTTAAATTTGTATACCGACTTTAATTGTTGTATGTCATCTGGCAATGTGTTGTAAAGTAACGTACATGTATTGTATGTTGATTTCTTGTACTGAGCTGTTGATACTGACACTTGATGCACGTGATTTCTACGGCGTGTGTTGTAATTATAAATATCAATATTGCATGAAGATGCGGCTAAATCATTGTTTAAAAATTCGTAACTACAACGGTAATTCCCAGCCGTCGTCCGGTGGGACTAGAAGAAAGTATAAGCGTATGTGGAGATTGGATTAAAACTCGGAGCAATAATTTCTAAGAAGGTACAGCCGCTTCCCGCAAAAATATTGCGTTGTCCGGTGCCTCAGTGCCTATATAAGCAAATGAGTGCAAAAACAGCTTTTCCTCGCGCCCAAACCAGATAAAATTTCACAATCCATTCAATAATCACTGATTCTTTCGTATAAATATTCTAACAGTTGTAATTTTTCCCGTTTTTTAGAACTTCTGCGAAAGTATTAAAAACACAGTTTTTGTATCTCCATCCGTACTCAGCAGCTCTCCCAGTCAATCACTTGAAGCTATCTTTGCAGCCTTTAAAAGCAGTCTGATTTCATAAAATTTTCCATTAATTTTTTTTCTAAAAATTGTTATAATCATTACTTATAAGGTCTCTCTGAAATGAATCAAGTGACGCTAACAATAAAATAGATTCTACTGAAATCCATATTTATTATTTCATGTATTTAACAAGTGATTTTGTCAAACACGTACTAAACACAACTCATTTTTTAAGTGTTTTAAGATCACCGTGGAAATTGTATAATTTGATCACTAAATACCTTTATTTAAAACTATTATTTAAAATGTATTTCCAAAAACTTTCTCGTTTAAACGTAGTAAATTCCGTTATTTGTTGAAATAAAATTACTCATGTAGTTTCTTGATACAACTTGCACATTTTTTTTTCGTGAGGTCTAGCGTAAAAGTGCCTAGTTCCGGGACTCCCTGGGAGGGCAAAGCCGCGAGGAGCTTTTACTCACCAGCTGCAGGCTGCCCTTCCGGAGGGCAGCGGTGCCCTTCAGAGGGTCGGAGTTTCGCGAGATCATGTCGGAAGACACGGCTTCTTCATAGCTCTTCAGGTCCTCCTTCATCGACGTCTTCGAGTCGTCATCTCCTACACAGAAACAAAGCAAGATTACTTATTACACTTGCCATTTCGAATCAAATGTCTCTTTTACTTTTTGATTTCGCGATTGCAAGTGATAAAATAATGTCGAAATTATTAAATTAAAACCATTTTGAAATTATGACATTAAAATAATTTTGAAACTATTAAATTAAAGAAATTTTATGAAGTCACAGTTTCAAGAAACATTAGTTGTAGTTCACAAGCTATGGATGTACAGGTGATAGACATGAGAGGAATTACAGATGGTGAAAAACACATTAGCATGTTCCTTACAATTACGGAGCCGATTTCTATGATTTTGATATTTTTGTCTTTTGCTTCAGGACATACCTAAGTGGAATTTCTTGACATTTATTTAGAACTGGATATTATATATCAGTACATAGTTGTGCATATTTGACCAGTTTTTCCTGCTGATGCATATTCGTGAAATTATAGACTCATATTTTACATATTTCGTTAAAACAGACACTTAAATCTAAATGAAGGAAGATGATTTGCAGCCAAATAATCTGTGCTATTTCAAGAGAGCCCTTCTATACTTGGGATTTTATTTCTTGGCGCGTGGGGGCGTGTCTTCACGATGGAATATCTCACGATATTTCGCGCCGTTCGCAGTCGTGCCGCTGGGAGTCGCATGATCGCAACTGTGTCGAGCAGTGCTGACAATCAGCAAATTTCAACCAAAACGACTATTTCTAAAGTCAGCGGTAGCCCAGGGCATGAAAGCACTTTGCGCAACTGAAATTGAGTAATACAGGACGGAAAGATCGCTCGCGGTCCGTGGCCCTTTGTTACGATACTGCGCCGGCATTCGCTTGGTGCTGATCGGAGAAACCACTGAAAGCTACCCATGAAAGTAGCCTACCGCTAGAATTCTCCTCCAGCCTGCGACTGAACTCGACCTATACTGCAATTTGTTCAACTCTTCCTGTGGCAGGTCATCAGCTGTTACGGAGCTATCCAATCGGGGCCTTACACGTCACTACAGTGGCGTTCAAACTTCCCATTGGATGACACCGAATCAGCTGATTTACGTGACCGGCAGCTTTGGAAGAATCGCAGAATAGCTGTGTAGCTGGTGTGTAAAATCCTGCCACCGCGGGAACTGGGACTGTGGAGGAGTGAGGAGTACGAGTATAACCACGGTGTAAGATATGTAGGTGTGTCAACTAGTCGCCTTTGGGGCAAATTTTATGAAGCTGGTTTGAGGCTAGTTTCTCGCTCGTCCGTAGCACGATCGGTTTGGGTCGCGGTGTAGGATATACATCTTAAGATGACATCTTAAACTGTGGCTGTTACACAGTTTTACAAAATATTTCTTACCCATTTTCGTAACTGTTCGCTCTAGACTTCACCAATTCCATCGCGAAACGTCAAATCACTGACTTGAAATTAGAAATCATCTGGCCACAGAGCTGTCGAATGGATCACAACCAATCACGACCTTGCCAAATGAGACACAAAGATCACAGCGCGTGATATGCGTGAACTAACCTCACATAAGCTGCAGTTTTAGACTGGGAGTGAACACACCTATATATCTTACACCGTGGCATAACGTTGTCTTGAACCCTTGAACCTTGTTGGGGGGAGCGGGGGGGGGGGAACGGCGCGCCCCGGGTGACACCATTGTAGGGGTGACACCAATTAAAATATTTTATAATTGGAATTATATAATTTAAATAATTTACTTACAAATGTTATTCATTAATAGTTAGTTTTCTTAGTTTTAGTAGTTCGAGAATGATATTGTTGGCATTTTATAATTTTTATGGTTTAGTTGAAAATTATTTATAATAATTTAATAAGTATACACTTAAACCATAAACATAGATTATGATTTAATTGCAATTATTCCTAATTGCATAGAATTTTTTAATTTATTATAAATAACTATTATGTGCAAATCTGTTTATATTTTTAGTAAAATAATGTACAATGAATGCAGCAAGAGATAATTTTTTCGCTTCGCCCCAGGGGACTGGAGCTGCGCCTCTGGGGGAGGGGGGCGGGGCGGTGGGGCGGGAGCAGCTGCAGCTGCGCCAGCTGGGCGCACGCGTGCGCGGAGGGGCGGGCGCTTCCGGGCCGCCCACAGGCACGCGGGCGAGCGGAGCGGAGGGACGCACGGTTGAAAGTTACGCATCAAGACTCACATTACGAACGCCCTCTGTTCTCTCCTTCCCATTCCCTGGCAGCCGCCCACACAGCTCGTGAAGAACCTTGAACTGGACGGACGTCGAGGCGAGGGAGAGGCCAGGCGGGGCGGGACGCAGCGAGGAGGATTCCTTCATTACTCTCGCTCGACAACCAATCATCCTGATTGATCATTCAGTGATTCCGGGTGCGTCAACTGCTAAGGTCGTTAGTCCCGTAAGGGCAGTGCGTGTTTTTGAGGTGGCGGTGGTCTTCCCCCACTGGATGGCGAGACGTCGGCTATCGGGTTTTTTTCCCAACCAGGTATCTTCCAACAGCGGGGCACCGCCCCCGCCGGGGGAAAAGGTCCAAGTTCCCCAACGGTCTCCCGACGTGTGTGGTACTGTATACTGCGGTTTTTCTAACTTTGCCCCTCGAGACCCGTCTTCACGATAGAATATGTCACGGTATTTCGCGACGTTCTCAGTCGTGCCGCCAGATATCGCATGATCGCGACCGTATCAAGCAGTGCTGGCGAACATGCGACTTCTAGCGGCATGACGGAGAAAGACCCGAAATGCCGTGTGATATTCCATCGTGGCCATTGGGGCTTGAGGGGCAGAGTTAGAAAACCGCACTATAGTGTGTGTGGAAGAGTAAATAAAGGGCGATGATAGGATAAGAAAGAGGAAAGGAAGATCGCGCGCGGTCAGTGGCCCGTTTGGTAGAGATAGAGGAGAGACAGGGAGGGAGAGAGAGGGAAAGAGAGTGAGAGAGAGTGAGAGATGGAGAGAGGGCGAGAGAGATGGAGAGGGCGAGAGAGATGGAGAGAGAGGGCGAGAGAGAGGGAGTGAGGGAGAGAGAGGGAGAGGGAGAGGGAGAGAGACACTGGCGCTGGGAGGGAGCGCTTTCAAAGCAAAGGGCTTCGAGAGTGCAGAGCAAAAGCAGCTGCAAGACGACGGGCTGACACGTGCTCCCGAGCTGACACGAGCTTGTGAACTACGTTTACGGACTTCCGTCTACGGTTACGTCACGACAAAGGTACAGAAATCCCAGTATAGTTCACCAGAGATCTTGGCTGTCAGGGTGACCCCACGTACAAGGCTGTGTAGCCTTGTAGCGCAGTTCACCAGTTGGCCGTTAGCACTGTTATCGCAGCCGATGTTTGGGGCTAACGCCCCTACTTGGGTTCTTATTTCTCGGCGCGTGAGGACCTGTCTTCACGATGGAATATGTCACGGTATTGCGTGTCTTACTCAGTGCCACTAGATATCGAATGATCGCGACCGTAACAAGCAGTGCTTGCGACTTCTAGTGGCACGACCGAGAAAGACGCCACACGCCTTGTGATTTTCCATCGCGGTCACAGGGGCTCGAGGGGAAGAGTTAGAAGAATGGCAGTGTAGAACTCACGTGCAGACGTAAACTGCGATCTTTTTAAGTTTGCCCCTTAAGGCCACTCAAATCCCATCTTTGCGATGGAATATGTCACGGTATTTCGCGTCTTTCACAGTCGTTCCGCTAGATTTCGCATGATCGCGACCGTATGAAGCAGTGCTTGCGATCATGCGACTTCTAGCGGCAAGGCCACCAAAGACGCAGAGGTGGCGCACTCACCCGCCGAGCTGCAGAGGCTCTCCGATCGTCCCTTGCGCACGAGCGCGCGGTACACGTCGTCCAGCGGGTGCTCCCACTGCGACTGGCCCGTGCGGAAGTTGAAGTAGTACCACGAGTCCAGGTCCTCCGCGTAGCTGCAACACACCACACACACTCATTACTGCGACTGGCCCGTGCGGAAGTTGAAGTAGTACCACGAGTCCAGGTCCTCCGCGTAGCTGCAACACACCACACACACTCATTACTGCGACTGGCCCGTGCGGAAGTTGAAGTAGTACCACGAGTCCAGATCCTCCGCGTAGCTGCAACACACCACACACACTCATTACTGCGACTGGCCCGTGCGGAAGTTGAAGTAGTACCACGAGTCCAGGTCCTCCGCGTAGCTGCAACACACCACACACACTCATTACTGCGACTGGCCCGTGCGGAAGTTGAAGTAGTACCACGAGTCCAGGTCCTCCGCGTAGCTGCAACACACCACACACACTCATTACTGCGACTGGCCCGTGCGGAAGTTGAAGTAGTACCACGAGTCCAGATCCTCCGCGTAGCTGCAACACACCACACACACTCATTACTGCGACTGGCCCGTGCGGAAGTTGAAGTAGTACCACGAGTCCAGATCCTCCGCGTAGCTGCAACACACCACACACACTCATTACTGCGACTGGCCCGTGCGGAAGTTGAAGTAGTACCACGAGTCCAGGTCCTCCGCGTAGCTGCAACACACCACACACACTCATTACAGCGACTGGCCCGTGCGGAAGTTGAAGTAGTACCACGAGTCCAGGTCCTCCGCGTAGCTGCAACACACCACACACACTCATTACTGCGACTGGCCCGTGCGGAAGTTGAAGTAGTACCACGAGTCCAGGTCCTCCGCGTAGCTGCAACACACCACACACACTCATTACTGCGACTGGCCCGTGCGGAAGTTGAAGTAGTACCACGAGTCCAGGTCCTCCGCGTAGCTGCAACACACCACACACACTCATTACTGCGACTGGCCCGTGCGGAAGTTGAAGTAGTACCACGAGTCCA
Source organism: Acheta domesticus (assembly GCA_031308135.1). Lineage (NCBI taxonomy): Eukaryota > Metazoa > Arthropoda > Insecta > Orthoptera > Gryllidae > Acheta > Acheta domesticus. The sequence continues at coordinate 105,359,711 of JAHLJT010005437.1, read as the reverse complement.
GGTCCTCCGCGTAGCTGCAACACACCACACACACTCATTACTGCGACTGGCCCGTGCGGAAGTTGAAGTAGTACCACGAGTCCAGGTCCTCCGCGTAGCTGCAACACACCACACACACTCATTACTGCGACTCGCCCGTGCGGAAGTTGAAGTAGTACCACGAGTCCAGGTCCTCCGCGTAGCTGCAACACACCACACACACTCATTACTGCGACTGGCCCGTGCGGAAGTTGAAGTAGTACCACGAGTCCAGGTCCTCCGCGTAGCTGCAACACACCACACACACTCATTACTGCGACTGGCCCGTGCGGAAGTTGAAGTAGTACCACGAGTCCAGGTCCTCCGCGTAGCTGCAACACGCCACACACATACACTCACTCCACTCATCAGGTCATTCGTCCCCCAAGTGAAGGGCACGTTTTTTCATCGGGAGGTGGCGGGGGTCTTCCCGCACTGGAAGGCGTGATCTGGCGCCGACCTACCGTCGACTAGCGGCGTTGGCCACAGCCAGGTATCTCCCACCAGCGGGGCACCGCCCCAGCCATGACAACCTGTAAGCTCTCGACTGGTTTCCAGTCATGTGTGGTAGTGTAGTTGTGTAGTATGTTAGTGGAGTAGAGTAGGAGTGTTAGGACAAGGAAGGGGACGGGAAGACCGCGTGCGGTCCGTGGTCCGTTTGTTAAGGTACTGCTCCGGCATTCGCCTGGTGTTGATCGGAGAAACGACGGAAAACTACCGATCAGAGCAGCCGGCCGCTAGAATTCTCCTGCAGACAGTGACTGAATTCGACCTAGCTGACAAACTAGTGTCGAAAATTCTGCCGCCGTCGGGACTCGAACCTCGAACCTCCCGGTTAGAGGGACTGCTGTGACATCAATTGAAGTCCTGAGCAATATTTTTAGAAGATTCTCTAGCGAATAAAAATTACACCTTGAACATCTAATGAAGATACAAGAAATGTATAGAAATACTTCCATTAAGATCAGCATTATACAGCAAATGTATAGAAATACTTCCATTACATCTAGCAACATTTCTGCTAGCGTAAACCATGGAGTACGTCAAGGGTGCCCACATTTCCCTAATTTATTTAATATGCTGATGACCAGGACATTATCTCTTCTTCCGAATATGATTTGCAACTCGCTCTGTTTAAATTGCAAAACATAATAAAGAATTACAACTTAGAAATATGTCTCAAAATCGAAAGTGGTGGCTTTCCAGGGAAAGCATCCTCTTCGCTCAAAAATTGTTCTACATGGCAAAACTATTGAACAAGTCCACACATTCAATTATTTGGGCTGTTATGTTCCCTTCTTAAATGGCATTGATCAAGAACAAGTTATACAAATTTCAACATATTTGTGGAACAATTTAAATAACTTTAAAAAACAAAGTCAGAAGAGACACAGTGTTAAGACTTTATAAATCCATGGCACTTCCAGTCTTGATGAATGGTAGTGAGAATTAGGCATTGAAAAGGGCAGACCCGGAGAATAGAATCCCCATAATTCCGCAAAACCATTCGTCCGGATGGGAAGTAAAACCGGCTGTCCCATGTTGTAGATTTACCTGAAAGAACCTGAAGCCCCTGAGGTAAATTCAAAATCACCTGTTTCGTCGCCGGAGTGATACCTTCTTTCAGCAAGGCCTGGTGGACCAAGTCCCGTCTCGTAAGTCAAGGCATTAACTAACAAACTAACTCACTCACCATGGCTTCCAGTCGGGGGGCAGCGCTTGCATAAGCCCATCACGAGCCAGGTGCAGGAGGTGCGGCTCCGCCTCGGGGTTGATGCCGATTTTCACCGCGTAGTCGCGCACCTCTGCAACACACACAAGCACGCATTTATTTTTCTACTCGCACTGTACAATTTTGTCATTTGACGGCTGAAACACGCTGCATAATGATACTCATTACTGGACATTGGATGTTTAGGCACTAAAAAATCGCCTTTTAGGCGCCTAAAAAGGCACTGAAAATGTCAAGGATAAGGAGATAAAAAGGCACTGTCAAAATTACATTCACAATAAAATTAAAAAATTATTTGTAAAACTCCATACATATTCACAACTCTTCTACATTTTATTCTTAATAGTTTTCATTGCAATATATTACCAGTAACGTTTCAAGGATCGCAATTTCAAATCTGCACCGATTGGGAGACCAATTCAGTTTGAATACAGAGAAGGATTTCTGAACACCTACTGATGTGTCTGGCATCTATTTTAGAAGTCCAAAATTAGCAACACTGAAACCTTCTGGGAATTTACATTTATTTCCACTCAAAAGGTGCCCTCGGTGTATTGTCAATCGACCATTTTCTCAGAACATGGCAAGTATTTATGAAATAGGGAAATTAAGAAAAATATGTTGGTATACTTTCAGGAATTCTCTCATATTTCAAAACACAAATACATGAATTGAAGGTTTTTTCGTAATGAATGGTCAGGTTGGACCATGGCCGATTATCTGATACCTTAGCATTGTGTATAAAAATAATACATAAAAGCCAAAAACGTTCAATAATTCTAAAGAAAAGGCATTTATTCAAAAAAGGCATTTAAGCTAAAATAAGGAAAAATGAGCATTATAAAACTTGGTCATATGTCATTATTTGTCATGATTTGTGCACATATATTTTTAGCCTTTAAATAAGTTCGCTAGAGAAAAATAGGCATTTCCCTGAATATCCGATGTGTACTCATTACGATATAGATTTCATTACGATAGAGGTTCTTAACCACAGAGAAGTTATAAAGCCCAGTATTCTAGTAAATGTTTTGTTCCATTGTGTACATTAAAATTGCATGTAACATTGTGTTATGCTTGTCAGTTTTAATTTCTTTTTTAGTAGTATTTGTTTACGTGAAATATTATTTAAAATAAATTGGTTCGTAATTTCACTTTGATCCTATTTGACTAGCGCAGTAGTAAACCAAAGCCACCTGCGGCACGGTAGGGTAGGGAGCTGTCCACTAGGTGGCCTTGGCTGAATCCTGCAATGTCAACTGCCACGAAACAATTCAATGTAAAAGTTAAACTTACAAAAATCGTAGAAAATGAAATTCGATGTAATAGATATTAACACACAGTATGAAACTCGATGTAATAGTATTAACACACTCGTGTGAAGTTTACGATACGCTCTCATCTCGTAATATCTTACTCGTGTATTAATACCCATCATTACATCGTCGTTTCATAATGTATTATTATGTAGGAGCAGACGCGACAACGCTTCGCTACTGCAGTAAATTAAATATATACAATTCGAATTAAAAATAATTTTATTCTATGAACATTAACTACGTATTAACTTTACTTTATCTAGTATTAAATGCACTTTAACTAACGTATTAACTACATTTTAATAATCAAATATTCAAATATTGTGCCCTTCCAGCATTTGGTTCAGACTTCGTGCTTTCTAGATCGCAACTTCTAGATTGTTTGTCAAAAAGATATCCCTAGATCGCCCTTCAAGCAAGGTCCTGCGAGAGCGGCGTAGATCAACTTTCTAGATCGTAGTTGAGAAAGGTCTCTACAGAGCGCACTTCAAGTAGGGTCTTCTGGGAACGGCGTGAAGACCACCTCGCGTTTAACTCTGCAGAAAGAAAAAACTCCGATTTAATTGAAACCACTCTTTAAACACTCCCCAATACTAACACGAACAAAGTGTGAAAATTTCAGCGAAAATGTGGTCGAGTAGTTTTTGCGTCTGTGTGCGACAGACATATTCTCTTTTATTACTTTCACGTCTTTACTTCGTAAGAAAATAAAGTTACGTAATCGGGCGCTATTTTTTGGGGGGAAGAAGAGAATTTTTCGGCAGAAAAACATTTTTTCGGGGACCTGGTAACGATTGCGGAGACCTCTTGCTATGGTAGTCAATTACTTCCCCTAACATGTGGTGTAGCCAAAATCCATGTTTTGAGGATCCTCGATACCGAAAAATCTATTAATGGCAAATCTTCCGTTCATCTGCCCATCTATCCGTCCGTCTGCTCGTCTGTCCGAGGTCTACATCAGTGTAAAGTACACTGAAGATAATGGTGCAGATCTCATGTTCGTTGCAATCCCAGAGTTTTTTAAATTTGCAAAAGTGCAATTTTTTGGGCGTCTTCAAATATAATATTGGAGATTCAGATTTTTCCCCTTCTGTTCCTTGACCGATATTCAATAAGGTTATATCCAATTTTTCGAAAATATTAGTAGTTTTCGCGTAATTTTATGCCAAATGTAGGGAAGGTAAAAATGTTTTTAACATTTTTTTTCTCAAAAACCGCAGAAAGTTTTCTCTTTAAATTTTCTCCTCATATGTAATAACGAACGGTAAAAATATAGTGCTGGCCTGACTTCCTGCTATCTCTCCATTTTTTTCGAAAATTGCGTAAAGTTATCATTTCAAAACTAACTTTTCAAACTTCAAAAATTGAAGATATACATTTTTGCCCCGGACAGAGTCCGTTGTAAAAAATATTAGCTCTTTAAAAAACGGTCATGCACAGTTTTTTTAAAAAACGAGTAGTTTTTGCGTAATGTGCGCTTGAAATTTATGCAATTTCTAAAAAAAATATTTTCTCAAAAACCGCTTAATTTTTTTTCTTTTTAATTTCCCAAGGATAGAAGGGACGCGTAAAAGAATGGCGCGGTTCTGATTTTCGTTGAACTCTCTGAATTTTCGCAAATTGCATGAGTAAATAATGAGAGAAAGTTTGTGATGTTTCAGAACCACTAGTTTCGTATTTCAGAGAATGAATCTCTGAGTTGTGTTATCACAAACAACTAAATATACGTTAATTGCAACGTTTAATTAGAAATGTATTATAATTTTATTATTAATTCACCATCATCTGATTAGAATGTTCATTAGTTTTTAGAGTCTGAAAAAGATCCCAAACAGGGTCGAAATGTGAAGTTATGTTTAACAATAAATAAATTGTTATAAAATCACCATGTCTGTTTCATTAAGGTCAATCAACCATTACAAAAAAAATAATTTAAACGGTTCAAATAGTTGTACTGGATAAATGTTATATTTGGACGCAAAACTATCGCATTGCTTCTCTGCATCGAGTGAGGGCCATAAATGACCTCTTTGGCGAGAAAAGATGAAAATCTATGCCGTGCGGCTTCCGTGCCGCCCTCAATGCTGTCCAGTTATCGTTGTAATTCTGCCGCATGCATGCCAACAGCATGTCGAAAGAGGTCACGGGAAACATTGAACGAATACCCAGAGCGACACGAGACATCGTTACACATGGACAATGCGGCAGCTTGCTAAGTCATGGGTTGGGAAGAAAGACTGTCGTCCAGAATCTCCTAGAAGTGTACCTTCCCTTTGCGGCTCTCACGCGCAACCAACCTTTATAAGTGAGGTCTCTACAGAAAGAAAATTTCACGGAGACGTGACGAATTGCACTCAGACTTTAAAAATGTGAAGGATTTGTTTAAAAAAACGCATCTAAATATTAATGTAAAATACTACCCGCAACGCACGTCAGGATTTTTTAAATCTATATCATAAATAACTCCTAAACGAAGCGTTCTAGGAGATTAAAAACCAAACTTTTGAGGCAAAAGGCCTCAAAGAAACGTTCCTCTCACCGTAATCTACAGAATGAGATCTTCCTGACCATTCTATTACATTTTTGCTGGTTCGACGCTTCTTGAGTCTACCCCACGAGTTTAGAGCCTGTAAAATCTGTATGTGAAATTACTAATTACTTGATATTCTATGCGACTAAATTACACGGGTGTACCTCTCTGCTCGATGTTAAAGTTAAATAAGAATGGGTTGTATTGACAGGGGTGTATTATATTGTTACCAATTACAGGGTGACATATGGAGCAAGTGACGGAAGATAAGAGGGTCTTGAAGAAAAGTGTACATCACAGGCTTAATGTGGAAATGGAAAAATAAGGGTGTGGGTGGGTATAACATGCGAGAGTTCTCGCACGGGTACGCTATACTTCGGTTTTTCTTTCTTTCTTTCTTTCCTTCTTGGCGCACGGGGGGGGGTCATCAAAATGGAATATCTCACGGTATTTCGCGTCTTTCTCCGTTGTGCAGCCAGGAGTCGAATGATCGCCAGCACTGCTCGATACAGTCGCGATCATACTTCTCCCAGCGGCACAACGGAGAACGACGCGAAATACCGTGAGTTAATCCATTTTATTGACACACTCTCGTGCGCCAAGAAAGAAAAACCGAAGTATAGTTTTCTGTTAAACGTGGAACCAAAACCAACAGTCTTGTAGCTACACACACGCATAATGAAACTATGCATAATGGATCTAGCTATGTGTACGCGCAGTGACAAAGTATGCGTAAAGCATACTTTTGTCACGGTCGATTTGGAGCATTGAGTAGTGTCGATGATGGATCCGTTCCGTGCAAAGTGAATTCGCAAGGTCTTTACAGTCAAAATGCACATGATCCTGTGAATATCTGACATCGTTTCAGCCACGCGCTTCTTCCGTCGTTCTTCATTTCTTCTTTATTTTTCTTCCATTTTTTCCGGTTTTATTTCTTGTAGCTTTTCTGTTTCTTCTTCTTCTGTTGCTGCTGCTGCTGCTGGTGACACGGCACGAAATGCAGTCTGTTTCTGCCTATTCGCAATACTGCCAAAGTAGTTCTAATTCACGTCGGATCTGAGACAGGATGTCGAAGAAAATATTGCGCGCGGACCGTGGCTAGCTGCTTAATTAATTGGATTTGATTGTTTGTGATACCGGCCCGACGACTGCTAAGGTCATTAGTCCCTTAAGTGTGGTGCGTGATTTTTCTCGGGGGATGGCGGCGATCTTTCCCCACTAGATGTTGAGATCCGGCGTTGACCTACTGTCGACTTAGCGGGGTTTTCCCCTCAACCAGGTACCTCCCACCAGCGGGCCACCGCCCAAGCAGGGACAAGCTGTAAGCTCCCGACCGGTCTCCCGGCATGTGTGGTAATGTAGTGCATGTTAGTTGAAGTGTGTGTGTAAGAGGAGAGGATAGGATAAAGAAGAGGAAGGAAAGATGGCGCGCGGTTCGTGACCCGTTTGTTAGGGTACTGCTCCGACATTCGCCTTGTGTTGATCGGAGAAACCACGGAAAACTACCGATCAGAGCAGCCGGCCTCTAGGATTCTCATCCAAACAGCGACTGAATTCGATCTAGCTGACAAAATTGACATTTCTCAATTAATTTAACCCATTAAGCCCCAAATTAAATTTGTGTCCATCGCGCTATGCGGAATGTTGCACAATTACGAGGTCAAAAGGGTACGTGTCCATTTACACAGCACTCTAGTACTGAAAGGAGCGTGCGAGGTGAAAGCAAAGCCACTTGTCTGAGCACCAGCCGTTAAAACACAACCACCTTCTATTGGGAAAACAGCTATCGGCCCATACAATGCGCGCGTTCTCTCTCTCTCTCCCTCTCTCTCTCTCTCTCCGAGGCAGAAGTTCTGACCGCCCGCCGTCACGGGGGCGCGGGGAACAAAGGACGTCAGAAATGCGGGCGCTCTTTTGTTTTAGTGCAGGAGGCGCGAACAACGCGCACGCCATCTGCGGGCGTTGGCGAGAATCAACCGACGCAGCACTGACTCGCATCTTCCCAAGTGGCGCGGAAACGGTCCGTGGGATAGGAGCTTTTATTGACAAACAGCTGAAGCACAGAAAGCGGGCGTTCTGTCTGTATTTGAAGAGCTTTCTACAGAAACGATCGTGAACCAAAATCCAGACTTTTCGGGAGAAGCAAAAAAATATCTCTCGTCGTTAGTATTATTAATGCCCAGCGTCCTCATTTGAGGACGCTCATTTCTGGCAAATTTAAATTAGCTTCTTTTGCAATACTTAGTTAATTTTATTTCTTCAGTAGACGTAGACATCCTAAACGAAGCATACAAGCAAGTTTTTTTTCATTCGTGAATGCCAGATTTCGATTTAGCCGTGATCGCTAAAACATAGTATACTCCTAGCCAATGTGTGACTTAGGATATAAAGCTCACTTTCGCATTGTATTTGAAGATCTTTTTACAACAACGACCACAGTCCAAAATCTATACGTTTCAGGAGAAGCAAAAGTCTCTCCTTTCGTTAGTATTATTAAAAATGGTCTGGAATTTGAAACACAGGTAAATTAAAGTTTATGGATGATAACTGAATACTAGTTCCTACAATACTTGTACAGGGACTACATAAATTGAGGTTTCAAAATAGAGTGAGTGTGAACTTTGCTGCTTTTTGTCAAACATTGTTAATACCTTTCATGAAATTAGAATCTCTACAGGTAATAATTTTAAACAAATTAAAATTTCATATGCAAAGTGGGTAAGGTCTCATAGCTATTTTACAAACAATTTCAGGAACTGAATAAAAGGCTTCACAGAACTGCTCCACTACTATTTTCATCATATTTCCCCATTTTCTTCAATGGTATTTTCACTTCTATCACTTGTGTCTGCAAGTAATTTGTCAAAGAAAATATTGTTTTTAGGGTTCCTGAAATACTGAGAAAGTCTCTGAACATCTGCGAGTTTCTTTGGTTTAGCAGAAGAGGTTTCTTGTATAGAGTCTGAAAAGTAATTTCACCAGGTAACTATTTCTTGCTTCTGATAATTATCTTACTCAATTCACCATGGCATGCACACTTAACAAGGATATAAGGATCTTCTAGCATTATTTTCAGAATTCTAACATTTCAACCCCAGAATTTACCTTTCTCAACGGTAATATGAATAAATCACCTACCATTGTCACGGTAATCAATCATCACGGTAATCAATTGCTAGAGTTACGTTAGAGGTGGCGCGGGGTCATTTCTGACCCCTTTAAGTTATTTCTTTATAAAATTAATTTAGCGAGAAATAAGTGCGAAATTAGTTTTTTTTAATAATAATCAACTCTAGTTACTCCACATACATTTTTCTGAATATTTCAACGACAAAGGTATCAGAAAATTCATTAAGTTTTATTTTCTAACATTGTCTCACATGAGAACAAACAATTTCTTGAAAATGATTCAAAGCCAATCAATACAACTTAGAAAAAGTACGACATTTAAGGCGTTTGTATTGGTTTCACAAATATTTACAAATGAATTATCACATATAAAATTTTGAAAAAATTTCAAACAAAAGGTAAAGAATGTGGTGAAAGGTATGTGAAATGTAAAGCTTCTGACTCGCAAAATTAGGCAACTGCAGCTAAACAAAGATACGTGGGGTCACAAGAGACCCCGCGCCACCTCTCCCGGGTTAAAGGAACTCGGTGCCCATGCGAGTTTGAAACGAATATTTTGAGTTTTAGGGAAGTCTTTATCTGAAGTCTCAAAACATTTTCCAAATTTTCTCAAACATGGCTCCAAATTTTTTGGGTACATTTTGCATTCGGACAGCGTAAAAGAACAGCGCAGGTTTCATTTTCGTTGAAATCCCTGAATTTTCAAAAGTTAAGATTATGCGAGAATGCATGTGCTGTTCTAGGACCACTAATTTCTAATGATGTTTCAGGGAAGCCCTTCAAAGCCCCCGGTACCTACCTTACAGGGATATTGTTCAGTATTTGACAATCAATCTAAGAGCGTTGACAATCACTAAGAGTGATCTTTATTTTATTAACAAACACTATGAATATAATTTTTGTAAGAAAATTGCATTTCTCTCCTGAGATGTGTATGCTGTTGATTTTCATAACCACAATATTTTTATGAGAATCACATAAAAAATATTAAATCAGAAGATTCCTGAATTTGTGACTCGTGAATAGTAGTACCGTAGTGAAGATAGTAGCATTTAAATAGAAATACCGAAGTAAATGTCGATACGAAGTTTGTTGAGTACAGACGATAAAAGTTACTAATATGACTTTAGATTGCATGGCTTGTAAAACTACTCCAAAACTAGCACTGGCCTGTATCCATCTGTCACAACATTAGTCCGGTGAAATATGTGTAACTTTTAGTCTAAGGTTACAATTCCCTGAATATATACACTGCCAATGGTTTGAAAATACGTTTGTACAAAAAAAATAAAGACCATCTAAATAAGTTTGGTGAAGTAGCAGACCAGTACGTTAAACAATCCTTAAATTCACTAAACAAAAGGATCTTGTGTGTGTATATATCTTTAAGGGCAGTAAATACGGAGGTAATAATATCTGAAGTATAAATTCGAACACGATATAAAGAGGAGCGCTATGACTTTGCTCAGTCCATTTACTTTTCCTTGCGAGAAATATTGGAAAACGATTGCTTCCGAGGTAAACGATAAATGAAACTCTTTCTCTGGAACCATTTCGTTTTAAGAAAGAACAGGCCGTACACTACAAGTGAAATGTTCGTGTGAAGAGGTCACTTTTAACAATTATCTCGTGTATCAGTTACGGCTCAAAACCGAATATAATTCATGCAAGAGAAGTTCCAGGTTAAATCGAACATTAGCCAAACGGTGTGAATACTATTCACTGAATAGAACTGTGTAAGTAACGATGAACGGATAATTTTGGACTGATCTGGTTAATGTTGGTGTCAACGTCCGTGCGTTGGCTTTAGTAACGTATGATTGTCAGAGAGCAAAGAGTTTTGTGTGTTCACAAGAAGATTTTGGCATAAAAATGCACACAAAGAAAGCAAAAAGCGTTGAACACACTGGATCTTGTTTCGTGTAAATTGTGAAGGCTGAAGGATGTTGAGTAGAATGGGTTTTAAAACTGATGCGAACAATTGAATAATAATGATCTAAAATTAAAAGTTTGATTATGACACGTCAGCTAACAGGACTTTACTCACTCACGAGAATTTCCGACTCTTTTTCTTAACGAGAATTAGCATGAACTCTATTCAATCTCTAGGTACACAGAGAAATGAATTTTATTCTTGGATAACTAATTATGATCATTAAGGTCAGTATTAGCCACTTTCAGATTCAAGTAATGTGCAGAATATATTCATTTTCAAATTCTTAGAAGTATATCCAGTTTCATAAGTTTTAAAACTGCTGTAGGTCTTAAGTGTCACCTTACAAGAAGTTTTAATATTTGTGGACTTCGATTAACTTCGATTCATTCTCGGCCTAACGATACAAGTTACTAATATGACTTTAGATTGCATGACTTGTAAACCCCTCCAAAACTAGCACTGACCTGTATCCATCTGCTACAACATTAGTTCGGTGAAATAAATGTAACTTCTAGTCTAAGATTACAATTTCCTAAATATATAAACTGGTTTGAAAAAAAGTTTGTACAAAAAAATAAAGACCATCTAAATCAGTTTGATGAAGCAGTCGGCCAGTAGGTTAATCAATTCTTAAATTCACTAAACAAAAGAACCCAGAAATTACTTACCTTTTTGCGGAAGCCCTTTCAAACGCACGAAAGCTATTTGGTCATGGATTTCTTCAGGCACAAGGCAGAGAACGAGAAATCTTATAATGAAAAGTCGGAACTTGCACATAGTCACGTGCGACCATCTTAGCACTCTACGGAAAACTTTTTCTATATAAAATCACGGCAATTCTATTTATTGCACGCCATTTCTCAACCCGGGTAGCGCCCCCCGAGATATTCCGTGCAGGCGGACCGCCATAAATCTCATGCACCGCAGAGGAGAACAGGGGTCGCCAAACCCTCTTTGTATTGAAGGCAGGTCAGCTGCTGAGGTCACCAGTGCCGTAAGCGAAGTGCATGTTGTTTTTTGAGGGAGGTGGCGGTGATCTTCTTCCTCTGGATGGTGAGTGTCGGCATCGAGCGGCACGTCTTGTGGGGTTTCCCTTCTAGGTGTCTCCCCCCGCGAGTCACCGCTCCAGCCGATGCAAGCTCTTAGGCTCCGGTATCTACGGTAGTGTGGTGTGAGTGTGTGTAGGTACGGGATGAGGACAGGACAAAGAAAGAGGAAGGGAAAATTACGCCCGTGGCCCGTTTGCTAGGGAACTGCTCCGGCATTCGCCTGGCGTTGATGGGAGAAACCACGGAGCAGCTGGTCGGTAGAATTCTGCTCAAGATAGCGACCTACTTGTTTAGCTAGTGCCTAAAATCCTGCCACTGTCGGGACTCGACCCCCAAAGCCTGTGGGTCAGTGGTCCACCTAAGCTGGTCCAGGTGTGAATTACTATGAAAAACTACTTAACGAAAATAATTGCGAGTGATGTAGAAAACAAAAACGAATTTATTATTAGAGATGCCATACCACATAACTATGACAGGAATTTATGAGAAAATACTACATAACTATGACACAGGAAAACAGGTACTTATGAGAAAACATACTAACTCATTTTGTCAAAGAATTAAAATTATACTAAAAATCTTGCACCGTACTTAAAAAGTACTCCAACAACTTATATGAATATTCTCATTGTATTTGTCGAACACACTCTTAGAACGTATGTTTCAGATTATAAAGCAGAATAAACGCATTCACGCATAAGCCTCAATTTGTCTCTATAAACGAAGCGTACATACGAAAAAGAAGAGTTCCTGCGAACAACAAGGGTCCTGGCAGGAGTTTAAAACCCTCCTCAAACACGTGACGTAACAATCGGTAACATAAAATGATGGTTTTCATTCATTGTATGCATTTTGGGCCCTCCCTGATTCATTCTGAAATAACAAATATCCAGACGTGTTGAGCCCACGCAATTTGGAGCTGGAGGGGCTCCAAACCTCACGCACGAAGGAATGCTCTCCCAAAATATTTCTAATGATTAAACACCAAAGAGTCGCAAGGAGTTGGACCATTGAACAGGCCCACGGACAAAACTAGTGAACAGGAGGGTCAGGGAATTTTAAAAAAAAAATCAAACTCGAAGGAAAGAGATTATTATCATACCCAATGAACCGAAAATCCTTTCCTCTACGACAACTTAATATGCGCATACTTGCTACATATTTAATCGACGAATATCATCTATTACACACCCCGTGGATTCCATTCCGATCTGGGATCGACGGGCAGAATTGCATTCTCTTCGCAATTCGCGCTTCTTTTGAACCGCGGTAGACAAGTGAACGTTTTCGCAGTTTCATGTACGTAACATATACATTGTTGTGCTCGTCTTTCTCGTTACATCTCGCATTAATAATTCAAGGGAAAGTTAATCTTGAAGCCAGCGACAGCGACAATGAAATTTGCACTCCACCTGAAATTCAAGAAAAAGCTAATTCGACAACTCTAGAATTATTGCCTGAAAAATCAACAAAGTGTTATGAACAATTTCTACTATGAACAACCTAAAAGTAGGCAAGCGGAGTTTTCCCTCGCAAGATATCTTCAATCCATCGGGGTCCCACCCCAGTCGGGACAAGCTCAAAGCATATAACTGGACTCCACATATGTGTGGTAGTACAGCACATGCAGGTATGTGTGTAAGTGGTGATGATAGGACTGATACAAAGAAAGCAAAGGTACAATTCCGACATTTGCCCGGTGTTGGTTGTAGAAACCACAAAAACTACCTATCAGAGCAGCCAGCCGCTAGAACTCTCCTCCAGACAGGGACTGAATTCGACCTAGTTATAGCTCTGTAGCTAGTATTGAAAATCTTGCCAGCGTCTGGACTCGATCCCTTGGACCTCCTGGTCAGAGGCACTGCAGTGACGTCAGTGCATGTCCTGAGACACCTAAGCTGGTATATGGTTCCAAAGCTGTCGCCATGGCATTATTAACGGCAGAGATGGCTCACTGCATCAACCTGATGTCACTGTAGTCCCTCTGACCGGGAGGTCCTAAGTTCGAGTCTCGACGGCGGCAGGATTTTCGACTCTAGCTTGTCAGCTAGGTCGGATTCACTCGCTGTCTGGAGGAGAATTCTAGCGGCCGGCTGCTCTGATCGGTAGTTTAATCTGGTTTCTCCGATCAACACCAGGCGAATGCCGGAGCAGTACCCAAACAAACGGGCCACGGACCGCGCGCGATCTTTCCTTCCTCTTCCTTGTCCTATCCTCTCCTCTTACACTAACATGCACTACACTGCCACACATGCCGGGAGACGGTCGGGAGCCTATAGCTTGTCCCGGCTGGGGTGGTGCCCCGCTGGTGGGAGATCCCTGGTTGAGGGGTAAACCCCGCTAGTCGACGGTAGGTCGGCGCCAGATCTCGCCATCCAGTGGGGAAAAGATCACCGGCACCTCTCAAAGAAAAAAACACGCACTACATTTACGGGACCAATGACCTATGTAGTTGACGCACCGGGAAACACGAATCAATCAATCAATCAATATAATCTCCCGATTGGATGAAACCGTCAACAGCTGATAACTGACAGGGACAGAGGGGAATTAATACCGCTGTAGTGAATCGTCCCGGGCGCTAACTTCCCATTTCCGGAGCGCGTTTCGCGCTGGCTGGCTGCGCGCGTGAGTCAGCGCGTCTCGCGGCAGTAAGCTGGAGCGCTGCCAGCCTGTTTCGGCGAACGACGCGTCACCAGGGCTCGCGGAACGCTTGTGGGGGAGAGCGCATGCGTCAAAACGCTGCCTCGCAGCGGGCGGCAACTGGCGCGGGGCGACGCAGGCCCAGCGGCGGGTCCACGGCCCTGCAACTCCCCATCGAAACCGGGGACAAAGCTCCAAGGTGCTTATTCCAAAAGACGGGCAATCGATGCCCGCAAACTTTATGCAAAGGATGTGGGGAATCCGGAATGTGGCGACCAGCTTTCACAAGAGCAACCACTGGCAAAGGTGGCTCAGAACATCAACTGATGACTAGAGACCGGAAAAATATGTAGTATCAAACGTCAAAATATGTACATAAAAATGTAATGAAAACAGTAAGAATAAGTAATAAATACGTGAAATTGAGTCTAATATGTAATATTTAAATACTCATATTAAAGTATAAAACTAATACTTACATTAATACTAATATTAATGTATAAAACCCCTTTATATGATACGAAATTTCATTTATAAAAAAAGTTCCTAAACAAATTTTAAAAATAATACAAACCTTTTAAAAATCATTTGGAGAGCACAAATTGAAGCACACTGCATTATACAACTTTCCCGTTATTAGTAAAATCTTGACCTATTGTTATCCAGGACCGTAGTCTAGCAGCCACCCCAAGGTGCATATATGCAAATTTAAATGTACCTTGAACAATACGAGCCATCGTACAAACTGGCGATATCTACGATCAGCAAAGAAAAACTGCAGTGGAACATTCGCATCGAAGTAATAAATGGCGGCGATCGCCAAAATTTCTCGGAAATTAAGGTTAAAGGTCACGAAACGGCGTCAATGATACTTCTCACACCTAGATTTCATCAATATTGTTGGGGGAAAATGCTGATTCTTTAAAAAATATTTCTTTCATAAAAAAAGTAATAAAATTGACGAAAATCGATAAAATAAAAAAAATAGTTTGTAAAAATAGCAATATATGTAAAATATGTAATGTAGTACTAAATATGTAAAAATATGCAACGAAAACATTGGATATTGTATTGGGATAGGGACGAATCCCCAAGATTTCAATTTTGAGAACGGTAAGTAGAAAAACAAATAATATGTAATTATTACTCGTTCACTTTACATTTGCAGACGGAGCGCTGCGATCTGTTTACATGAGGTCACCGCCGACTGAATGAAAAACGCGCGTCTGCAGGAGGTACTGACCGTTTTTATATGATATAGATGCCGGTGAGCAGCACACAGAACCCCGGCGGGGTAAGAACATAACCATTAAGCAGGAGATAAGTGCAAAGAAGAAATAAAAACATTGTACGGGAATGTTGTGAATAGCGTGTGGTGTGATCTATTTTATTGTATATTATCTTAATCATTTAAGAGCACGACTCCAGCTCACTGTCAGAGAGGCATAATTCGTCAGCTGTGTCCGTAGCGCTTGTGCTGCCTTCGGAGACAGCTGATTGGTCAGATTCTGATTGACATCGGGACCACTCGTGTGTTTTCGGTAGTGTGTTCGGGCCTTCACTTTCAAAACAACATTACTTCCTAATTCTGCCGTCTGCAAATATAAAGTGAACGAGTAATACTATAGGAGGCTCTAGTGTCGCCGGGTACAGGCTCGCCAACATCCGCATTTTTTAAATTTTGGGCAACATTTTTAATTTAGGGCCTCAAGAAAATATGCGCAGATAATCTCTTCCCCCATACGTCATATACAGTTTTTACTGCTTTTTTACCAAATAAATAAACCTTCCAATAGAAAAAATAAATACGCGAAAGCGAGTGCTGTTGTAGCGGTACTAGTTAGTATTCTTCGGAGGCGAGCGTGTCCGGGGCGCAGGTACCCCGCCATGTCCCCGGATGGTTTATTCCCGCCAACGCGTCGTAAAACTGCGAGAAATGTCGCAGGAGGCCGGGAATAGCTGTCGCCGTCGAGTCGTTCGCGTTTATTTGGCGGAGGCCCTGCAATTGCGAAAAACCCGCCCCCGCCCCCGCCCCCGCCTCCGCCCCGCCCCCGCCTCGCCCCCGCCCCCGCCCCCGCCTCCACCCCCGCCTCCACCCCAGCCTCCGCCCCCGCCCCCGCCACCGCCTCCGCCACCGCCACCGCATCCGCCCCCGCATCCGCCACCGCCTCCGCCCCCGCCTCCGCCACCGCCACTGCCTCCGCCCCCGCCCCCGCCTCCGTCTCCGACCCCGCCACCGCCACCGCCTCCGCTCCCGCCCCCACCACCGCCCCCGTCCCCGTCACCGCCACCGCCCCCGCCTCCGCCCCCTACCACCGCTTGGGAGATGTGTTTTACGTTGAGGCTGAGGCGTTCGAAAAATACAGGTCTTGGCGTTAATACCTGTGTTTACAAAACAGACGGCAGTTGATATTAAGCACGTTGTGACGTTACGGAAAATGAAGTGTGCACTAGTGACGTATTTACGAGTGAAATATTTGTTTTCGCAGTTTCTCGGTTCCATTATTATTCATTATTTGTATAACTTTATTTCTCTTAAAATACGGGTCTTTTCTCCTCAGGGGAAATTGTGTAAATGTACTGTGATTTGCTTACACTTGCGCATTTTATTATTATTATATTATTACTAATTATGAAAATAATTATAGAAAACTATTGAGCTGCCTCAATAAGTCTTGAGCTAAAGTCAAGTTATATGATCCGTTACCAAGAGATACTTGCTTCTGGAAACATGTTCACAACACACTTGGCAATTTATTAACTTCACATTTTGTTTTTACTTTCCCTTACAAGTACTACAGATAAACTCCCGCAATGCAGAAAGAAAACTGATCCTACTATTTTGAAGAAAGTACATCTTTGGAGTCTTGATGCCGAAAGAGGGACTGAAAACTGTTTGACTGCATGTAGCGTCTATATGTCGTTGGGAATAACAGGCTGATTGTCATTGAGTCTTCTGGCTGTCTCTGAACGAAACTAGCGATCACTAGTAATTTTCTTCAAAAAAGATATTGCTCGATCTGCGGAAGAGCGCCCATCGTTAAATTTTACTAGATATAATCATAAACTAAATGAAGTACTACCTTTTTCTACTCTGATATGTGCTATAAAAGACCTTCCTATATCCCCATATCGTTTTTAAGGCATTGTTTTCACCAATATCACAGTTATTTGTAATATTGGTGTCAGTTTTAAATTATTGAATAAAGATATTATTGTACAATCTTAAATCGTACATCAGTTACCACGGACTAAAAATACTGTTATTTAAGCGTACCAGGATGTCTTCATTAAAATCCTGGTAAAAATACCAGGATCCTGGTACGTCTGGCAACACTGCTCATGCATTGCATTTAGAACCACCTGGATTCAGTTATTAAATTCCGTGTCCACACGAATTGGGGAAAAAAGGTGGAAGAACTGACCTCGTGCTCTACGCACGACCTTCGGCCCCGCCCTGAGACTGTCACGCAACGCCCCAATCACGCCCGCCGCTGCACGCCAGCAGGGAGCTCTAGTGTAGACCGGAGTCAACACTCTGTGCTCAGAAATCGTGACGGTCCGCCATGATGGTGATCGTCTGTTCTTTCCTACTTATCTCGGAACGAAATAGCAGGAATTAACGTCTCATTCCAATTTCAAACATTTATTCTCTTTTGTGTTCACTAAAACTTAAGAAAAAGAGGAAAGTAACCAATATTTAATACTTTGAAATAAAGATTTACCTATAATACTTTCACAAAATTAAGTATTTCATTCCTGGGAGAATTTAACATTCACACAGGGGATTGCTCTTGGTTTGCGTATCTTTAATAACTTCGTTAGATCGACTTATAGCAAATGGTAGTAGTCGTTGGAAACCTAAAATTTTTTTATTTAAAGTAATGGCAATAAAATCTCATAACATCCGCATCTAGTTCATAGTTCGTTGGCGTCCACTACAAGCGAATGCTACGCAATATTTTTGGCATTTTCGTTGACGGACACGATTGTAAGCATCACTAACAACACACAAGGCACATTTAACTCGCAAGAAAGTCTGTAGGTAGACGTTCACCGCAGCCAACCTAACGAAAAACAACCGTCACGATTTTCAGCACGTCAAATCATTGCAGTAGTGCATCCAGTTATAATGTTGGGATGACCGCACGCCACACAACGCGACAGGGAAGCACGGAGGCGGGCTGCGAGACCGGGCGGCGTAAAAATACCTCCTCCGACTGCCACCAGGGCGCCACGGAGGTCGCTGCAGGGCCTCTGGCCGCCACGTTCCAAGGGTCGAGGATTCTCCACACTGGCTAGCTACAGTAGACGCCGGTTGTAGTGGACTTTCGCGGACTCACATTTTTGGTTCACTGTATCCGATGGTGTCTTCCGTAGTTTATATTTTGATATTTATTTGTCAAAAAAAACAGTAAAAACTGTATATGACGTGTGGGGAAAGAAATTTATCTGCGCACATTTTCTTGAGGGCCAGAATTTAATTAAAAAATGAATTTAGAAAATAATTATTTTAGAAAATAAAGATATTTGAAAATGTTTGTTCCCGAGTTATAGAAAATTAAACAGTTCACAACGATTGATTTGATTTATGTAGAGATACAGCAAAATATATAAACAACAAGAACAGAAAATTTCAATACTTTTACTTGTCCTTAAAAAATCAATTAGTTTAAATTGTTTGCTTCATACATTTTGTATTAGATCCTCCAGAGTTCGTGCTCGCTTCGTATTTGATTCAGCATTGTCCACTGTCACGCAGAACACGGCCTTTGTTTCCGCAGTGAAACTGAGGGGCATCAGGTCATCAGAAAGGTCTCCATTCCGAGTCAGCTAGCTGCACCTCAGGGGAGACTTCTTTGTAATAGCATGCAAGGAAGCTCACCTTTCTGCTCTACGTATTCAGATTTTGTATTAGTTTCTCGTTAAATCTTGTCATTAATTTTTTCCAATTTGTATTCATGTAATGAGGCTGTTTGGAAAATATGGGAGATATTCTCGAATGAGTAAGTCAAAATTCGTGAGGTGCCATTTGCCCCTTCTCACAACACAACAAACCTTTCATGCTGAAGTAGAGGCTTACGCAAATAAATGTAACTTCATTCTTTGTGCATGTCTTCTGAATTTCAGTGGGAAATATAGTTATTCAAATTATCGTTCTCCATATTGTCAAGGCAAAAATGTATTATTCTTTAATGATGAACATGATGAGGGTTAAGGGCACAAATTTATAGCTAATTTACCTTTGAAAATATATTTTATTATATAGGAGCGAATATTTTGTCATCAAAACTTGAAAAAAAATCGCTCATTTTCTGTATTCAAAATTCGACTAGAATATGTTTTAGGATAGAGATCACAGAATTATGAAAACGTGCACAAATTTCACTTCTCCCCATAGCTCGTCACACACTGTTTTTAACTGTTTTTGACGTGAATAAATAAATAAATAAATAAATAAGCCCGTCTCTACACCGAACACGCTGCTCCTTTTTCTGCTGCTCACAGGATATTAACATTACTTGTCTTTGTTTTCGTTACATGTTCAAATCCTTCAGTTCTTTATTGCCTGAGACCTCCAAGTAAATATTTACGCGACGAGTCAACAACGCCTAGTGCCAAAAAGCAGCAACACAAGAAGTCCCGTTGTGCCAGATCTGATACATCGTATGAAGGTCAATTGACGCGCAAATGAAGAAAATTATCTTAAAAGAGGAAGTGTTAAAATATATTCTTTTTTAGAAACTAAATTTATTTATTCCACTCCCTTTTGACTAAGTGCTCACTTCATCTCAACAGCAATACTATACAGATTAATTATTTCTGTGCACGAGAAGTTATCTAAAAATCGAAGGAAAATGTCACATTTAAAACTTTGTAAACTGAAGTCCCATTATACATTTTCTTGAAGAAAATGATAACCTTCGAACCCTCTGCGTGCTCTAGAAATTAACAACATTATTGCTAAGGTTATTTCTACTTCTTATAAATTCGTATGGCTGCTCATTAACTAATGCTCATCGCGATGTTCAGAAAGTGACATGAATAGAAAGAGTTGTTCAATTCGCATACAGTATCCAGAAATCCTAAGTTAGTTTATGAATGCATAATACTTTGCATCAACATAGAAATTTGTCTTCTCGAAGAGCAACGTCGTTATTGTGAATACGTTTTATTTTGTTCCTGTTCTGAGTTAGAAGTAAAATCCACAACAGCCCCTGGCAACGATGGACGATGCAACCCGTTGTACATTTACGGAGCAGTCTCGAAATTGATATTCACCTTGTCTTCTTTATATTTCTTCTGATTGGTTTAATAAAATATTATCGAGAAATAACCTACATTTGCACGTTTTTTTATCATTTATAGAAAACAAAACTGCAAACTGTGACAAGATCTTTCGAATTGAAAAATGAATGAATGCTCACAAATAGATACTATGAAAAGATGAATAGATGAGTATTTTAACGAAATATAACAAATATGCACCTATAATTACAAGAATATGCAGCACCAGGAAAAATCGACTAAATATGCACATAACATATTAATCAACAGATATGCAATAACATATTAATCTACGTAGCATCCCATTCTAACCAAATACCAAGAAATTTCACTTAACTATATACTGCAGCGACGGATCAAAATATGCAATGTCATAGAAATCCGTTTTCTAGTAATGACCATAGCAGCTATCGCGCGTATAAACATCAATCAATCAACCAATCATGGAAGGGTTGGGGAGAGGGACGATTAGAGACGGTGTCTGTCTCACACAGCGCTAAAACGCTAGGCATCCAGCTCGTTGGGACAAAGGGAAGTGGGGTCTGGACTTCAAGCTCCAGTTTATTCCTTCTCTTCAGAGGCAGCACAAGTGATCTGTGCAATTGTTTTCGAAAGTTAAATTGACTATTCCACTCGTGAAATTAAAACCAACAGTGTTTAACGATACACCCAAAATTCGCCAATCAGAGCGGTGTATCTCAAAATGTTTATCGCTTTTTCTATCCGATTTCTCCCTCCTGGCCAACCGTAAACTGTGTCTCATCTATCTTAGGAGGCGGTAGACATCGATCATGTCGATGTCGAATGAACCGCGTATTTACTGTAACATAACCTCTTAGATTTTAACATAGCTTTCGGTTATTTTCAACATTTAGCGCATTATGGAACTCTGTTGGACATAATTTCACTCGTGGAATAGCCGTATTAAATACCACTCGCGCTTTGGCAGTTCTCCGATAAATCCCCTCCTCGCTTGGCGAGTCGGGGATTTATCGCCAGTTTCCAAAGCACTCGTGGTATTACCTACGGTAAATCCCATCCGAGCACCCCGCAAGGCGGGCGCGGCGCGGCGCGGCGCTGCGCGACCCAAGGGAGGGGCGAGGTCTCGTGGGCGGGGCGATCGATACGGGCCGTCTCCGCCCGGGGGTCGACGCGGGCGCCGCGACGCCGCCAGGGGGTGTGGGTGGAGGGCGGCGCCGCGGAAAGCGAAAGGGGCGTTGCGCGCCGCACAGTGGGGGTTGGTCACGCCACACCCGCAACATCACATCCGCGTTCGAAATTAAAGGAATCCATAGTAAACTAAGTTGGAAAAAACACGTAGATTTTGTTGTAGGGAAAGCCTGGAGAGCTCTTCACTTTGTAACGCGCATCTTAAAAAAGAGTACGGCGAATGCGAGGGAAATTGCTTATTTATCTCTTGTTCGTTCGATAATGGAATATGGAACAATTTGTTGGGATCCGCACGAAATTATGCAGTGTAAACATTTGGAAAGGATTCAGCATAGGGCAGCTAAATTTACTTTCAGGGACAAGAAAACGGCAGGGTGGGATTCACTCAAAAACAAGGCGATCAGTAGCAAGACTCTGCGCCTTGTATAAAACTTATAATGGTCATCCAGTTTGGAAAGAAATTAATCGGCGGCTACGTACATCAGTAGAGTGGATCACAGGCACAAAATAAATTCAAGACAGCAGAGAACGGATGTCGGGAAATTTTCTTTTACAAATCGAACGATTACGGAATGGAATAGATTGCCTGCAAAAACCTTTGAACCCTTTCCTCAAAGTGTTCAACAGTTTAGGAAATTAATTTAGGGTTCATTAAGTAAATGAGGGACGCACAGTGGCGGTAGGTCACACCACACCCGCAACATCACATCCGCGTTCGAAATTAAAACATACAAGCACAAAATTCAGTTCAGGCCACAGAGAACAGATGGAAAATTTTCCTTTACTAATAGAACAATAACGGACTGCAATAATTTGCCTGCGACAACCTTGGAACCCTTTCCTTAAGGTGTTCAAAGATTTAAAAGTAAATTAACTAATGTCATCTGTAAATTTTAATAGTTAGTAAATTAGGTTTATTAGAATAGTTATTTATTATTATTATTATTAATGATTGTTACCATTATTAGTGTTGTGATAATTAATAAATGTATTGCTTTATAGTATTCGTATTGAAGTGTGGTGATGTGCTGTGAAGTGTAGTGCAATATAGAAGTAGAAAGAGAAGTGAAGTGCAATTGTGAAATGAAGTGAACTGGAGTGCAGTGTATAAAAAGTCGTATATTTGTTAGTCTGAATTATCTCTACAGGACCGCCATAAATGGCGGATTAATGCGGTTATTTTTATTAATTCCTCTATTGTTATATTCTTCTTCTCATTATTCTTATTATTATCGTCATTGCCTTAAAACAATTTTAAGTTACACTGTATTTAATTCCTAATTATAATATGTAAATTTTAGTGTTCCGCCACCAGGTTTCGCCACCAACCTACCTGCGGAAATCATAAATATCTATCTACATCTATAGACCAAAAACATCGATGTTAATAATACATCGACCAAAAACAATAGACATTTATAAACATCGATGATTTAAAGATGCTTTAGTAACCTCCAACATTCAATTCGCGCGCAACAAAATTTAACTTCACAGTCGTCGTGAATATTAATTTATAATTAAAATTGGAGCCGATCTGATGGCAAAGATCGCTAAAACAGTAGTGCAACAAATGACAGCAGTTACAGACCCGCCTCGGGCATAGGTGTACGTCTGTAAGTTTGTATGTGTGTGTCGTTCATTCACCCTACATTATCACCATCATTTCATCTTCCATACCCGAAGGTATAACAACCCTGTGTATAAAAATCGGATCCAGCTAAATACAGGTGGTCCCTTGAAAACAATTACATGCACTTGCCACCGAGATAATGTTATGGAGCCCCAGTAAGCATAGGGAGCTTGCGCACGTGGACCAGAGCGGCCGATCTGCGAAAACAAAAATTAATTCAAAATGGTCATAAAACGCTTCTCCGTGTAAAGAATTCGACGAAAAACGAAGGAAACACTACATCAGGATCATCTGCGGCGAGGGACAGTGTGCACGATGAAAGTGGTACAAAGCTCCTAAGTTAGTATTTCATATTTTATCTGTTACAAAGCTGTGATATTGACAATTCATTTCATCCATTAACGAAACCTTGATATTCAAAAAACATCGGATTCAACATTTCGATGTTTAAATCATCGACATCTATGTCAGATCTCAAGTAGGGGTTTGCTCATACAGTAAGCGGTTGCAAGATTGGGGAATTTTGTCCTCAAAAAGAGGGATTTTTTTTCGTTGTGAGGAAAGAATATGGGAACATAGATGAACAGAGAAATGTTTGGGGTGCTTTTGGGGAAATCATTTTCACCTATTAGGAATAAAAAAAAGAAACAATAGACGTCATTCTCTCTCATTTTTATGTACCAAAAACAGAAGAATAAACGACAGGCGTAGTGAAAGAACAACTTGAGAAAAACGAAGATGAAAGGCTTCGAGCAGCTCAAAGGACGATGATTGGTTGATTTGAATTTAAGGGAACAGCCAATGGAATCGGCAGGGACAGCTCATGTCGTTGGTCCATCACTTAGACAATATTTTTCGTTTCAAAGTTGGGGAAATTTTGTGTCATTGGAGAGGTAATTCGAGGGAATTTTGTAGCAGTGGCGGGGAAAGAGCTCACGACGCACCTTGTCATCCTGCTGACACAACAACGAGCGAATTGGAAGTGCACACGAAAAGCGACTCATCTAGACAAATCGTGAATTCCTACGCGGAGCATTACATAGAGGAAAATCAGCTGAATTAAGCAGTCATCTCCAATAACGGACATTTTTCGTGAATTGATTGATAAGTGATTCAGAGCGAAATAACTACAGATATCATTAGTCCCGTAGGTGTAGTGCGTGTTTTTCTCTGGCGGTGGTGATGATCTTTCCCCGCTGGATGGCGAGATCCGGCGCCGACCTGCCATCGGCTAGCGGTAGGTCGTATCTTCCACCAGCGAGGCAGCGCTCCATTCGGGACAAACTCTAAGCTCGCGACTAATGATCTCCCGATAAAAAAAAATCAAACCTGTACGACACTTACGTGTCTAGAGACCACAGAAGTTGATGCGTCCGGAATCACTTATCAATCAATTCACGAAAACTGTCCGTTATCGGAGGTGACCGCTTAAATCAATTCACGAAAAATGTCCGTTGATGCGTCCGGAATCACTTATCAATCAATTCACGAAAAATGTCCGTTATCGGAGGTGACCGCTTAAATCAATTCACGAAAACTGTCCGTTATCGGAGGTGACCGCTTAATGGAGGTAGTTGCCCTTAGGAGTCGCCGCGCGGGGAATCACTGACCCAATCCGTCGCCCACTGCGCTGGGGTGCGCGTGGCGGGAGTGGGGGTGCGGGCGGGGGGGGGTGAGAACACAAGCGCATCGCTGCAGTGCAGCGCCGGAGGCTGCAACGCCTCGCTGACCCGCCTTGCCGCGGACGAACCTTGCTTGTCATGCGGCTGAGTTGTCTTACTGACGACACCCGTTGCCGCTCAAGCGTCTCTCACTCGGGAGGTCACGGGTTCGAGTTCTGAGGTGGCCAATATTTGATCCTAGCTACACTTCGGTTTTTCTTTCTTGGCGAATGGAGGTGTGTCATCAAAATGGAATATCTCACGGTATTTCGCGTCGTTCTCCGTTGTGCCACCAGGAGTCGCATGACCGCCAGCACTGCTCGATACAGTCGCGATCATTCGACTCCTAGCGGCACTACCGAGAACGACGCGAAATATCGTGAGATATTCCATTTTATTGACCCCCCCCCGTGCGTCAAGGAAGAAAAAACGAAGTATAAACAGCTAGGTTTTCAGCCTCTGCTTGGAGTAGAATTCTAGCGGCCGGCTGCTCTGATCGGTACTCCTCCGTGGCTTACTCCAAGGGGGGGGGGTAGGTGATGCGAAGGCGGATGGACGGGTGGGTTGGGGCAGGATGAGATGAAGCGGGACGAGGCAGAGAAGGCAACATACGGCAGAGCGGTGCGGGCTAGGGTAGAGTAGGGTGGGAATACTACTTTTTATATATAGAATTCACGCCTAACAGATGATCCACATTGTAAGGAATTTTCATTTTAATTAAATTATTTCTCTGGGTATCAATAATAATAGTACTAATAAATAAGGTGGACGCAATTTATCGATTTTTTTAACCACACAGAAATACGTTGGTTTTTTTGGATGGATTTTTTTGAGCAACAAAGAAATACGTCGATTTTTTTAACAACATAGAAATACATTAAAAGTCCGTTTGGTACCTTCACTTTTTACAGGTTACAAGGTTAACGACTAGTTTTTTTAAACGATACCCAGTTTGTCATGAATAAAAAGCATGCTATTTTTTCTCATTTTATTCCTTCTTTACGTCGTTTTCTTACGACTTTACACAAAGAATATTATAGTACCCCTGATGAGGGGAAAAAGTAGTTCCCGAAACGTGGTAAAGAAGGAATAAAATGACAAAAAATAACGTATTTTGTATTTGATGATAATCTGGCTACCGTTTAAAAACATGGACGTTAATCTTGTAACATAGAGATAGGCGTAGTTTTGAAGCATGGCTAGTGGGTGGGCGAGGTCGCGTCCATCCTTGCAGAGGCCTGCCTCGAGGGGAGAAACTGGCTGGCTTTGAAACTGGCTTTTGGAAGGAAATGGGCTGAACGGTTAAGCCGCTAGCGATGTCCATACACAGACAGACGTTTATTCGACGATATACAAATATATCGATTTTTTCACACCATACACTAACGTGGATTTGTTTGAACAACAAAGAAATTATCGATTTGTTTCTGAACAACATAGAAATGGGGTGATTTTTGAAGCATGGCTGGTGCGTGGGAGAGGTCGGGCCCCTCCTTCCAGAGGCCTGCCTCGAGGGGAGAAACTGGCTGGCTTTGAAACTGGCTTTTGGAAGGAAATGGGCTGAACGGTTAAGCCGCTAGCGATGTCCATACACAGACAGACGTTTATTCGACGATATACAAATATATCGATTTTTTCACACCATACACTAACGTGGATTTGTTTGAACAACAAAGAAATTATCGATTTGTTTCTGAACAACATAGAAATGGGGTGATTTTTGAAGCATGGCTGGTGCGTGGGAGAGGTCGGGCCCCTCCTTCCAGAGGCCTGCCTCGAGGGGAGAAACTGGCTGGCTTTGAAACTGGCTTTTGGAAGGAAATGGGCTGAACGGTTAAGCCGCTAGCGATGTCCATACACAGACAGACGTTTATTCGACGATATACAAATATATCGATTTTTTCACACCATACACTAACGTGGATTTGTTTGAACAACAAAGAAATTATCGATTTGTTTCTGAACAACATAGAAATGGGGTGATTTTTGAAGCATGGCTGGTGCGTGGGAGAGGTCGGGCCCCTCCTTCCAGAGGCCTGCCTCGAGGGGAGAAACTGGCTGGCTTTGAAACTGGCTTTTGGAAGGAAATGGGCTGAACGGTTAAGCCGCTAGCGATGTCCATACACAGACAGACGTTTATTCGACGATATACAAATATATCGATTTTTTCACACCATACACTAACGTGGATTTGTTTTGAACAACAAAGAAAATTATCGATTTGTTTCTGAACAACATAGAAATGGGGTGATTTTTGAAGCATGGCTGGTGCGTGGGAGAGGTCGGGCCCCTCCTTCCAGAGGCCTGCCTCGAGGGGAGAAACTGGCTGGCTTTGAAACTGGCTTTTGGAAGGAAATGGGCTGAACGGTAAGCCGCTAGCGATGTCCATACACAGACAGACGTTTATTCGACGATATACAAATATATCGATTTTTTCACACCATACACTAACGTGGATTTGTTTGAACAACAAAGAAATTATCGATTTGTTTCTGAACAACATAGAAATGGGGGTGATTTTTGAAGCATGGCTGGTGCGTGGGAGAGGTCGGGCCCCTCCTTCCAGAGGCCTGCCTCGAGGGGAGAAACTGGCTGGCTTTGAAACTGGCTTTTGGAAGGAAATGGGCTGAACGTTAAGCCGCTAGCGATGTCCATACACAGACAGACGTTTATTCGACGATATACAAATATATCGATTTTTTCACAACCATACACTAACGTGGATTTGTTTGAACAACAAAGAAATTATCGATTTGTTTCTGAACAACATAGAAATGGGGTGATTTTTGAAGCATGGCTGGTGCGTGGGAGAGGTCGGGCCCCTCCTTCCAGAGGCCTGCCTCGAGGGGAGAAACTGGCTGGCTTTGAAACTGGCTTTTGGAAGGAAATGGGCTGAACGGTTAAGCCGCTAGCGATGTCCATACACAGACAGACGTTTATTTCGACGATATACAAATATATCGATTTTTTCACACCATACACTAACGTGGATTTGTTGAACAACAAAGAAATTATCGATTTGTTTCTGAACAACATAGAAATGGGGTGATTTTTGAAGCATGGCTGGTGCGTGGGAGAGGTCGGGCCCCCTCCTTCCAGAGGCCTGCCTCGAGGGGAGAAACTGGCTGGCTTTGAAACTGGCTTTTGGAAGGAAATGGGCTGAACGGTTAAGCCGCTAGCGATGTCCATACACAGACAGACGTTTATTCGACGATATACAAATATATCGATTTTTTCACACCATACACTAACGTGGATTTGTTTGAACAACAAAGAAATTATCGATTTGTTTCTGAACAACATAGAAATGGGGTGATTTTTGAAGCATGGCTGGTGCGTGGGAGAGGTCGGGCCCCTCCTTCCAGAGGCCTGCCTCGAGGGGAGAAACTGGCTGGCTTTGAAACTGGCTTTTGGAAGGAAATGGGCTGAACGGTTAAGCCGCTAGCGATGTCCATACACAGACAGACGTTTATTCGACGATATACAAATATATCGATTTTTTCACACCATACACTAACGTGGATTTGTTTGAACAACAAAGAAATTATCGATTTGTTTCTGAACAACATAGAAATGGGGTGATTTTTGAAGCATGGCTGGTGCGTGGGAGAGGTCGGGCCCCTCCTTCCAGAGGCCTGCCTCGAGGGGAGAAACTGGCTGGCTTTGAAACTGGCTTTTGGAAGGAAATGGGCTGAACGGTTAAGCCGCTAGCGATGTCCATACACAGACAGACGTTTATTCGACGATATACAAATATATCGATTTTTTCACACCATACACTAACGTGGATTTGTTTGAACAACAAAGAAATTATCGATTTGTTTCTGAACAACATAGAAATGGGGTGATTTTTGAAGCATGGCTGGTGCGTGGGAGAGGTCGGGCCCCTCCTTCCAGAGGCCTGCCTCGAGGGGAGAAACTGGCTGGCTTTGAAACTGGCTTTTGGAAGGAAATGGGCTGAACGGTTAAGCCGCTAGCGATGTCCATACACAGACAGACGTTTATTCGACGATATACAAATATATCGATTTTTTCACACCATACACTAACGTGGATTTGTTTGAACAACAAAGAAATTATCGATTTGTTTCTGAACAACATAGAAATGGGGTGATTTTTGAAGCATGGCTGGTGCGTGGGAGAGGTCGGGCCCCTCCTTCCAGAGGCCTGCCTCGAGGGGAGAAACTGGCTGGCTTTGAAACTGGCTTTTGGAAGGAAATGGGCTGAACGGTTAAGCCGCTAGCGATGTCCATACACAGACAGACGTTTATTCGACGATATACAAATATATCGATTTTTTCACACCATACACTAACGTGGATTTGTTTGAACAACAAAGAAATTATCGATTTGTTTCTGAACAACATAGAAATGGGGTGATTTTTGAAGCATGGCTGGTGCGTGGGAGAGGTCGGGCCCCTCCTTCCAGAGGCCTGCCTCGAGGGGAGAAACTGGCTGGCTTTGAAACTGGCTTTTGGAAGGAAATGGGCTGAACGGTTAAGCCGCTAGCGATGTCCATACACAGACAGACGTTTATTCGACGATATACAAATATATCGATTTTTTCACACCATACACTAACGTGGATTTGTTTGAACAACAAAGAAATTATCGATTTGTTTCTGAACAACATAGAAATGGGGTGATTTTTGAAGCATGGCTGGTGCGTGGGAGAGGTCGGGCCCCTCCTTCCAGAGGCCTGCCTCGAGGGGAGAAACTGGCTGGCTTTGAAACTGGCTTTTGGAAGGAAATGGGCTGAACGGTTAAGCCGCTAGCGATGTCCATACACAGACAGACGTTTATTTCGACGATATACAAATATATCGATTTTTTCACACCATACACTAACGTGGATTTGTTTGAACAACAAAGAAATTATCGATTTGTTTCTGAACAACATAGAAATGGGGTGATTTTTGAAGCATGGCTGGTGCGTGGGCGAGGTCGCGGGCGTGGCTGGGAATGTGTGTCAGGGAGTCAGGGGGGCTCCCAGAGGCAATTCCCTGGCAGCGCCGGCGCGCCCCACAGCCACCCCGCCGCGCCGCGCTGCTCGGCCAACGCACTGCCATAGGCGAGGGAAACTCTTTCAGGACGCTTCGGCTGGTTGCATTCTCGCTTCTCTTTGCCTACGTCCCATTCCCCTTGCTCTCCGTCTTCCTTTTCTTTAGCTCTTCTTTCTTTCTTTCTTTCTCCCTCTTCTATATTCCCTTCTCCCCCTTCTTTACCTCCTTTTCCCTCTCCTTTACCTCCTTCTCCCTCTCCTTTACCACCTTCTCCCTTTTCTTTATTTATTTCTCCCCCTTCTACATCCCCTTCTTCCTCTTCTTTATCTCCTTCTCCCCTTCGTTATCCCTTTCTCCTTCATCTTCTTATCCCTCTTCTTTACCTCCTTCTCTCTCTCTTCTTTCTTCCTTTTCTTTATCTTCTCGCTCTTCTTTATCTTCTTCCTGTTCGTTTCGTCCTTCCTTTTTGTTTCCTCCTTTCAGTCATTTACGAGTTCCTTCTTCCTCTGGTTCTTCTGCGCCTTCCCTTCTTTTTCATGTTTACTTCTTCTACCGCTTCTTTCTTTTTCTGTTTCTGCTTCATATTCCCCTTCTTTTCCTCTTGCTTTCTCGCCCGTAGAACTGCAGTAGAATGAAACTTCCCACAGACACAGGTGACACAACTTCTTGGCTGAGATTAAAATTCTGCCACAATCGGAACGTCTCTGTTCATGTTATATCGAAAAATGTTTGTGTTCCTTTATCAAACGTACGGACTTCATTTAGTAATAGAAAATGTATTTTTGTCTTTTCCATATGTATATTTTTATACTTATTATTTTGTAATAATATTAAAATTATTATACTTATCATTATTAGAAAGTTATGCAAAATAATACTATTACATAACAATATTAAGTATAATATTAATGGAAAGAGTTACTTACAAAATATCAAGAAATCAATTTGTCCTTCGTTATCCACGAATATATCGTTTCCCAAAACCAAAAATAAAATACTTCTAGATCATTTGCGAGAACAATAAGCAAATCTAAATTAACACTTCCCATTATTTGCTGCACTTGTATGATGCGTCACATCTCTAGGAACTTCGTAGACCATAAACTCTACGGGAAGGTTGAACCAAAAACGTGTCTGCAAATTTCCCGGTTCATGATTCCCGCAAGTAGCAGAGTTCATAACTCCCATCCGCACGACAACGTTTCGCGTCCAACGGCTTTGAGAAAAAACGAGAGCTGAGCTCTTTCTCAAATAAGAGAAGCGCGAAGTTGAGAACGTACGGCCCCATAAAGACGGTTCGATTGAATCGCACAACTTGCGCTTGGAGCTCATCCTTCTCCCAGACCCTTATTGGCCACCGACACACTCCCGGGGGCAGTTCCCGCGCTAGGCAAGGGGCCCGGTGAGGGGACTGATGGAAATATTAACAGTAAAAAATTGAAAAAGAAATTACAAGTCGAGACAATCGTTTTCGTAATTTTATTTAGTCGCAGTAGAGAACTCTCATATTTCATACAATTTTCAATTATTTTTTACATTAAATGTGTTTATAGTCATTACTTACGAGGTAGGATTCAATGAAATGAATCAAATGACGCTGACATTAAAATAGGTTCTACTGAATTTCATATTTATTTTTTCATATTTAATAAGTCGTTGTATTAAATACTAACTAAACCTAACACAATTTTTTAGCGTTTTAAGATCGCCATGGAAATTGCGCTATTTGATCACTATAATTTGAAAATTTCTTGACACAACTTTCACATTTTAATTTTTTTTGGGGGGGGGAGGATATATTTTAGCATTGCCCCGAACCGAAAATTGTCTCGCTCTGGCACGGCTAAGGGGGTTTTAAAGCAACGCTGCCAACCTTGGATATTTATTATTATAATTATTATTATTATTATTATTTCCTGTTAATGAGCTTTCGCTCGGTGGCAGGGTTTATACAGATTATAAAAAAACATACAAATATAACTTAAAAATACATATTATAGGGAAACTACAACTAAGTAACTGAGAAATATAACACAGAAATATTTAGCATCACACGCAGTTCCTTAGACGATTCCGGAAGCAACGCACACTACGGGAAAAAGTCGCTAGTGCTGCAGCAAGTAGATTGTTTCAGTCACCTCGTAGATTGTTCCAGTCAACTTCGTGGATACCATCTTTTTAATCATGTTCAATCCCGCGCATGGTCAGTATTAATTTACGAACGGCAAATGAACGGGCAAAGGTGGCTCAGGGCGCCAACTGACGTCACTGCAGTTCTTCTGACCGGCAGACCCGAGGATTCGAGTCCTGACCGTGACGTATTTTCCACACTATTTAGGTAGCTAGGTCGAATTCAGTCGCTGTCTGGAGAGAGTACTAACGGCCGGCTGCTCTGATCGGTATTTTTGCGTGTTTTCTCCGATCAACACCAGGCGAATGCCGGAGCAGTACCCTAAGAAACGGGCCACGCGCGATCTTTCCTTCTTCTTCCTTGTCCTATCCTCTCCTCTTACACACACATTAACATGCACTACACTACCCCACATGCCGGGAGACAGGGAGCTAAGAATATGTCCTGGCTGGGGCGGTGTCTTTTACTTCTTTGTCCTATTCTCACTCCTCACAAACACTCACACGTTCATGATCTACACTACCACCCAAGTCGGGGTGGGTCGGGGCCCCGCCTGTGAGATACCTGGATGGGGAAACTCCCCGCAAATTTCATCGCGTTATAAAATATGTACTACACCTACGGAACTAATGACCTTAGCAGTTGACGCACCCGGAATCATCCGTCAATCGTTAACGGTAAATAAAAAATATTCCCCCCAAAATGTGTCTTTGCGATGGAATATGTCACGGTATTTCGCGTCTTTCTCAGTCGTGCCGCTAAATATGGAACGATCGCGATCGTATCAAGCAGAGCTTGTGAGCATGCCACTCCTAGCGGCAGGACCGAGAAAAACGCGAAATGCCGCGTGATATTTCATCGTGGTCTTAGAGGCTTGAGGGACAGAGTTAGAAAAATCACACTTTTATTATTATTATTATTATTATTATTATTATTATTATTAGTTATTTTCTTTTCGATAGACAAATAGAAAGATCAGTGTTTATGGTACACTCTACTTTTGTTATAATTGCTTATATCTACTTACAATTAACTTACACTAATCTTAAAATACAACTTACATCATTAATAGAGTGGTAGAGGTATCTTTATATAAATATCTCTACTTTGGGTCGAAATCTGAGAATTTTTTCAGAAATATGTGGAAAGGAAATTTATTCTTTATGCGGGTTCAGTGTACTGGATTTTGGCAGAGTCTTAGAGGGGTTAGGTTGGGTATGTTTGGGATATTATGGAAGAAGTGGGTGGATAAAAGTATAATGTGGCCGGTTATCGGTTCTAGCGTGAATTCTTTATGGAGTTGAGCGTTGGAGATGTACCAGGGGGCATTCGTGATGGCGCGGAGGAACTGATTTTGAATTACTTGGAATTTTTTGGTATTAGATTTGGCTGCGCTGATCCATACTGGGCCTGCATATAGTAGTAGGGGTCGTATGATCATCGTTTGAATAGCAGTATGGCAGTATTGTACGGTACCTTCGCTGGACTATTTATTATTGGTTTTAGTTGGTGTAATTTAATTTTTGCGTGTATCACTTTATTGTCAATATGTTTTTTCCAGTTGAGACGGGTGTCTAAAAAAGGCCTAGGTATTTTATCGGTTTGTTTGAAAAATCGCACTACAGAAGAAGAATCCTAACCTAGTCCGTCATGGCTAATCCAGGATCAGCGAGTGGCCTTTGAAAAGCGGGTCTGTCGCCGCAGTGGTTAGCACGCGAGTGATTCAAGAGCTGCTGTACAAAAGGCCGAGCGGTGCCAAGCCAAACGGCGGTCGCTGCCAGCGGCGGACCGCGGTCTCCCGCTTCAAGGGCCTCCTCAATGGACAACAAGCCTTCGCAGCCACGAGAGCTGCTAATGGGGGGGTTAACGATGTGGGAGAGCTTTGAGGTTTCAGGTCCGCTCTATAATGCAAGCGGAGCATTTAAGTTGGAGTGTCAGATGCGGTGAACAACTTTCTTGGGGTAGGATTGAGGATTTCAAGACTGCGTGGTTTGGCGGTGCCTGTAGCCGAATACAGCTTCGGACTAGTGGACTGGACTGAGCAGGAAATTCGCATCATGGATCGAGAAACCAGAAAACTGCTTACAATGCATCATGTTGCCCATCCTCGAACTGATGTACAGAGACTTTGTTTCACGTAAGGAAGGAGGAAGAGGCCTCACACAAATGGAAGCCTCCTCCCACAATGCAATAGTCGGGATGGGAAAGTATGTAGTCAGCCATCAAAATGACCCACTAATGAGGCAGGTCATGAAATCTGAGCGAAGAATGGGAAACAGAGGCATTGTAAGTGTAGCAAGAAACATAGCGAACAAGACTATGCAAGACACCCAGAATGACAGAGACACTGAACTTCGAATGGTACTTAACATGAAATGTGAGACACAAAAAATGTCAAAGAAATCGTATAGAGAAAAAACACTCCACGGAAAATATTTGAAACGAATGGAAAGAGCAGAGATCAATAAAGATCAATCATTTATGAGACTTAAAAGGGGAAGAATGAAGCCAGAATCGGAAGCACTTGTAATAGCGGCCCAAGATCAGGCCTTGAGAGCACGACATTATGATAAAGCGAGTGTCAAAATTTCCCAAGATGATAAATGCCGCATTTGTCAAGAACACGTAGAAACCATTGATCGTATTGTCTCAGCTTGTCCAATCCTAACAAAGACCAAATATTTGTGACTGCTGGATTGTGTACAATATTGTATGACCAACAAATCCAAACTGATCGCACGATAGCGGTAAACAAACCGGATATACGCATCCAGGATTTGGAGAAAAGTTGTGTCTACTTGTTGATATTGCTGTACCTTGCAATCAAAATGTCGTAACCAAGGAGGCAGAGAAACGTCTTAAATACAAGAGTTTGGAAATCGAGACCAGCCCAATGTGAGTCGT
This sequence comes from Acheta domesticus, assembly GCA_031308135.1. Lineage (NCBI taxonomy): Eukaryota > Metazoa > Arthropoda > Insecta > Orthoptera > Gryllidae > Acheta > Acheta domesticus. The sequence goes on along the minus strand of JAHLJT010005437.1, from coordinate 105,324,568 downwards.
AAAAGCACAAGTCGTACCGATAGCCATCGGTTCTCTGGGATTCGTACCTAAAAATTTGTGTAACAACTTGGCTAAACTTCCAAGTCAATCAAAGGACTGGGAAGTGCAAAAAATTGCTTTACTTGGAACAGCCCACAATTTGCACAAAGTATTGTAGAGGCACCGACAATGCCTAGATCTGCTCCTTAGATAGTTGGTCGCAACCTGGAGGACATTTTATTTTGAGCCGACTTATAACATATTTACTTGTGAATTAGAGGAATGATAATTTTAATAATAATAATAATAATAATTTTAATAACAATAATAATGATAATAATGTAGTAGATTTTCCAATTATTAATTATTTAATACAAATTAGGCGTACGGTTTGCCAAGCAGAGACGCAGACATTGTTCACAGGTTTTCACATTCAGATTCCTAAATCTCCTTTCACTAAGATGGCTACCTTTATTATATAAGACCGGAAAAGCAGGTTTGCGTGATTTTAAGTAAAACTGACAATAAACCAGACTAAGTATTGCGCTGCGTCCCCGGTCCAGAGGCGCGCAATGTCAACTGAACCCGACGCTGCCTCGTGCTCGCGAACGACGTGTCCCGCTCAGCCTGCGTCTGGCCCCTAAAATTAGTCCTGCATTCGCTCCACTAGCGCCAACGCCGTGTCCTAGGAGCGCTGCTAAATACACACACACACACACACACACACACACTCGCTCGTGGATGCATGGAAGAACGCTCAACTCTTAGGCGCTCCTCAAAAACCTTCACTACCCGCAGAATTCTATGACGAAATCCCTCGAATAGCGTCACTACCCACTACACACCACAGCTACCAACTCGGAAAACAGAACCCTCATCGGAAACAATTCGAATGATTAAGGGGGCGGAATTTGATGACCTAAAACATCGCCAAAAATGATCAATAAAATCCTCTTAATCCAGTAATTGCCAAATTAATTGTGTGCGCATGGCGCTCGCTCATTGTTGTCGCGTTCGTGCGCGCACATTCATTTACGACGTTGACATCTATTCACAAAATAAAATTTGCAATTATTACTTTCCCGTATACGTACGTATATACAAAGTAACATACGTAGTATAGGGAAAGTTATGTAATGCTGCGTAACATCAGTTTCGAGATTTCGACGGAACTACACGATTTGCAGTCCGAAAAAGTGGTTCTTTTCAAAACGTCCGTCCGTCCGACTGTCTGTCTATTCGGTGTATGTGCACAACACTATCGCCTAAACCATTCGTACGATTTTTTTCCAAATTGAAGAAACTCCTGTCAATCTGGCCTCAGTCAGCGCTCTGCAATTTTCAGAAACATTCATCAATTTTTGGGGGTACTTTACATGAACCCTAACCCCCTTCAAATTTTCAAAATTTTCTCAAAAACGGCTCCAATTTTTTTCTTTAAATTTCTTGTAAGAATAGAATACAATACACACAAAAGTGACATAGGTCCGAATTGCATTGTTAACTCTGAATTTTCGATAAATGCAAAAGTTTGATTTTTCGGCGGATTTTTTCCTACAACTACAAAATTGAAGATAGCAATTTTTCTTACAAATGAAATTTGTTGTCCATAATGTGTTCTTTCATTAAGCTATTGTACATTTTTTGATAATTTTAGTACTCTTCTCGCAATATTGCGTGCAATATGTGCAATTTTAAAGAAAATTACAAAAACGAGATTTTCTCAAAAACGGCTCCAAATTTTTTCTTTAAACTTTTGATAAGGATAGTGCAAAATGTACACTATGAGATTTCGTACACGCCATTTCGCTCTATTCTTTAGTTGTTTTTTGAAAAATAAGATTTTTTTACTTATCTCTCACGTAGTTAATATTTACATTAGCGGCGATTTTTTTACATATTATATTTATAAGTACATGTGCTTTAAATAATGTCCTATGAAGTTTCTCGAAAACTCAACCATTTTCTGTGAAAAGTAGCTCAAAATTCCGCATTTTCAGAAACGCTCAAACGCCATTTTCTCATAAATGGCTCCGATTTTACTTCCAACTTTTTGAACGGATAGTGCTAATTGCACTCTTTACTGTGACGTAAAGTTCAATTTGGGGTATTTTGTTGTTTTTGCAAAAATTACTCAAATGAAACTTTTTTTAAAGATCTCTGACACCTTTAATATGCATATTACCAGCAATTTGTAAATACTATTGTATTTGTGAATTAAAGTGTTCCAAAGGACTTTAAATGAAGTTTTCCGAAAACTCAAAGATTTTCTGAGAAAAAGAGCTTCAAATTTCGAATTTCAGTAGCGCTTCAACGCCATTTTATTAAAAACGGCGGTAAATTTTTGAAAGAAAATTGCTGTGTAGGACGAGGTTATACTGTTATTAAATATTCTTAAACAATACTTACGTTCTACTATTGGGAAACAGAAACAAATAAGAAAACGTCCAAAAAATGTACTTTGGGGGTGATAGATGGCAGCTGCCAAAAGTATGTGACACGTCCGAATAGCTAGCACCACTAGTTCTACACAATATCAAGCATCAATGAAAAAGGAGTGAGATCCCCAAATGTGGATCATAACACTTAATGGGTTAAAACGTTTTACAAATGCCCTAAAAGCAAAAAATAATGACGTAAAGAATGTGAAGTGTACCTTCATTGGTGCACTGGTTCGAATGAATAACTTAAAGTCTTGGATACGTTAATGATGTAATTGAGGCTTCTTTTATTCGTTAAAGTGCACTCAGCTTGCAAATGCAGGAGGAAGTGAGTTTGGAAGGCATGCCCAAGAGCGTAATATTAGTAATCAAATATTAATAGAAAGATATATCAGTGTATTACAGCATGTAATAATATTTCACAAGGGCTAGATTCTGTGTGACATTCTCATAATCCAGAGAAATGGCGTTTGTTTGTAGTTTCGTCTAAAGTTAGCTCAAAGTCTGCCCTTCATCACAATGGGAATACATTGCCATCAATTCCTCTTGCCCATGAGCAATATGAATAGCATGGGTGCCATGAATACGAAAGAAACCTATGGAAATATGAAGATAATTCTGGAAAAGATTTAGTGTAAAACTAGTAGCCTGTACTTTCACCCAAAATGTAAGCAAATTTTCGAAAAATTGTACATAACATTATTTCAAAAACTATCTTCAAGTTAAGGTTTCATTAAGATAACTAAATCTCTATCTTTAATAGTTTAATTGCAAGAAGTCTGCGAAAAAATTGTGCACATTTGCAGTTTTCGAAAAATTAGCGTTTTGAACTAACATGAGACTCTCTAACATGAGATTCTCTTAAATGTACTTCACACTATCCAACAAAAAAAAATATAAAAAACGATGGAGCCATTTTTTTGAAAATATGGCAAAATGTCATGGGGGTCATGTAAGGTACCTCCCAAAACCAAAATATCGGTTTCAAATTCAAGGGACCCCCAATCAGCCAGATCGATTGGGGAATATCAATTTTAGAGAAAATGGGCTAAACGGCTTAGCCGCTAGCGTTGTTCACAGACGGACTGACAGACATCAATAGATTTTTAGGCACCAAGGACCACCAAACAGCGGCATCACGTATTAGATTATTTTTTTCTATATTTAGCAACTAGGTTTATCCACTTTTTCAATTCCAGGGCCAGGCAATAAGATTTTTTGTGTCGAAAATTCGCCGTTTTCCGGCGCACGATTACATAACCTTGTCTTCTTACGTTAGGAAATGCGAGAAAGTAAAAACGAAGGCAAACATTAAGAAAGATAAGAACAAGATTAAGGAGAAAAAAAGGTGCATCAGCGTCGGGTGGTGGTATGAGATATCAGGTGGTCATAGAGCAATATTGTGATATACCAATATCTCACCTATTTAGAGAGTAACAGTTGCTGTAAATGGGTTGGGTTCAAAGGGTATGCAAATGAGAATATACAGCCTTAGCAACGACTTGCAATCGACTTGCTGAGTGGATCCCCTACTTGATCGACTTTCTCAGCGAATCCTCCACGTGATCGACCCTCTGAGTTGGTCCCCTACTTGATCGACTTGCTGAGAGGATCTTCTACGTGATCGACTTGCTGAGTGGATTCCCTACTTAATTGACTTGCTGAGCGAATCCTCTTCTAGATCGACTTGCTGAGTGGATACCCTACTTGATCGACTTGCTGAGCGAATCCTCTACGTGATCGACTTGCTGAGAGGATACCCTACTTGATCGACTTGCTGAACGGATCCTCTACTTGATCGACTTGCTGGGTGGATCCCGTACTTGATCGACTTGCTGAGCGAATCCTCTACTTGATCGATTTGCTGAGTGGATCCCCCTCTTGATCGACTTGCTGAGCGAATTCTCTACGTGATCGACTTACTGAGTGGATTCCCTACTTGATGGACATGCTGAGCGAATTTTCTACGTGATCGACTTGCTGAGCGAATCCTCTACTTGATCGACTTGGTGAGTGCATTCCCTACTTGATCGACTCGCTGAGCGGATCCTGTGATCGACTTGCTGAGTGGATTCCCTACTTGATCGACTCGCTGAGCGGAACCTGTGATCGACTTGCTGAGTGGATCCTCTACTTGATCGACTTGCTAAGTGGATTCCCTATTTGGTCGACTTGCTAAGTGGATTTCCTACTTGATCGACTTGCCTAGCGAATCCTCCACGTGATCGACTCTCTGAGTTGATCCCCTACTTGATCGACATGCTGAGTGGATTCCCAACTTGATCGAATAGCAGAAAGAATCCTCCATGTGAACGACTTGCTGAGTTGACCCCTACTTGATCGACTTGCTGAGCGGATCCCCAATTTGATAGACTTGCTGAGCGAATCCTCTACGTGATCGACTTGCTGAGAGGATACCCTACTTGATCGACTTGCTGAACAGATCCTCTACTTGATCGACTTGCTGAGTGGATCCTATACTTGATCGACTTGCTGAGCGAATCCTCTACTTGATCGACTTGCTGAGTGGATTCCCTACTTGGTCGACTTCCTGAGTGGATTCCCTACTTGATCGACTTGCTTAGCGAATCCTCCACGTGATCGACTTTCTGAGTTCATCCCCTATATGATCGACATGCTAAGCGGATTCCCTACTTGATCGACTTGCTGAGCGAATCCTCCACGTGATCGACTGTCTGAGTTGATCCTATATTTCATCGACTTGCTGAGTGGATTCCCTACTTGATCGACTTGCTGACCGGATCCTCTATGTGATAGACTTGCTGAGTGAATACACTATTTGATCGACTTGCTAAGTGGATTCCCAACATAATCGACTTGCTGAGTATATTCCATACTTGATCGACTTGCTGAGCGAATCCTCTACTTCATCGACTTGCTGAGTGGGTCCCCTATTTGATCGACATGCTAAGCGAATCCTCTACTAGATCGACTTGTTGAGTGGATTCCCCACTTGATCGACTTGCTTAGCGAATCCTCCACGTGATCGACTCTCTGGGTTGATCCCCTAAACGATCGACATGCTGAGTGGATTCCCTACTTGGTCGACTTGCTGAGTGGATTCCCTACTTCAACGACTTGCTGAGCGAATCCTCTTCTAGATCGACATGCTGAGTATATTCCCTACCTGTCAACTTGCTGAGCGAATCCTCCACGTAAACGACTCTCAGTTGATCCCCTACTTGATCGACTTGCTAAGTGGATTCCACACTTGATCGAATTGCTGAGGGGATCCTCTATGTGATCGACTTGCTGAGTGGATCGCCTACTTGATCGACTTGCTGAGTGGATCCCCTAATTGTCTTGCTAAGTGGATTCCCTACTTGATCCTGAGCGGATCCTTTACGTGATCGAGTTGCTGAGTGGATACCCTACTTGATCGACTTGTTGAATGGCAACCTTACTTGATCGACTTGCTGAGCGAATCCTCTACTAGATAGAGTTGCTGAGTGGATCGCCTACATGATCGACATACTGAGCGAATCCTCTACTTCATCGACTTGCTGAGCAAATCCTCTACTCGATCGACTTGCTGAGTGGATCCCTTACATGACTTGCTAAGTGGATTCCCTACTTGATCGACTCTCTGTGCGAATCCTCTACTTGATCGATTTACTGAGTGGATTCCCTACTTGATCGACTTGCTGAGTGGATTCCCTACTTGATCGACTTGCTGAGCGAATCCTCCACGTTATCGACTCTGAGTTGATCCACTACTTGATCGACTTACTGAGTTGATCCCCTACTTGATCGACTTAGTGAGCGAACTCTCTACGCGTTCGAGTCTCTGAGCTGATGCCCTCCTCGATCGACTTACTGAGCGGATCGTCTACGTGATCGACTTGCTTAGTGGTTGCCCTACTTGATCGACTCGCTGAGCAGAACCTGTGATCGACTTGCTGAGTGGATTTCTTACTTGATCGACTTGCTGAGCTAATCCTCCACGTGATCGACTTGTTAAGTTGATCCCCTACTTGATCGACTTGCTGAGCGAATCCTCCACGTGATTTACTCTCTGAGAAGATTCCCTACATGATCGACTTGCTGAAAAGATCCCCTACGTGATCGACTTGCTGAGTGATTCCCCTACTTGATCGACTTACTGAGCGTATCCTCTACTTGATCGACTTGCTGAGTGGATCCCCTATTTGATCGACTTAGTGAGTGGATCCCCTACTTGATCGACTTGCGAAGCGAATCCTCTACGTGATCGACTTACTGAGTAGATTCCCTACTTGATCGACATGCTGGGCGAATCCTTTACGTGATCGAGTTGCTGAGTGGAAACCTAACTTCATCGATTTGCTGAGCGGATCCTCTACGTGATCGTCTTACTGAGTAGATTCCCTACTTGATCGACATGCTGAGTGAATCCTCTACTTGATCGACTTGCTGAGCGAATCCTCTACATGATCGACTTGCTGAGTGGATCCCCTATTTGATCGACTTAGTGAGTGGATCCCCTACTTGATCGACTTGCTAAGCGAATCCTCTACTAGATCGACATGTTGAGGGGATTCCCCACTTGATCGACTTGCTTAGCGAATCCTCCACGTGATCGACTCTCTGAGTTGATCCCCTAAACGATCGACATGCTGAGTGGATTCCCTACTTGGAATACTTGCTGAGTGGATTCCCCACTAGGTCGACTTGCTGAGTGGATTCTCTACTTAATCGACTTGTTAAGTGGATCCCCTACTTCAACGACTTGCTGAGCGAATCCTCTTCTAGATCGACATGCTGAGTATATTCACTACCTGTCGACTTGCTGAGCGAATCCTCCACGTAAACGACTCTGAGTTGATCCCCTACTTGATCGACTTGCTAAGTGGATTCCATGCTTGATCGAATTGCTGAGCGAATCCTCCACGTGATCGACTCTCTGAGTTGATCCCCTACTTGATCGATTTGCTGAGGGGATTCCCTACTTGATCGACTTTCTGAGTGTTCTCCCTACTTGATCGACTTGGTGATCGAATGTCGACTTGATCGATGTGCTGAGCGAATCCTCTTCTAGATCGACATGCTGAGTATATTCACTACCTGTCGACTTGCTGAGCGAATCCTCCACGTAAACGACTCTGAGTTGATCCCCTACTTGATCGACTTGCTAAGTGGATTCCATGCTTGATCGAATTGCTGAGCGAATCCTCCACGTGATCGACTCTCTGAGTTGATCCCCTACTTGGTCGACTTGCTGAGGGGATTCCCTACTTGATCGACTTTCTGAGTGTTCTCCCTACTTGATCGACTTGGTGATCGAATGTCGACTTGATCGATGTGCTGAGCGAATCCTCTACTAGATCGACTTGCTGAGTGGATCGCCTACATGATCGACTTGCTGACCGAATCCTCTACATGATCGACTCCCTGAGTGGATCGGAAACTAGATCGACTTGCTAGGTGGATCGCCTACTTGATCGACTTGCTAAGTAAATCCCCTACTTGATCGATTTGCTGAGTGGATTCCCTACTTGATCAATTTGCTGAGTGGATCCCCTACTTGACTTGCTAAGTGGATTCCCTAGTTGATCGACGTGCTGAGCGGATCCTTTACGTGATCGAGTTGCTGAGTGGATACCTTACTTGATCGACTTGCTGAATGGAAACCCTACTTGATCGACTTGCTGAGCGAATCCTCTACTCGATCGACTTGCTGAGTGGATCCCTTACATGACTTCCTAAGTGGATTCCCTACTTGATCGACTCGCTGAGCGAATCCTCCACGTGATCGACCCTCTGAGTTTATCCCCTACTTGATAGACATGCTGAGTGAATTCCCTGCTTGATCGACTTGCTGAGTGAATCCCCTACTTGATCGACTCTCTGAGCTAATCCTCTACTTGATCGATTTGCTGAGTGGATTCCCTACTTGATCGACTTGCTGAGTGGATTTCCTACTTGATCGACTTGCTGAGCGAATCCTCCACGTGATCGATTCTCTGAGTTGATCCACTACTTGATCGACTTACTGAGTTGATCCCCTACTTGATAGACTTCCTGAGAGGATTCCCTACTTGATCGACTTGCTGAGTGGATGCTTTACTTGATCGACTTGCTGAGCGAATCCTCTACTTGATGGACTTGCTGAGTGGATCGCCTTCTAGATCGAGTTGCTGAGTGGATTGCCTACTTGATCGGCTTGCTGAGTGGATCCCCTACTTAATCGACTTGCTGAACTAATCCTCTACGTGATCGACTTGCTGAGTGGATTTCTCACTTGATCGATTTGCTGAGCGGATCCGCTACGTGATCGACTTGCTGAGTAGATACCCTACTTGATCGTCTTGCTGAGTGAATCCTCTCCTTGATGCTTTTGCTGAGTGGATCCTATACATGATCGACTTGCTGAGTGGATCCCCTACTTGATCGACTTGCTTAGTGGATCCTCTACTCGAACGACTTGCTGAGCGAATCCTCTACTAGATCGACTTGCTGAGTGGATTCCCTACTTGATCGACTTGCTGAGCGAATCCTCCACGTGATCGACTCTCTGAGTTGAACTTCTACTTGATCGACATGCTGAATGGATTTCCTACTTGATCGACTTGCTGAGCGAATCCTCTACTTGATCCACTTGCTGAGCGAATCCTCTACTTTATCGACTTGCTGCGTGGATTCCGTTACATGATCGACTTGCTGAACGAATCAACTTGATCGACTAGCTTAGTGGATTCCCCACTTGATCGACTAGCTGAGCGAAACCCCTACTTCATCGACTTGCTGAGTGGATTCCATACTTGATCGACTTGCTGAGTGAATCCTCTACTTGATTGACTGGCTGAGCGAATACTCTACTTGATCAACTTGCTGAGCGAATCATTTACTTGATCGATTTGTTGAGCAAATCCTCAACTTGATCGACTTCCTGAGTGGATCCCCTTCTTGATCGACTTGCTGAGCGAATCTTCTTCTTGATCGACTTGCTTAGTGGATCGCCTACTTGATCGACTTGCTGAGTGGATCCCCTACTTGATCGACTTGCTGAGCGAATCCTCTACTAGATCGACTTGCAGGGTTGATCCCCTACTTGATTGACTTGCTGACTAGATCGACTTCCTGAGCAATTCCTCTACTTGATCGACTTGCTGAGTGGATTCCCTTCTTGATCGACTTGCTGAGTGGATCTCCTACTTGATCGACTAGCTGAGCAAATACTCTACTTGATCGACTTTCTGAGCGAATCCTCAACTTGATCGACGTCCTGAGTGGATCCCCTACTTGATCGACTTGCAAAGCGAATCTTCTACTTGATCGACTTGGTTAGTTGATCGTCTACTTGAGCGACTTGCTGAGTGGATCGCTTACTTGATCGACTTGCTGAGTGGATCCTTTACTTGATCGACTTGCTGAGTGGATCCCCTACTTGACCGACTCTTTGAGTGGATCCCGTACTTGATCGACTTACTGAGCGAATCCTCTAGGTGATCGACTTGCTTAGCGAATCCTCTACTAGATCGACTTGCTGAGTGGGTCCCCTACTTGATGATACTTGCTGAGTTGATACCTTACTTGATCGACGTGCTGAGTGGATACCCTTCTTGGTCGACTTGCTGAGTGGATCCCCTACTTGATCGGCAGCAGCGCTGACGGAGTGAGGGACGGCGGCGGGATGTACTTTTACTCGTTTCATATAAAATGAACTTTATTGGACGCCGGGGCGTTGGATTTTGTTCCCTACAGGAAGCGGTGGTCGAAAAAAGTTGGGAACTTCTGGTTAAACAGTAGAATGTTGAATAAACGTAACAACAAAGCTTGGTTGGAAACATTCGAAAAATATAATATTTCGCTGCCCCGTTACAGAACACTTATTACTCGTCCACTCTACATTTGCAGACGGAGCGCTGCGATCTGTTTACATGAGGTCACCACAGACTGAATGAGAAACGCGCGTCTGCAGTATATACTGACCGTTTAATATGATATAGATGGCGGTGAGCAGCACACAGAACCCCAACAGGGTAAGAACATAACCATTAAGCAGTAGATACGAGCAAAGAAAAAATACAAATATTGTACATGAATGTTGTGAATAGCGTGTGGTGTGATCTATTTTATTGTATATTACCTTAATCAAACTTGAATTGCACCATTTGAACATACGAATCTCGACCTGAGAATTTTATGTAAATGAATTTCGCAAACTTTAGGCGTATGTTTCAGTAATAAGAAGTTTAAGAACAATATGCAAATTTTAAAGCTGAATTATTTTTCAAAAAATATTATTATCATTATTATTATTTGAAAAATCAGTTTCCTCTTCCGGTTGTTTTTTGCAGCAGTGCACTCTTGCGGAGAGAATTCCATTTTTCGTTAATACAAATTATAGGACTTAACTAAGAAACAGTCCGAATATAAAATACAAATTTATTACACAAATTCAACGCAAAATATTTTCTCGAACAAGAATAACAATGCCTGAAAAATCTTTTCTCAAGATTCGAAATTAACGAAGAAACTCGGACCATAGAAAGAAATGCTATTAAAGTAAAAAATCAACATTCTTACATCCTGTCGGGTAGCCTGTAAACTGCAGTCATTCCGGAGAAAGAAACTTTAGTGAGGAGAAGAATAGGCGTCATCGAAAACCAATTAGGAAAGTTTTTAATCCACCAGGACCGTTAATGCGGACGGTTACGATAGTTTGGCCTTCGAGTGCAGATGTTGAACTTTGGAGAGAACGGAGAAACGAGAGAGGAAAAAACGTTTCGCTGCAGGAAACTTCCAAAATGGGGGGGGGGTAGGAAGATTACGAGGAATGTTAAATATAGGAAGCAACGAAGTTATTTTCAATAGCAACCTCGAAGAGCCTCTTGGGCTCAAATCCCTGTACAATATTTGCGTAACTGCGGGTGTACGTTTGAGCGGATCCGTCACTCACGGTTAGGCCATTTCCCGTGCACTGATCGATTGATTGATTCGTGTTTCCGGGCGCGTCAACTACTCAGGTCATTAGTCCCGTAAGTGTAGTGCGTGTTTCTTCTCGGGAGGTGGCGATGATCTTTTTCCCCGCCGGATGGCGAGATGTGGCGCCGACCGACCGTCGACTAGCGGGCTTTTACCTCAACCAGGTATCTCCCACCAGCGGGGCACCGCCCCAGCCGGGACAAGATGTAAGCTCCCGACCGGTCTCCCGGCATGTGTGCTAGTGCAGTGCATGTTAGTGAGAGAGGAGTGGACAGGACAAGGAAGAGGAAGGAAAGATCGCGCGCGGTCCCTGGCCAATTTATTAGGGTACTGCTCCGGCATTCGCCTGGTGTTGATGGGAAAAAACACGGAAAACTACCAATCAAAGCAGCCGGCCGCTAGAATTCTCCTCCAGACAGCGACTGAACTCGACCTAGCTGACAAGCTAGTGTGTAAAATCCTGCCGCCATGGGGAGTGGAGTGCAAGGATCTCCCGGTCAGAGGAACTGCAGTGACATCAGTTGATGCACTGAGCCACCTCTCCCGGTGCATTGATCGAGACATGTGAGGTGTCACACGACGCGTTTCGTGCTTTCAGACAGCAGCGCATATGCAGCTACAGGGTTGCAGCAGTAGTTGTTTTCAACGTAAACGTTATGACTATATTCGAACAGTCAGAGCGATGCTGCTTACGTCACGTGACGGGGAAGAAAGAAGCTACAGTTTCCTCACGTACTGCCTCAGAACCGCCAACCTCTGCTGCTCCATGACCCATGTCACAGTCGACAGCAACACTATTGCAGCTGCAGGATTCCAGTGAGTGACGTTGGCCGTCATATTACTCAGGAATAGGGAGCGGATTTTTATGCCCTAAAAAATCTTGAAATATGCTCGTAAAAATATGCATTTATGTGCTAAAAATTATGAAATATGTCTTTTAATATGCACTTATAATTAACAATAATTTATTTCTTCTGCAAACCTGTCTTGACAAAATTCTTGGAATGAAATGAAAATTTGCATGAATTGAAAAGATAATTTTTTTGTACAAACGTAATATAATCTACACTACTTCGCGAGAGGAATAATCGAAGTAAATATTCACCTTAGTGAAGTTCATTGTATGTCTTGGTGAATGTATGTTGTAAGAAGTTCATTGTATGTTGTTGAATTTCTTCTGACTGGTTTAAAAAACATGTTCTCAAGAAGTATCCCACATTTGCCCCAGAATTTTATCATCTACAGAAAACAAAAACGCAAACAGTGACTGGCTCTTTCGAATCAATGAACGCTCACAATTACATAAGATTCTTTGAAAAGATGAAAAGTTTTATAGATTAGTCTCTTTTTTAACGAAATATGCAAAATATGCGTTTGCAATCACACAAATATGCACTAACAGGAAAAATACGCCAAATATGCACAAATGTGCTCTACCATATTAATCTATATACCATCATATTCTAACCAAATGTCGAAAGAAGCAGTTTCTGGATATGAGAGAATCCTACCGGGATCATTTATTCCTATACACGGATGGTTCATCGTGCAGCGACGCGGTGGCATGTGGTTTTTACTGTATCAGGGCCACCAAATCATTTCGGCTTCACTCCAAGTGCAGTATATTCACTGCCGAAATGTATGCAATTTTTGAGGCCCTAAAATACATTGAATCAGCGACGTTGCGGCGAGTAGTTATCTGTTCTGATTCTCTCAGCTCTCTTCAAGCTGTCTCCCGTCCTTCGTCAGACTACCTGACTTTATCCGTTCAAAGCCTGATTCATCGTCTTCTGTCCCGCCGCTATGACCTGGTACTTAGTTGGGTCCCAGGCCACGTGAGTATCAGAGGGAACGAACTGGTCGACCAGGCGGCGAAATCAGCGACTCGTAAAACTCGTATCGACATCCCTTCTGTGCCATTGTCCGATGTTCAGGCTTTCTTGAAACGATCCGTGCTTAGAGCGTGGCCAACAGAGTGGCACAATAGCACTTTCAAACTAAGTGCGATAAAGAATTCTGTGTATCCCTGGCGCTCCTCATCACGATCCTGTAGGCGCGAGGAAGTTATTTTAACCCGTCTTCGTATCGGACACTGCCATTTTTCTCACGGTTTCATTCTTCGAAATGAAACTCCTCCCATCTGTGACTCGTGCAAGACTGTTCTTTCCGTGGAACACGTCCTGCTGTACTGTAGGAAATTTGTTGGCAGTCGACGAAGACATGACCTGGGCAACTCGCTACAAGTGGTGCTCGGGGATGACGATTCTGCGCTCTCAAAACTTTTTTGTTTTTTGAGAGAAAGCAGAATATATAATTTTATTTGAAAGATAACAATGTTTTATGTTGTTTTTTGGCCCCTTTACAGCCAATTTTACGTTTTAAGATAAATTTTACGCGCCCTTTTTCTATTTTCCTTCTGCCATTTCTACATGTATGCTTGAAGCAGAATTCGAGCCTTCTCTTTAGCCAATGTACATGCTTTTAAACAGTGAGTAAGTTACATAAGCAACACTGAATATTCTTTTCCCCAAATACTCTGGCATGGGCGCAAATGACCACAGCAGTCGAAGCGCCCTCTAAACCCTATTCAATCAATCAATCAATCGAAAAATTTCACTTAGCTATGTCCTGAGCCAATATGCAAAATCATAGATATCCGCTCCCTACTCATGAGTAGGGGCGGGTTTTAATTTTTTTATTGTTTCCTTTCATTTTAGAACAATGCCGTTTAGTATAGAAATTCATTTTATGTTATGATCCATTTTTATGTGTCATTTTTTGCATTTTTGGTCGATTCCGACAAATAACTAATTTTTTTGCCTTTTCCCGTCACTTTTAATGCATTTTTTGCTGATTTCATATATTTTAATGTCATTTTTAATGGTACTTGCTTCAAATAATATTTATAAAATGCAACAAATGTGTTCCACAGAGTTGTTTATTCGATTTCTTCGCTCAGAAATTTTAATGTCAGCCGTTGTATGTAATCTAAGGTTCCTAAGATGCCTATCAGCGCCATTGTCGGTTCGGCTGATTTCGGGGTAACTAAAGACAGAGATTTTCTGTAAAGAACAGTGCAAACCAAAAGTTTGCAAGCTGAGAGCACTCGAAGTTAGTAAGAAGAAGCATCGATTACATCTGTAGCATATCCAACAGTGTAAGTTGTGAATGATCTTGACTGTTCGGATGACGCCGAGTCGAAGGCTGTGTTGCTGACGTTTCGACCATCTTGTAGTGGTCCTTCTCAGGGCTGGTCTGCGGCAGGCCAGCCCTGAGGAAAAACACGGCAAGATGGTCGAAACGTCGAAAAATACAGCCTTCGACGCGGCGTCACCCGGACAGCCAAGATCATCCACATGACTCTGGCCTACGACTTCATTTAACAGTGAAAGTTGTTCATTTGAACTCGTTTTGATAAGAGTTTTTACGTCATTTTTATGACATCAAGAAATATCCTTACATTTGCACAAGTATGTTATTATCTATAGAAAAGAAGGAAAAACGCACAATGCGATAAGCTCTTTCTAATCAATGAACGCTCACTAGTAAATAAATTCTATGAAAACAAAAAGCGTTTTAGAGATGAGTGTCTATTTTAACGAAATATGGAAAACATATGTCTATAATTACGCAAATATGGACCAACAAGAAAAATCGGCGAAATATGCACGAATATGCAGTAAAATATTAATCTACATAATATCGAATACTAACCAAATGTCAAGAGACTTCACTTAGCTCTGTCCTCAAGCAACGAACAAAAATATGCAAAATCATAGAAATTCCCCCTACTCGTGAAAAAATACAGCCTTGGACGCGGCGTCACCCGGACAGCCAAGATCATTCACATGACTTTGGCCCACGACTTCATTTAACAGCGTAAGTTGTTCATTCGAACGGGTTTTGATCACATTCTTACGTCATTTTTTTGTTTGGTTTTAAGGCATTTTTAAAGCATTTTATTGATATTTTGGGCGGTGATTTAGGCCATCAAAATCTTTCCCGTACTCGTGAGCGCACTCGAATAATTTCCAAAGAGGCAACGCCCGAGGGCTTTCCGGGCGAATGCGGCGTGGGCGTGTCGGCTCCCCCGCGCTGGCACGCCTCCCACGCTGACAGCTTCGCGCAAAAAATGTTTTGGCAGCGCGGGGGGGGAGGGGCCGTTATTCTTGGGAGTGCGGCGCTGGCACGCGGCGGCGCCACCGTCGCCTCCAGAGCGTCCGCCCCGCCCCTCCCCGCCACGCGGTGATTAACCAGCCCCGCCACGCACCGCTCCGCCAAGCTTCGCGCCGCACTCCCCACCCTGCGACCCACCGGTTGAGGTGGCTGATGTCACTGCAGTCCCTCTGACCGGGAGGTCCTAGGCTTACACTCTCGACGGTGGCAGCGTTTTTGACACTAGCTTCTCAGCGAGGTCGAATTCGGTCGCTGTCTGGAGGAGAATTCTAGCGGCCGGCTGCTCTGATCGGTAGCTTTACTTGGTTTCTCCCGTCAACAGCAGGCGAATGCCGGAGCGGTACCCTAACAAACGGGCCACGGACCGCGCGATGTTTCCTTCCTCTTCCTTGTTCTTTCCTCACCCCTTACACACACACACACACTTACACTAATATCGTCTACACTATCACATAGGTCGGGAACGTGTCCCGGCTGAGGCGCTGCCCCACTTGTGGAGATACCTGGGTGGAGACAACTGCGCAAACCGACGTGTAGGTCGGCGCCGGAATTCGCCATCGAGCGGGAGAAAATCACCGGCACCTCCCGAGCAAGCACACGCACTTCACTTACGGGACTAGCCACCTTAGTTGCCGCGCCCGGAATCAGTAATGAATCGAAACCCGATCCTTCCCACACACACCCGCTCCGTGCCGCCACCCGCCACCGACGCTTCCCTCTCTCCCTCTCTCTTCCAGCTACCATCTCACTGCACGCCCTGAAGAAAACCCAGCCAGTCTTTTTCAATTTGCAGTGGACCAATCTACTAGCTGGAGGTTGTCCTCTCTTCTCTTAGCTCATTTATAAATTATGGCTCTTCTTTTAAAATATAATTTATGGCTAATTACAACACTACAAAGCATTCGTGTGCTTTATTAAATTAACAAATTGAGTCTGCACTCTTACATGGCAAAAAAACAAGTAATAATACCAATCAATAACTTTTTAAAGGCATGACTACGATTGTCACTTTTTACTTTCCATGCTATGAAGCGACACAATTTTTAACAAAGCATTCAAATGGCAACAGCACCTTATTAAAAACAATTTAATGCATTGGTTTTGGTTTTCAACACGCCCCGTCCCCAACACCCTCCCCATCTCATGTCCATAGTCCAAGCATTTGATTGCAGTACAGTGCCTTATGGACTATTGCCATATCTTTCTATCCGATACAATTTTGCATAAGACTCTCTCTTTCTATCGCAGGCTGTGTTGCCAATTCACAAGGCTCCGTGTTATTCGGCGCGTCCATCCTGTTTCACGCGCAAAAATTTAACATGTTTACTGAACGATAGCTTCAATTGTGTTAATTATTAACAACTGAGTGTTTTACCAGTTATTCCCAGAACTCTAATGAATGTGATGGTTATTTCGTAATTGCGTTTAGTTGTTTAGAAATTAATTATAAATTACAGCCAAGTGTTTACTTCTACATTTTCACGTCCTTAAATTTTTACCACGTGAGGAACTTCTTTATTATTGAAGAAAAGACCAAACATCCAGCGAATGAAATGACATGGGAAGTCCAAATTTTGATATGAGGCCAACCACGGATTTTTATGTAATTACATATTTTTTCTCTTTCTACTTACCCTTTTCAAAATTGTAATCTTGGCGAATCTCGCCCTCCTAACACATCCAATTTTTTCGTTACATATTTTTACATATTTAGTTCTACATTACATATTTTACATATTTTGCTGTTTTCACAATATATTTTTTTTATTTTACGAATTTTCTTCAATTTCATTACATTCTTTTTTATGAAAAGTATTTTTTTAAAATCAGCACTTGTCTAATATTATTGGAGAAATCTAGGTGTCCAAAGTATCATTGACACAGCGTTTTGTGATCTGTAACCTTAATTTCCGAGAAAAATTTGCGATCGCTGACGTGTAACATTTCAATGAAAATGTTGCATGCTGTCGAATATGTTTGCTGGTCGTAGATCTCGACAGTGTGTACGATGGCTTCTATAACGAGAAATGTTACAGGGTGTCGCATGAAGTCAACTTGGAATTCTTCGTGGAGCTGTAAGTTTGTGACAAACCAAGGAGCATTTGAGACGATACCTAAGGTTTCTGAATGTACGACCCTCGCAATAGGCGAGAGCGGCCCGTGCCAAGACGGTGCGCAGCCAAGCAGTGAGCCGCATCGCGTGAACAGCCTTCCCCAGGCGCGAACCCCGAACGTCAGCCCTCAGAGCGAAGGTATTTGCAGTGCTCGCGCGCCCGCCAAACAGCCGCTGGAGGGCTGCCAACACAACGAAATGAGATCCACCACCGCCCGCTTCCCCTCCCCCTACTCTCTTTTGCCCACCGCGCCGCCAGGTGGAAGGCGTCGGCGTGAACGGGCTGGACTGCCACTTCGATAGCGGTTAAGGCCCGTAACATACGACCACCGATCGGATTATCCTACGAGGCCGGAAAAATATGTAGTATAAACGTTAATAGTACATTATGAAACGACGATGTAAAGATGGGTATTAATACACGAGCGTGAAATTACGATACGAGCGAGGAACATGAACTTCACACGAGTGTATCAATATGCATTACATCGACTTTCATACGGTACTTTTTCTACGACTTTTATAAGTTAAACTTTTACATTGAATCGTTTCGTGGTAACTGAGAGCAGCATTCAGCAAGGCCACCTAGCGGACAGCTCCTACCCACCGCAGATGGCTTTGTTTTACCAGACAGCCTGCGAGGGAGTACAGAAGTTGCGGCAATAATTCCGACGTCACCATTTTCGCTTTTTCTCTTATTTCTGGAGTTGTCAAGTTCACCTTTGATTCACTAGACATTTTAAACTAGACCTTGTTTTAGGACAACCACACGGTAGCAACAAATAACCCAAAATAATTTGCATTCAGATCTTAACCTTACTTAAATGTTCTCTCCAATAATAACCACAGCGTTAGTCAAATAGAATCAAAGTAAAATTACGATTCGATTTATTTTAAGTAATATTTCACGTTAAAAATTACAAATAATAAAACAAATTAAAACTGAGAAGCATAATACAATATTAAATGCATTTTTAATGTACTCAATCGAACGAAACATTTACTATCAAGGTCCTCAATGATTAATAGTGTCCATACTTGGTTTGTAAGCTTCTCCGTGATTGGTGAAGAACCTGCATCATAATGAAATCTGTATCGTAGTGAGCATCCTTATTCAACTGGTTGCAGCCATCAATTGACAGAATTATACAATGGGAGTAGAAAAAGTATGTACTTAAATATGTAGTGAAAACAGTAAGAATTTGCAATAAATATGTAAGTCGGATATAATATCTAATACCAAAATACACTTATTATAAAACGAACATTTACACAATACGAAATTACATTTATAAAAAAATTCTAAACAAATTTTAAAAATAATAGAAAGGTTTTAAAACTAATTTGGATACCACAACTTTGTCCCACACAACTTTCCCGTCAGTCGCTTTATCTATTTCCATTCAGGACCAGATCAGGCCAGATTAGGCGTAATAGAAGCAATTTTACAAACTGGCGATATCCACGACCAGCAAACAATCACTGCAGCGTGGAGCATTCTCAACCAAGTGTTATTCGTCGTGGTTCGCCAAAGTTTTTCGGAAATGAAGGTTAAAGGTCACGAAACGCAGCTTCAGTGATTCTTGTCACACCTAAAGATGAAAATGATATATCACTGACCTGCACTTCCCGCCACTGAGGTAACTGAAGCAGGCGCTCCGGACTGTGAGAACATCTGTCTTTGTGTAGCGTACGAGTAGACCGCAAGCAGTAATAATATACGAAAATGTGCTGATCTTTTTAAAAAAAATACTTTTTTCATAAAAAACATGTAATGAAATTATACAAAATTGACAGAATACAAAAATAGTTTGTGAAACTAGCAAAATATGTAATATATTAGTAAATATGTAAAAATATGTAACGAAAAAATTTGATATTTTCAGTTTCGCATCATTTTTCGCAATGTTTTCCCATTGTGACGCGCAGAATTAGTGGCAATGCGGATCACCTACTAAAGGTCATCGACGTTTCCGTTGTTCAAGATGGATTTGATGGCTTGTTTTAAAATGATTGTGATTTACCAGTGAAACATCTTGGACAAATCAAATACACGGAATTAATATACCTGTAGTGAAACTCGTAAACAAAAATACATATTACGACATTGAAAATTAAATTTGCAGATTAAAATAATTGGATGTAAATAGGTGTAACGACAACGGGTTTCAATACGCAGAAGTATGAGTAGTTTGCAGAAATATGATTCTTATTCTGAAAACAGTCAAAGTATACTATATTATATGCACCATAAAATTATGATTTAAAATTGGATGATTTAATAAATGACTGAAAATGGGACGTTTCAGACATACATCAAGTAGACATCCTTTTTTGGGTAAATATGCATCTGCACTGAAATCCGGTCCTTACATACGACTAGACGTCGGAATTTTCGACAAATGCCCATTCTACTTTTTTGACGTAGACCTTCTAAATTTTATTACGAATACTTTTCACGACTTTGCGATATCGAGAACCAATATAAACAGAACCTCAAATGCGCATCCGTTCGCCCTCTGCAAGACTTCGCAGACCTGATCGGCGCAAATGCAAAAGAGCAGGGAAGAATCTCGAAAGCGTTCCTGCGGACGAATTGGGAAATGCGGTCTGCACACACGATGAGACAATTTAACATTTCTGAATTCTTTTCAATCTTTTTTTATGTTTTTAGGGGAAAAGTTTGACTGAAATAAAATTTAATTGAATTACTTATTTCATTGCCAATTTGTATTGCCTATTAAATAAATTATATATTTTCGGTCTTTGAGAAACGCTGTGTCTTCCGATGAAAGGCACTGTAGAGGCATCAATTGATGCAGAAACAAATCTTACATGTATGATAATCACGTTAGAAGTCAACATTATCCTTGAAACTATAAAACATTCAAGAAGTGGAGCATATTTTACTTTTTTCTGTCTTTCTAGTCCTATGCCTAGCCCATTGACTGTCAAAGGCACAATGAAGGGTAACGTCTAGGGGCCATATGCTAAAGACGAATATGGTCACCGGGGGCCTTATGGTTTTTTTACTTTGTTGGTGAAATCATTTTCAGATGTTCATAAAAATAGTTTTAAACTAAATTAAATGCCACATATGTGATTCACACTTAAGGGACACCGGTGACCCTCATAGCCCCGCACGTACGTATTTACATGAGGGTCACCAGTGGGCCACAATTTTAAATAATGTACTTAATTAAATTCAATGATATTCAGGATGTTTCAAAGGAAAACCAAATACACAAATATTAAGTGTCTTTTAGTAATAAAAGAAAATGTGTTGAAGAAAAGTCTACAAAACAAAATACATGGAACAAATCCTATACAATACAATAACGCTGCTACAAGAGGTAATTTAGAACGCTAAGAGCATTCTATAATAGATTGTTCTTCGCTTAATTAGAGAAAGTTGAAAGTAAATCAGTTTGAAACCCCCCTGGGAAGATACAGACTTTGATATAAACACCAGCGTGAGGCCCACCCGTGACCCTCATGGCAGTCAATGTGCTAGAAATCCCGAAGGCATTTAATTCTAACACGCCCGAGAGCCATGAAGATGAAATAAATTCCCTTGCCACCTCTCAAGAATCTATGGCCACTTCCTTGATAATCCGGAACTTCGTCATAATTCGTCCACTGAAATTACTCGGTAAGTGGCACCGAGCCAATGTCTGAGATAAAATTCCTGTAAAGGGAGATTACAATAGCTGCGATGAGAGCACCGCCATAAAACTACTCAATCGACAACTTTATTGCAACCAATCGAAAGTTCGAAGCAAGTGAGTTCAACGGAAGTGCTAATTTTCAATAGTACGGACTGCATTTTGAAAACATACAAATACATCAAGCACAAACTACCGACAGTAAAATCTACCACATATTTTTGTGAAGTTCAGTTCAAATTGACTTGTAATATACATAGAGATCAACAAGGTAAGAACACGTCGTATCGTGCGTTCCGTAGCCCGTTTTTTAGGGTACTGCTCCGGCATTCGCCCGTTGTTGACCGGAGAAATCACGGAACACTACCGATCAGGGTCCACTGGAATTCTTCTCCAGGCAGCGGCTGAACATGACCCAGCTATCTAGCTAGAGTGGAAAATCCTGCCGCCGTGGGGAGTGGAGGCGTGGGCCCTCCGGGTCAGAGGCACTGCAGTGGCACCCGTTGACGCCCGGAGCCGCCTCCTCTTGGAAAGTGGCTTTGGGAGTCCATTGCGGAGAAACCTTTCACGGCCGCCGCGCGTCGCTAAAGTGATTACGTCGCTCCGAAGCAATTTGCTCCGCGGGGCAGCGGAAATTGGCGCGGAAGACTTCAAGTGGGGCGCTCGGGGCAGCTGGCAGGCCCTCAAGTAGCCCTTTTTCTCGCGCCACGTCTTCCTTCTTGCCTCCTCTTTCTCCTACTCCTCCTTACATCCATCTTTCGTGCATTCCACCTTTACCTTCCCACCCTTCTCCATTCTTCTCCTTTTACTGATTCTTCTTTGTGTTTACTTTCTCGCTTACGGAGTAGAGAGAAAGTCATGTAATGCTGCGCGAAAAAACGGCGAATTTTCGGCAGAAAATCTCTTATTACACGGCCCTGGGAACGAAAGAGTGGATAAATCCAATTGCAAAATGTAGAAAAAAAGTCCTCTAACACGTGGTGTATCCTACTTTTATGTCTTCTTGATATCGAAAAATCGAAAGATAGCAAAACGTCCGTCTGTCTGTCCGTCTGTGAACAACCGTTCATCCGACTTTCTCGAAACTGATATTCACCAATCGATCAGATTGATGTCACGTGTCCTTAAATTGAAAACGATATTTTCATTTTGGAAAACACGGCAATTTTTCGACAGAAAAACTCTTATTGCCGGACCGTGGTAACGAAAAAGAGGATAACTCCGGTTACTAAATTTATAAAAACTCCCCTAACATGTCGTAGAATTCATGCTTTGGGTGCCCTTGATACAGAAAAATCGATTGACGGACAAACGTCTGTCCGTCTGTGAACAACGCTAGCGGCTAAAACCGTTCAGCCCATATTCTTCAAAATTGATATTCCCCAATCGATTTCACTAGTGTTGTGGCACCTCGACATTTAACACACAGTCACATTTTAAGACATTTACGTTTAATATTCCCTTTCAGACGTTTCTTTATGAGTATGCGTATTATTGCTTTACACATTTTATTTTGAGTACACTTTTTGCTTATTATCTCCCTTAAAAATACATTTTGTTATGGACACCAATGACTATAGCAGACATGCCGTTAAAAATCAGATGAATTCAGGCAGCAAAGACAAACCATGCCTTCGCGGAGTGTCAACTAAGTCGCCGTATGGATTTTAGAATTCATCTTCTAACTCCAGTATAGAACCTGCAATAAATATAATAACACCTAGAAACTTTTCTTAATATGTTAATAAAAATAGCATGTGTTCAATTTGAGGAAGATTAAATTCGCGTATTTTTTACATTAATCCACGATATATTTCCAGGTTTGTTTCAATGTTTTAAAGTCTCGTATAAACATTGTTTAATGCTTAATTTCCAGAAGGTTCATGTCAGCGAAATTTTTTTCAGTGTTTCTGCCTTCAGAGTTTCGTAATAATATTAAACTTCGCGAAGGCTTCTCTGACTGACCCTCCTGCAGAAGAATTGGTGAGCCTCCCTGCTCATTTTAAATGCATGAAGCCAATTACTGACGATATCAACGGTACATTTCTTTGCTCAGCTGAAACTAGCTAAACTGGAACTCGTCCAAGAAATACAGGGCAAATTGTTTAAGACAGCAGGACGCCTAAACATTTGTTTTGCAAGATCGCAATTGAAGAATCTAAGAGTGGCAGGTCCCAGATTCGACTCACAAGTAGGGCGAATTTTGTCAGAAAGTACGTGGGTTTTGTTATACCAATTCTTGTACAAGACTAATTTTCATCCATCCAATTCATGGCGTATGTCAAGGAAGATGCTTAACAATCCCATACCAATGGGGGAAAGGAGTCAATGATAAAAATGAACATTACTCGGATTCTGATGACCTCAAAATTCTTTGAAAATTAACTATAAAACAACTTAAAAACAAGAAGAAAGTGACCAAAGGTTTTTGAAAATACTGAAAAATGTGTATGAATATGTTTATTTATTCAATGAATTTAACAATTTTTAATAAAATGTATTTATATAAAATTATATTTAATATAAAGTCATTATTTTAGAAAGGGAATGTAATTCTTAGCTCTGATCTTCCAACCGTCAGTTTTAAAAGGTCAAGGAAGTTACCGAAGATCCGCGTAAGTTTGAGAATTCGAAAAACAGTCCGTTGCAGAAGTGAATTTCGTCATGAAGGTAATAAATACTTTGTATAGTGTGCCATTGTAAATTCATGAAACATTCACTAGCAAAAACAACGAAAAGGAAACAAAATGCATAAAAATGACGCAAAGGTACAAAAAATAACCTAAAAATTGAAAAATGGCAAAAAAAATGACCAAATAACTTACATTTCTATCATCTGAACGTCGTGATAAACATTGATTTCCAAGTTATCTCCGTCCAGAACGCACCAATGATGACATGTCATCAGAATCCGAGCTCTGGACACGAGCGATGCGACATTTTTTCGTGTATCTTCGTTTCAGTAAGGTGTGAACAGTTTCATCGGTCAGGACTATTATTATTAAAACTTTTCTTACCAGGCGAATGCCGGAGCAGTACCCTAACAAACGGGCCACGGACCGAGCGCGATCTGTCCTTCCCCTTCCTTGTCCTATCCTCACCCTTATACTCACTACACTACCACACGGTCGAGAGCTTAGGGCTTGTCCGCCCTGCCAGGAGAAACAGCGGTGGGGCGGCGCTGGATCTCCCGTTCTAGCGAAGGAACGACATCGCCCCCTCCAGAGGCAAAACACGCACTTACGGGACTGACACAATCAACCTGAATTACAAGAACAAATAAAAACATACAATACGAAACAAAGCAAATAGAAGGTGACTTCGGTTGTACTGAACTCGGATATAGTGAACCGTCGGTTGTCGTGAACTTAAAACACTGGTTCCGTTTGACTTACATTACAAATAAGCAAAAGAAGATTCGGTTATAGTGAACCTGAATTATTATTATTATTATTATTATTTTATTTCTATTCGTTTAGTACAGTGCAGTGCAATGTTGTGTAGTGGAGGAAAGGAAATGCGAAAGAAATGCAGTTAAGTGTTGAAACAGAAACAGTTAAGTGTTGTGAAGTGCAGTGAAGTGAAGTGGAGTAAAATGAATTGGAGTACGGTTTGGGCTGTGAAATTATGTACTATTATTCTTAATTATTGTTTTTTTAATTAACTACTTCTCTTGTAATTTAAATATTCTGCCACCAAGTAATGATATTTAATTGCAGAATTAATAATAAATCTAATCTAAAAATAAGCAAAAGAAGATTCGGTTGTAGTGAACCTAAACCTCGGCTATAGTGAAACGCAGGAAATACAACGTCCTGGAAATCAATTGGATCTCGTATGATATTAGGCGAGTAACAGGGCCTTCGGAGAGTGGAACGGTGTTCCAACATTGCAAGAGGCATTGGAAGGTGTCAAGACTGCATTATGATTGAGTGAGACAGAGGACAATGCAGAATCAAGTATGGAGAGAGCACGAACTCTGAAGAAGGAGCTAATGAAAAGTGTACGAAGCAAACAATTGAAAATAAATAATTTTTTATGGACAAATAAAGATATTGAAATTTTCAGTTCGTGCTCATAATGATTTTTTCTGAATCTCTAAATTAATAAAATCAATGATTGTGGAGAAATTCTATTTAATTTTGACATCATCGGATATAGTGAACCAAACATGTTAGACCCCGGAAGTTCACTATGACCGGCGTCGACTGTATTACATATATTGAGCTAAAAAGGAAACACATATGACAGAAAGTCTATACAATGAAAAGGAAAAGAAGTTACATAGTGAAGTAAAAACAAATGAATGGCAACAATCCAACACAAATCATCGACAAGGCCAACAGTTTCAAACGACGAGTAAGTTGTTTAGTAGCACTTGCAGTGATATTTTTTTTTCCGATTGGCAGCGCTGAAGCATTTCGCGAACGAACGCTTCGCGTCAACCACGAGCGCTTCGTGTTTGTTTTTCTAGTCACCGCCCCCCCCCTCGCCGCCGCCCACTAGGCCGCTCTGTGACGCGCAGGAGAAGGGGAGGGGGCCATGCGTGACGTCACAAGCCTTCGCGCACGTGTCCACATCACACGTTCTCTCCCTTCTCCAGAGCTGGCGACACATTAGGGAGTTTTCGCCACCTCGAACGTTACGTACTATCGATCTTCTGCTCATGCGCAGTGCAAGTTTCGCATCACTTTAGTGCATCTGCGCATGCGCAGATGATCGATGGTGCTTCACGTTCGAGGGTGCAAAAGCTCTCCACTCACGCAGATCTATCGATTCCAGAGTCGAACCAGTGGAGTTGCAACGATCACTACCCAAGCCAATAATTCTAGATTGATTGTTAGTGACTCTAGGCCCGCTAACTACTGAGTTCATTAGTCCCGTAAATGTAGTGCTTGCTTTTTCATCGGGAGGTGGTGATGATCTTTTCCCCACTGGATGGCGAGATCTGGCGCCGACCTACCGTCGACTAGCGAGGTTTTCCTCAACCAGGTATCTCCACCAGCGGGACACCATTCTAGATTGAAGTTGATTCGTTATTCTTCACCAAATGATTGATTGTTTCGTGTCTCCGAGCGCGACAACAGATATGTCCCGTAAGTGCATGTTTTTAATCGTGGAATGTGGCTGTGTTTTGCTCCAGCTGGGTGCTGAGATTCGGCGTTAATCTTCATGTTGGAGTGCAGGTTTTCCCTCTCCAGCTATCTCCCACCGGCGGGGTATCACCCCAACTGGGACAAGCTCTAACTTCCCGACTAGTCTCGTAACATGTGTTAGTTTAGTGCATGTTAGTGTAAGTGTGTGTGTAAAGGGTGAAGTTAGGACAAGGAAGAGCAAGGAAAGATTGCTTGCGGTCCATGGCCCGTTTGCTAGGGTCCTGCTCCAGCATTCGCCTGGTGTTGATCGGCGAAACCACGGAAAAATACCCATCAGAGCAGTCACGGCTCTTGGTTTTATACAAGACTGCAAATGAATTGCATTACATTACATTACATTACGTTCAAAGTTGTATTAAAGAAAAGAGGGGGTGTTATCCCTTAACGTAACCCACGAAGAAATCCATTCCGAACGCGCGAGATCAGAGAACGAAATATTTTGGCACAAAATTCG
Source organism: Acheta domesticus (assembly GCA_031308135.1). Lineage (NCBI taxonomy): Eukaryota > Metazoa > Arthropoda > Insecta > Orthoptera > Gryllidae > Acheta > Acheta domesticus. Next base: position 105,297,656 of record JAHLJT010005437.1, on the reverse strand, counting down.
TTGCAGAGAGCAAGGTTGTTTTATGTTCATTGTAGAGGCTGAAGGTCGGAACGTTTTCGCCAAATTGGCCGTGTATAGCGAAGCGGCAACTGCCCCCCCCCCCAAAAAAATGAGATGAAGCCCGTTTTTATCACCTTCCGATGGATTTTATAACAAAAATAGAAAAGCAAAGTAAATAACAAATCATTTATAACCAAAAGTTATGTACAAGCATGGTTACTGTCCTACGCAGTCGCCATTAAGATTCGGGGATTTGCCTTATCTGCGGGCTAGTTGTTTGGTCCGCTCTTCCACGAACGTTGCAGTCATTGACGTGAGGCGGGCCTAACCTTCGCTTTGAAGCTACTCATTGATCTAGAAGCTTTGACATCTTAGCCAATTCTTCAACTCGAAAAATAGATGGAAATCATTTGGAGCCAAGTCCAGGCTTCATGCCAGGAGATTTCGCACGTGCCACCTGCCCTGTAAGTTGTTTGGTTAGAGCACCATTGTGAGGGAAGGCTTTCTCATGAATTATGACATCTCCGGAAGCCAGCACTCCCCTTCTCTTGTTGAAAATTCACACCGTACTCCCGGCTTATTCTTTTGTCGGTTTCTGCTGCACTCTTCCCTTCTTCGTGAAGAAAGTGAATAACACTGAGCAGCTTTATTATTATGTGCAATATTATTCGGCGTACACGAACGATTTCCAACAATACTAAGACATTTTATATTTTTAACCTATTTTGACAATATTACATATTTTATAAACATATTAAAACATATTATATTATTTAAGACACGAAAATCGTACAAATGCATGGTTACAAAATCGGTCCGCAAGGTCGTAAATCAGATCCTAGACATTTGCCGGTTTGAGCACTCAAAAGCATATGAAATTGTCTATATTTCATAAGTAGCACTACCTGAAACTTCTTATGGAAGTTTATGAACTAGCTGAATTCTTATGAAAAAAAAAAGAAAGTTTTTGGTTTACATTTTTATAGAAAAAAAATTATTTTAATTACCCTATTTATGATTTGAAAGGCAGTACAACTCAATTTCTAAACCAATTATTACGGCAAAGGGAATATCAGAAGCAAAGAAATAAAATAAATGCCAATAAAATTATTTTCTTAATTTAAACACAAAAAAACTGTTTTTTAACTGTAAGTACTTACTATGGGGATATTTTAGCCTCATATTTTGAAAATAATAATATTTTCTACATCTAATCATCAGAGTCGAATTAGGAAAAATCAGAGTCCAATTGCAAACCTCCCTCATCGGGTTAGAGCCTCTTAAATGTTCTCACAAACGACTCACTTTTATCGTTATCTTCAGCGGCATACTTAAAAGTGAAAATTAAAAAAGGAATAAGTCGTTAAAAGGTTGTTTATTTAATTTGAAAATTCTTCTCAAGTGACTCAGAAAAGTTTGATATGAGAACTCAACTTTTTGTATTCATTTCATATTTCTAAAATATTTACAAACGATCTGAATATAATGCAGTATTTTCAGTCACCACCACTGTTGGGACGTTTCCCTGTAAGCTACAAAAGACTCTTTACGAGAGAATGTTGAGAATGTGACGTAATTCATTAAAACTTAGGGAGTTTTTCTGCGTTTAAGTACAGTTAATAACAACAGCTCGTACGGATGACTCACAACAAAAGAAAAAAATGAGCCTGCTGTTTTAATTACCCTGAATATGCATGTCGCTGGTAATTAAGTTGGTTGATGAATGCGAAATTGTTCACAGGATGCACCATTTTGTGACAGCTGGGAACATGTAGAGTAACGACTAAGGAAATACACAGGCTGCGAAATGGCAGTTTTCTCCAGAGGGGAACATTCAAATCACTAAGAGGGAACAAAACTCATCTCACACAACTAGTAATGGCAAATTTTACCCAAACATCGATATTTCGATACATCACCACAAAGGTTTTGATATCGATGAAAATATCGACAAAAAATATTGATGTTTTTAATATGATAAAACAGGTGGTATTTCCTATCCTGTTTCCATTTTAATAATGGTTTTTAAATGAGTTATATTTTACTACGAAAACCCGGCCGACGTTGTTCTGCCCTTCATCTCCCTCTTTCCCCTCCCATCATCCTATCACTGTCTCTCCCTCACCCTGTCCCTGTCTGTCTCTGTCGCTCACTGTCCCTCTCATTCACATTTACTTGCAGATTCTGCTCGTCTCTGAGTAGGTGAGGTAATATCGGGAAGCGTCGGACCAGCAAAAATGTAATAGAATGTTCAGGAAGAGTTCATTCTGTAGATTACGGTGTGAGAAACATGTCCGTCTCGGATCACGTATTCACGCATGATCACAAGCACTGCTTGATGCGGTCGCGATCATGCAAAATATAGCGGAACGACTGAGAAAGATGCGAAATACCGTGACATATTCTATCGCGAAGATGGGATTTAAGTGACTTTGAAGGGCAAAGTTAGAAAAATCGTAGTACAAGCTCCTGATTGGATGGCAGCGAAACAGCTGATTTGTGTCTGAGGCGCAGAAAGGATAATTGCAGTATTGCCACCTCGCACATGACATGACCGGAGTCTACGGAGTTTCTCTCCGGCTTCTGCGCTCGTGTGAAATTAGTAATACAAGATGGAAATTAGCTGTAAAGAAGAGCACTCCCGTGATGTGCTCGATCGCAATGTTTCTCATCATTCTATGTGTTGCGGGTTGCATGCGCTCCGTTTTCTTTCCTCGTAATCGGTGATCATCTAATTGGTTCGTCTTAAATCTGTTTGATTTAGGATTGTGGGTTCCCTACCACGGTGTAAGATATATAGGTGTGTTCACTTCCAGTCTAAAACTGAAGCTTATGTGAGGCTAGTTCTCACAGTTCTCGCATATAAGCGCTGCGATCTTTGGGTCTCATTTGGGCACGACGTGATTGGTCGTGATCCATTCGACTACTCTGTGGCCAGCTGATTACTTATTTCAAGTCAGCGATTTGTCGCATCGCGGTGGAATTGGTAAAGACTAGAGCGAACAGTTACGAAAATGGGTAAAAAATGTTTTGTAAAACTGTGTAATATCCACAGTTTCAGATGTCATATTAAGCTGTATTTCTTACACCGTGACCCAAACCGATCGTACGGACAAGTGAGGAACTAGTCTCAAACTGGCTTCAGAAAATTTGCCCCAAAGGTGGCTAGTTGACACACCTACATATCTTACACCGGGTTCCCTACTTTGCAGTTCCCCACATTGACGGCGTCTTGTGTCGATATTAAATGCGTAATTATAAATGCTACAAAACTGTCATCTTTACTTAGAATTTATGCACTACGTATTTGCCTATGCGTTTATATATGTATTTGTATACAGTTGTTTATACATGTTCAGTATATTCATAGTACAGAGGGAAATATATACTGCGATTTTTGTAGGAAGAGCTCTCAAGGCCACTCAAATCCCATCTTCGCGATGGAATATGTCACGGCATTTGGCGTCTTTTCTCGGTCTTGCCGGTAGAAGTCGCATGATCGCAAGCACTGCTTCATACGGTCGCGATCGTGCGAAATCTAGCGGAATGACTGTGAATGACACGAAATGCCGTGACATATTCCATCGCGAAGATGGGATTTGAGTTATCTTGAGAGCTCTTCCTACAAAAATCGCAGTATAAATGAAGACATTTGTGCCTTGATTCACGGACTAGAGGGTAAAATTAATTTACTCAATTCCGTAACCTTTTAAGCTCGTGATTTCTTTTTTAATACAGGACTTACTAGCCCCAACCTAAATTACTTTGAGAGGAAATTAAATGTAAATCTGTAAGGTGTCAGAGAAATTAAAATTAAACAAAATACAAACAGATCGTCAAACTGATAGTTCAAATCAATATAATGTGAGCTGAATATCAATATAATATGAGCTCTATTGGATATTCCAGCTGGTAAAATCGTATGTAGTGCGACCAGAAAATCTCCATCAAATTATGCATAATCCGTTGTTTTATAAAAGAAATACAGAGGACACTCGTCGCATAACGTATAAGTTAACACTTGATATATTATTTCATATCTACTTTAATGTCTACCAGTGAATTTCAATTGGAAATTACCAGTTAACAGCTTCTGTTCTGAATATCTAAAATGGTGGAAACTAAAACGTATTTCCAAATCAATACTTTTGAACTGTAAAGACAAAGAAAGCTTATTGCGAAGTGTTCGTAACACAATGACGACTACCTAATTCAAATGCATCATTGAAGTCGCGTATTAACACTATCTCATTGTGAAGTCAGATATAACACTATGGGCGCAACCGGGCATGCAAATAGCACGACCTAGAACCTGGAGATATGAACTGAGTGACTCAGTTTAAACTTCAAAGCGATTGCAAAAGGGGGGAAAAGCACTAAAACCAATTTTCTGTAACTGGTTTGGTGGAAGAGTCTAGGTAGTTCTGCTCAGGCCGAATATGTTCCCCACAATTCTTACGTTCCTAGAAGGGTAATCGATGGAGCCAGTTCCAACTGCTTCCAGGAATATAGTGCAGCGTGACCTGCAACCACATCTACATGCCATCTCGTTTCGGGAATGTAACGATTAGCTACTTCATTAGTTCATTTATTTTATTTTTAATTTATTTATTTTAGTTCGTTTCATAACTACTACGTCATTAGCAATCTTAGTTACATCAACATAAATTTAATTCATACATATTTTGAAAGGACTGATACATAACAAAAGTTTGATTTAAACATAAAAATATTTATTCAGAATTTTTCAAATACAATTTCTAATTCTACTAATAATATTGTAATTTGGATCATTAATAAATTTCGTTGAAAACATTTCATTTGATTTAAACACTCCAACAAATATTGATTTGAACCTGTTTTGCTATTAAATGAATTTTCAAAGGGAATCTCTTAATAGATGGATACTTTTGGTGCATTCTGATGAGGGAGTTGAACATTAATACATCTTCGTTAATTTTATTATTTTTTCCTGAGTTCAAGAGTTATTTTATTACTTTATTTAAATATTTACGCTGAAAACCCATACTGCGCTGAGTGGTTGGATTTCAAAATAATATTTCAGAACTTTTTTTTTTTACAAAAATTGTAAGGACCGTTTTTGGTTCGTTTCTAAAAACAACGAAATAAAAAAAGGTAATTTTCGTTTCGTTTCAAACTGAAGAAAAATATCATTGCACAGTTTCATAGCACGTTACCTCCATTTCCAAGAATACGAGTGGATTTATTGCTACGACTACAGTACTATAGGGATCACTAGCGTACCTACAAGAACTCACGCATGTACCCACTTTTTTCCCAATTTTTCGAATTCCATATTCAGCTTGTAATATAAAATTTTTCTTCATGACACTCTTATCCTCCGTCACTTGTTCTGTATCTTTGTAACTGATAACAATACAATACACTCTTGTCAATACAAACTATTCTTGTTTTACTTTAATGTCGAGCAGAGAGGTACACCCGTGTAATTCACTCGCACAGAATATTAAGTAATTAGTAATTTCACATTCAGTTGCAGATTCTTCAGGTCTCTGAATACGCAGGGTAGAATTGAGAAGCGTCGAACCAGCAAAAATGTAATAGATCTCATCCTGTAGACTACGGTTTCTTTGGGACCTTGTGCCTCAAAATTTTATTTTTTAAGGCCCTAGAACGCTTCGTTTAGGAGTTATTTAACAATATAATTTAAAAAATCCTTACGTGCGTTGCGGGTTGTATTTTACAGTAATATTTAGATGCATTTTTCCAACAAATCCTTCGTATTTTTAAAGTCAAAGTGCAATTCGTCGTGTCTCCGTGAATTTCTGTTTCTTTACAAACCTCACTGATGAAGATTGGTTACTTTCTATTCAGTTGCAAAATGTATCTACACTACTGAAATAATGTAGGAGACGATGTCGAGAATCGGAATCCCTACGAACCAAGTCGACCAGGTGATCAGTAGACATCGGATGTTTAGGCACTAAAAAATCGCCTTTTAAGCGCCTAAAAAGGCATTGAAAATGTCAAGAATAAGCAGAAAAAAGGCACAGTCATAAATTACATTCACAATACAATTAAAAATTATTTGTAAAACTCCATACATATTTACAACCTCTTCTACATTTTATTCTTAATAGTTTCCATAGCAATATATTACCAGTAACTTTTCAAGGATCGCAATTCAAATCTGCAACGATTGGAAGATACAAATCAGTTTGAATACAGCGAAGGATTTCTGAACATCTACGAATGTGTCTGGCATACACTCGTGTTTTAGAAGTCCAAAATTAGCAACACTGAAACCTTCTGGGAATTTACATTTATTTCCACTCAAAAGGTGCCCTCGGTGTATTGTCAATCGACCATTTTCTCAGAACATGGCTAGTACTTAAGAAGTAGGGAAATGGAGAAAAGTATGTTGGTATAATGAATGGTTTCGTAATGAATGGTCAGGTTGGACCAAGGCCGATTTTCTGATATCTTAGCATTGTGTATAAGAATAATACATAAAAGGCAAAAACGCACAATTAATTCTAAAGAAAAGGCATTTATTCAAAAAAAGAGACATTTATGCTAAAATAGCAATAATAAGCATTATAAAACTTCGCCATAATATGTCATCATTTGTCATGACTCGTGCACATATATTAACAGCCTTTGAATATCTTCTCTTGAAAAAAATAGGCATTTCCCTAAATATCCACCGGGAGAGAATGGCTCTGTGCATCAACCTGATGTCGCTGCAGTCCCTCTGACCGGGAGGCTCCTACGACTCCACTTCCCCCGGCGGAAGGAGTTTCCACACTAGGTACACAGCTAGGTCCGATTCGAGCGCTGACTGGAGGAGAATTTTAGCGGCGGGCTGCTTTGATAGATAGTTTTTCGTGGTTTCTCCGATCAACACCAGGCGAATGCCGGAGCAGTACCCTAACAAACGGGCCACGGACCGCGCGTGATCTTTCCTTCCTCTTCCTTCTCCTATCCTCTTCCCTTACACACACACACTTACACTAATATGCACTACACTACCACACATGCCGGGAGACCGGTCGGGAGCTTACTGCTTGTCCCGGCTGAGGCGGTGCCCCGCTGGTGGGAGATACCAGGTTGAGGGGAAAACCCCGCTAGTCGACGGTAGGTTGGCACCAGATCTCGCCATCCAGCGGGGAAAAGATCGCCACCTCCCGAGAAAAACAGGCACTACACTTACGGGACTAATGACCTAAGTAGTTGACGCGCCCGGAAACACGAATCAATCAATCAATCAATAAACCTAAACATCCGATGTCTAGTGATGAGAGTCTTGACCTGGTCTTGAGCATGCGTGTGCTACTACCCCACACAACTATACCTGTTCTGCCAGCGAATAAATCCTAACCTTAAGTTAAATCCTTTTATCCTCACCTCCCGCCGATGAACAAGTACGCCGATAGCCTGGTAACTGCATCCAGGTTTCCAGAGCGTACGAGGGTTGTTCCTGTCGGAACTACCCTCATTAAAAACCACCAATGCTTGATGACAGCCTAGTGACATGACAGCGAGTAAGTTCAGCCAGTAAACAGCAACTGCGCCCCCCTTATCTTGCGGGTTCGGCGGTGTAACGGTTAGAATATCGGGTTGTTGTTCCCGATGGGTGCATGGGTTCAAACCCGATCAAAACCATGGATTTTTCAGGGCGAAAAAATCCTTCGTACGCCTTCCTTCGGAGGGGAAGTAAAGCTGTCTCTCTCATGTTGTTGGTTTATTGCATATAAAAGGGCCTGAGGCCTAAAGAGAGTTACATTTTAAGGGGGGAAAATCCTTTGTACGCCTTCTTTCCGTGCAGAAGTAAACTCGGCTGTCCCATGTTGTAGATTCATTGCATATAAAATAACTTGAGGCCTAAAGAGAGCAAAATTCAAAATGCGATCGACGCCGTGGAGTTTTAAAGGCGAAAAAATCCTTCGTACGCCTTCCTTCGGAGGGGAAGTAAAGCCGGCTGTCGCACGCTGTAGATTTTCTACATGCAAAAGAATCTCAAGCCTCTGAGCTAAATTCAAAATCGCCTGTTTTGTCACCCGTGTGATACCTTCTTTCTCCGCTAGATGGTGAAAGGAGCGCAGCGAAATTTGCGTGGTCAGACGGTACAGCGAGCCTAACGGCCAGAGACTCGACACATAAGGGAATACTAACTAAGGATTAGCCCAAAGGCTAAGGAAGGGAAACTGCTGACAGAAAACTATGGGCCGTAAGCGCTCTGAAAGGCATGGTGAAGTCAATCTCTAGGGAAGCAAACCTATCACAAAATCTCGGTCCTCCAGATTTAGGATTGGGGTCGAGATGGCCAGACACTCACCCACCGTTAAAAAAATACAGTCAAACCTCATTAATTCCAAGGGACCGAAATAATCGGGGTTCATGTTAAAAAAATTCGTATTAACGGAGTATTCTAAATGTCCGTATGACCGTAATCCCAGGCCCGGGACCGAAGTTTTGTTCGTGTTCCGGCGAAATTCGTGTTAAGTGAGTTCGTGCTAACGAGGGTTTACTTTAATTTCTCTCAGCCACCACAAAAACGGCCTCGGAAACTCAATTCTACCGAGATCTCGAAGGCTGAATTACAACGTAATTTAGTACAACGTATTTTACAACGTTGCAATGTTACAATTACAACGTAATTTAGTAGCAGATTTCGGGGACTTAAATCAATTTAAAATTAAAAACCTGCATAAATTTGAAAATGAAACGTCTGAAAGATAAAGGACGAGACACCACCCCTGTTTTCCTAAAAAATATTTAATTTTCACTTATGGTTAATTTTACTTTCTCTAAACAATAGTTTAGTAATTTCTGTCGCAACATGACATGTTACACTGCTGGTTATAATACTTCGTGAACTGGTTGCGTCCTGGTTACCAGATGGAGGAAGGCTGGTTTTCTCCCTCATTTTCAAAGCATCATTCGAAGTCATTAATGATCAATTTGACAGCATTCGCGAAATAAATTCGCAATTTATTTGTAACTAGGAGATCCGGCAAAGCTTCACTGTTTCATTGTATTACAATCACACACTATTGGTGACGTGATTGTTAATCAAGAAATGTTGTACAAAAATGCTAATAGATGAAAGACTTTCTCGCAAGTATGGGTGTGTTCTGTGTCCTTATTTGGACATGGTTGTCAAGTATCCAACTCTGCTGTATTTCATGACCATCTGTAGAGGATTCCATTTGCGTGGTTTACGGGTATCGGCCAATAATGAGATTTCTGTCAGTTAGCCGACGTTTCGGAGGTTTTATTACTGCATCTTCAGGCCATCCATTCGTGAATATGTAGTCCGTGTGAATGGGTCATGGCAGCTTGTTTGTCTGTTCGCACTGGAACAGTACTGCTCAGTATTTGAACAATTACGATGATATTTATGTAATCTTCTACTGACAGCAAGCCTTGAGGAATGAAGTAATAAAAACTCCGAAACGTCGGCTAACTGACAGAAATCTCATTATTTGACCAATACCCGTCAACCACGCAAAGTGAAATATCCTACTGTTAGAACGTTCTCCCTCAAATTTGGGCATGCGTTCGCTACTGACACTACCTTGGAGACATTTTATTTACTTGTCCGAGATTCAAGTAATAATTCTACTCTACATTTCACAATCTTAGGGGCAGAATACTTGTATGCAATGAATGCTTAATCCGTGACTGTGATGCGGGTTGCGTAGAGTTCAGGGGCGCCTGAGTCGTCATTAAACGAATCATCAATAACGCCTCCACATGTCCTATTTAATTCAAACCACTCTTTAAACACTCCCATTACTAATAAGAACAAAGTATGGAGATTTCAGCGAAATCGGTCGAGTAGTTTTTTCGTCTATGTGCGACACACATACACACGTTCCCATTTATCACATACTAGGAAAATCGGGCAGACTTTGTTCTGTCCCTTCATCTCCCTCTTTCCCCTCCCATCTCCCTTTCTCTCTGCCTCTCCCTCCCTCCCTTCCTCACCCTGTCACTGTCTGTCTCTTGTGTGTCTCCGTTCTCTTCGGCTCTCTGTCCCCTCCCATTCACATTTACTTGCAGATTCTGCACGTCTCTGAGCAGGTGAGGTAATATCGGGAAGCGCCGGACCAGCAAAAAGTTAATAGAATGCTCAGGAAGAGTTCATTCTGTATATTACGGTGTGAGAAACGTTCGGTCTCAAAATTTTAGTTTTTAAGGCCCTAGAACGCCTCGTTTAGGAATTATCTAACGATATAGATTCAAAATGCTGTCGAGTGTGTTGCAGGTTGCATTTGACGTGAATATGTAATGGATACGTGAATATGTAGCGCTATGTAGTGGAGTTACGACAGAATTACCTTCTCGTTTTAAAAACACGTAGAAGTGCCAACTTTCATGGAAATTGGTCCAACGGTGTTGGAGTTTTGCTCTTATATACATACCAACATCCTGATATATATATATGCAGCTCACAGTGGCTAAGCTAGGTTCTTGCAGGCCCCGGAGCAGAACACCGAAATGGGGGTCCCTATCTGCTAAGCGTGAAATTGGAGTTTTCAATGTAATTGGTCTACGAAAATAACTGGTGCAATGGAGAAAAAAAGGGATGGAGTGCGATGTTTCGTATTATTTGCCGATTCCCATCAAGAGACATCCTGTTTGGGGCCCTAATTACTACGCCCCTGGTAATCCGCAATTTTCAGTAAGAAGTTATGCCAACCTATTTGCGTATTTTTGCTGTTACCGAACATGCAAAATTAATCGCCGTTTTGGATTCGCCTTTGACATAACCTGACAAAACACTTCTTCAACGCGTTACTTTTGTGGGAGAGAGTAAGCTTTGTAATTTTGAATCCCATTATTTCTCAATACAAAATTGCAATCACTTTTTTTAATGCCTGACGACAAATTTACCAAGTGCTCAACATAATGGTGCCAAAACAGTCTTCTGTAGCCTGTAAGTAAGCGATATACTGATATACCCTAGTAACATAATCGTTTGCATTTTACGAACATCCTGGAGTTTTTACGACAGTTCTGCACAAAAGTTATGGGCATTAATTAACTGCAGCAGTGAATTAAAGTCACAATATATCATGAAGAGAATGAAGGGGTGAAATCGTAGTAGGTTACATTTGAGTTCTTTAGAAACAAACAAATTTATTTTGACTTTTATCATACGATGCACTAAAAACATAAATTCGTAAAATTGAAACAAAAACAAAAAAAAAAATAAAAAATTGGGATAAGAATACATTTTCTTCAAGGCAAATGTCTAAAGTTTCTGCAAAACGCTTGTGATTCTTTCGCAGTGGTTGCAAAGAGTGGGTGGTTTCTGGCACGTTATGTGGTTCGCAAACGTAACAACTGGGTGTTGTGGTGCTAATTTCGTCACGGCCGCATAGCTACGTAGAAGCCAACGCCAAATAGCCGGGCACCCAGTTCGATTCCTGGCCACGCGACTATGACGCAGGTATCTGCAGTCATTCCGCTTTTGCAGTACCGGTCACTGTTGCTATGACACAGTCCGAACAGCCAATACGAGAACGTCTCCATTCCAAATGTGCAATTGTGACTGCGAGAAAAGGCATTGGTTCAATAATGGTACCCGTAATGCGGCCTCACAATCAAATGATAATTGTTGAAAAAAAAATTGAACATTCAATGCTGCATACTGCGGGTATGGCAGTTTATGATAAAATTAATGAAATTAAACTGATTTTATTGCCTTTTCCATTTAATTTATGCAAGAAATCTGGTAATGAATGATGGAATTGGGTAGATGACAGTTTCATACGATTTCGGAGACAACTCAGACACACAACAATAGGGCACTCAGAATCAAAGATTACATGGTTGAAAAAAGAGATTTTATGGTGTAAACAATTAAAACTTTCATGTAATCTTACCTTCTTCAGATGGAAGACTGTTTTCATCGAATACTTCGTTACACACAGTAGTACGGGAGGACGAAACACTCATTTTGTAACTTCATTTCTAACTACAATCCCCAATCATACAAATATACTGTTATTCACACAGTCAAATCGCGAAAATATCTTTCGAACAAACTTACAAAACACTACTACATTCCGCTAACAGAACTGACAAACGACACAAACCTACAAACCGATGCATAAAAATACTACAATTTCATCGCTATAGTTTCAAACTAAACCACCAGATAGGAGGAGCTGTCTGGATTCACTTACTATCAATACATGTATGCCCGCCTTCTTTGGTTTGTCAATTCGCCACTAGAGAGCAGAAGCGGGCACACATTGTCTCCAATGTCGCAATGAAAGTGCCAGCTGACTGATTGTATCGATCGAACAGCTGTGCGGATGTTTTTAACAATGTGTGTTTTTGTAATTTGTTATTTACAGAGTTTTGATAAATTTATTACCAAAAAAATTATCAAACGGCTATTGTGTAGGTCTTGACGAAAATAGTTTTGAAAATAACCCGCAAAAACTAAATTGGCAAAGATAAAATCAAAAATTTGCAAAGCATGTTGCCAATATTAACCAAATGTATGCATAAGAACATTACTTTTCAAAATGAATTTGCATGTATGTGTAGCTTTTGTACATCACCATATCGAAAACTTTTATGAATGATGGCTACTTTTATGACTAGAATATGAAGCGTAATGTATACTTTCAGAATGGTCGATGAAATTACACCCGTGGTAATAGTGGGAATTATATCAAGCGGAACTTTCAAATTATACATTTGTCCTGGCAAATGCGCCTCGTATACATTGTAGAAATTTGTAAAATGTCGCTTTTTAACTTATTTTTGCAGAGTATAACATTTGAAAGAAATTAAAGTATTGTACAAATAATATCTAAACTTGGTTTATTACACAAATTTCCGTCTTGGAAAGTTCAGTGAGCTAAAGCAAGTAGTCTTCACTTAGTTGTCGTCACTTAGGCACGTAGTCCACATCTGTATGACTTATAAAATGCAATGATTGTTTTTTTAAATTTGTTTAATGTCATAAAACTGTGTGACATACTTTGAGGAGAAGTGCAATCTAAACAAGGTTTCTTGAACTGTGGGACCCCTGTTCTAACTTTTTCATATGAAGATGAATTATGAATACAGAAAGCAACAAGTTTGCAAATTGTAATGTATTGTAAGGCAATATTTTGGTATCTGTGTTTTCTCTGGATTTATCAAGTCCTCTGTTTGTGTGCACCAATTTAGTTGATTGTTAGCTTTGCAGCAAGCTGTACAATTTTTAATTCAACAATTCTGAATAATTCTGGTATTAAAATCTATAAAATTATCATCTACCTTTTAACAGATTTATTGGTACCTATATGCTAACTTTATCTCTGCAGCCTTTTTCCTTCAAAAGTCATGTTCACTGGAAAGTATCTTTTATATCAAGAGTTTTTCTGGAATGCTTTGGATGTATTTGAAGAATGAAAGTAATTTTTTATCTTTAAAACAGATACTGACCTTTATAAGAATTTTTTACAATCAGATCTGTGGACTGGATCACGTCAGATTTTTATCATTAGTTGCTGTACTTGTGTAAAGTTATTGGCTAAAATTTTTAAGAGCTCTATTTTATTTTAATTCTAAATTGTAAAATTGCTAAATTGAATCCAAACCTTAAGAAAACTTGTGCAGTTTACACATCTCCCTTATTTTTCACACAGTTTTGACTGTTCTTTTAATAAATCACTTTGAAGTATACATGATGCTAATTCTTTTTAAACATTTAATGTAAAATGGCATAAAAATTAAATGTGTATTGTGTAATAATTCATTTTTTGTGAAAATAGAAGTGAATTCAAAGAAGAGGAATTGGACCTACATCATAAAAATTCCTTCTTCTTAGTAAGGCTAAATAATATTATTTGCTAATTGTTTTGGCCTGTTCAACTATGACCTTCCATTCCTTTCATGGTCCAGTTTCTTATTTTCATTGTCTTGAAATCATTGTAAAAATATGGTCACCTTCAATAAGCTAAATAACTTTTCTTGATTTAGTGACAAAACAAGAAAAGTTAAGATGATTTACTTTGAAAATTTCTATTGTCTAATAACTTTTTTGAAACTCTGTTTTAAACAAGATATGTCTAAATTACAGTGAGATAATAAACATACAATGACAAGATCAATAAAAATAATTGGAGAAATTGGAAAGATTTTCACAACTCCCAGGAAGTGGAATAAAAATTGTCATTTACAGTGAAAAATAAATATATTTTCCTTTCAAAGTGGTACATTGTTAAACAGATAAATATCAAAAGAGATTTACATTATTGTAGTACTCTCAAAATAGGATTCTTAAGCTTAGAGTGCTTCTCATGATCTGAAGCAAATGATGCTGATGTAATCATTAAACATTAATATTTCTCTCCAAAATTAGGTGTTTGGGGTTACATTGCATGTGCCAACAGTATATACACTTTATAATTTCAAAACTTATGATTTGTGTAATTTTGTGATTTCTTGCAAATTTAATACATGTGTTTTTATATAAACATTTTTATTTTATAGCAGTGGTTAAAAAAATCTAAAATACAAAGAAAATAAAAAAGTATTAAATAGTGTATGTTTGTGCTCAATAAAATCAACTGTAATATGATAAAAAGATACTACTGTCATTATATATTTCATAATTTTGAATTAGAAACTGTTATTCATAAATGAAGAAAATGTAGGACAGAAGGATTGTTATAAAACTCAAAGAGTATCAGATAAATATTCATCAAGATATGATTCAGTTTATAAACATTCTTCCTTTATAAGATGTATATTTTTATATAAGAGAGGAAGGCATCAACAATAAATTTCAATGAATATTTTGAAGTATTATGTGAAAAAAAAATTTAAAACAATTCTCTCTGTGTAACAGCACTTATTGCATCCTTTGCAATGGCTCATTATGGTGCTTGAGCAATTCAATCAACAAAATAAACTGGATCTTGATTGTTGTAGTATCATAGAAGAAGACCACTACTCTTCCATGGTAGTACTGTTTAAATTCGTATTAGTAATTTAATCGGTTGTTTTTAAAACTTTGTAAGTCACTCTCTTTTGCATTTTCGCTTTTTGTGAGAAAATAGAAGCTGCAGGATAGGTGCATTGTTCCATGTGTAAATCACATCAATCATATGAATAGAATGGCCATGAGGACACTGCAAAATTTTGCTTTCGGTTTTAAAACTGTAAATCATTGATTTGCAGGGTATATATGACTGTGTATGTGTGTATGTATACAGTATGTATACAGTGTGTATGACAGTTATCACTGACAGATTGGGACTGGTTAAAAATGATTCAATATGGAAATATTCCTATGTACTATCATAGAAACACATATTTCAAGCAACTGTTTGTCATATAAATCATGTTGATGTAGATGCATATAGTAACTTCATTTAATATTGGAACAAATGTGTCAAATTACAAACTATACCTGCAATGTATATTTATTTACATGTTTAGGTAAAAAAACTCCTGATTAGTTTTTGGAATCCAGTAAGTGATAAACTTTTAAATAGGTCCAGTGATTATACTGTTGATACAAGTAATTTACATGTCTCCATAGCATTCTCAATCAAGATTTATGCATCAGAAATAAAATAGAGAAAAGTTCTCTTTATTCTTATTCAGTTTTACTTGTTTTCCCATAACTTTACAATTCCTGATTTGTAGGGTTTTAAAAATAACTGATTCAACTATACTTATTACTGTAAATGAATTAGTATTTTAATTTTTCATATATCTTTCAAATCACATTCG
The DNA here is from genome assembly GCA_031308135.1 of Acheta domesticus. Classification (NCBI taxonomy): domain Eukaryota; kingdom Metazoa; phylum Arthropoda; class Insecta; order Orthoptera; family Gryllidae; genus Acheta; species Acheta domesticus. The sequence continues at coordinate 105,281,918 of JAHLJT010005437.1, read as the reverse complement.
CTTAAGATGAGGCAATGGGGTAGTGACAGTTCATTAAGAAAAAGCAAGTTGTGATATATTATTAGATTATTAGTATACAAATGTCATCTAGAAATACGTATTTGAAATTATACAATTTATTGTAACTAAAGCAGTTTTTTTTGTTTCCCTTCTTTCAGAAGTTTGAGTAAAAATAAAGATATCATGTTTCTAATGTTAGTTAAAATTCAATGTTCAAAGAAACTTAATTGTCAAATTCCATTCTGTGATGTATATTCAAAGAAAAAATTATGATTTTTATGGAAACTAATTGAAAAAAACTTAAACAATTTATTGTGTTGGCTATGTACTTAGTATTATGAAAATCATTCAATATATTAATGGATGTCTGAAATTAATGAGTCAAAATACAAAAATGAAATATCCAAACCACATAAAGGTAAATCAACAAAAGTAATTCGACTCATTAATTAATTAATTTTGATGTAACAAATTTACCAACAGAACAAACCATCAAAAACAGAGTTTTCTGATTTGGCAAAACTTGTTCTACTCTTATTACATTGCACTTTTGGTGTATTTAACAATTTTTCAAACAAAAATGGGGGTTTAGAAGTTTGTGGCAAAGTACACAGGGTATGTACTGGAAAATAAAAAAATATAAAAAATAATAGTACTTCAAGTTAGAAATATTTGAAATTTAATACTTTTAAATGTTCTCCTAAGAACCAGTGTTCAATGCACATTCTGTTATTTCAAGTACAGGAAGATTAGTTTAACTTGTGGCTACTAGAGAACGAGTACTGAAACTGTCAATACTCATGAAAGCTATGAATGACAGCTTGAGAGTTTGTATTGATTAACTAGCGATGTGGGAGAGGCATGTGGGCGTATAAGGTTATGTCTATTGTTATGTTTCGCAGACACACTTCCGAACTTCATAAACAATACGGCATGTAGAGAACATACTCGACATTCATTCATAACAAGTTGGCGTCGAAATAACCTGCAGTAAAATCAATGTTGGTATAGCCCCAGCATTGGTAGAGGGCGTTACCAATATTGACATGTAGGTACTACTCGAATAAATAGGTACTTATGAAAATGATGAATGATAGCTGTAATAAATGCGGGGTATTGTTACTGAAGAAAGTTCTAAATTGAAGCGTCACACGAAAATATTGGGTCAGTTTGTCCGTGGACCTGAAATAACAAGAAAAGAAACTTGGTAGCAGTGATTGTGATACTCATATACCAAACATCAGAAAAGCGAATCGCGTTGTACGAACATCTTGGTGGGTGTTTATCGCAATAGTGGAATGCACTTTTTGAAATATCATCGTTCGTGGAAATGTTTGATACAGATCTTTACTGCATTTATAGTGTTTCGATAGTGTAAATAATCAACGTCATGTGAAAATATGTTTTCGCCTCTTGAATGTTTTATAAAGTATCACATTCTTACTTCATTCGACATTTAACATTATGCAAAATTTAAAAATGAAGTACTGTATTAGTGTGTATATATGTGTTTGTGTTATTATTAGTGAAGGATGGACGGCAGAAATAACGAGAAAAAACAGAACTGACAGTAAGTGTGATTGTTTCTTTTGGGAGTTTTTTTGTGCTTAAACAGTGGCAGAAATTCACTGTTAGTTATATTTACTTGTAGAAACACGGTACAACCCACTGTTTATGGATGAAACTATATTTCATGCATGTTTCACTAAGTTTTTATGGTCTGTTCCTTGTGTCACTAATACTTAAGTTTTTATCATGATTCAGTTGATTGTTTTATTGTTTTTTAACACCACTTTCTTCAGTTTTTGTAATATTACTTGTATGAATGACTTGACAGTTAAATAAATATATATTTTTTATTTTTTAACCTGCTTTTTTTTCTTAATGTATGGAAGGTGTATGCTTGGAACTTTTTTTTAGCATGGATTAATTAATTTACTACTTTCTTCACAATACAAATAAAACCTACTATTTATTTTCTTCCTTTCACCTTTACTTTGAAGATACTTATTTCTTCAATTTTTATACACTTATGTATTATTACACATTCAATTATTACCATTGTAATTTTTATATGAAACATTAATTACATTCAAAAATGCTACTTTATATTCATGCTCATTCTGAGTAATATTTATTTTTTTAAATACAGCAATAGAACCACAAAATGTGACATGATCATTCTATTTTTTATCCATTTCTTAGTGTAAATTTTCCTTATGGATTATCCAAAAGGCAACTAACACTGCTGTTTATTCTGCTATGCACCATTTTTAACAAAATATCTACATTTCTGTATTTTGAAAGCTTGGAATATCAATTTGATAATTCCAAATCTGTCTGATGTATGCCAAACAAGTTAATTTTTTTTATCAGAGATGTGTGCCTAATATATGACTTTTCTCACAGACAAGAAATTGTTGTAAGAGTACTCTTAAAATTTTGGGGATCACATTTTGTCTTTTGGAGCTATCTTTTTTGAAACTCTTGAACATTATAATTGTTTGAAACAATCCTCAATGAGTGGTAAATTGATTACAAAATTATTAAATGTAACTGTTCAGTTCATTGGGCAAGTTTTAGTGCCCTCAATGTCCACTATTTGCTTTTTGTGAGACATTCCAAATTTTTGTGTATAATTGCTTTCTCTATTAATTTGTGAATCAGTATTGTTTTTCTTTCAAAACATAATTTATTATTGGGGAAAAGGCATATAGTATTTTGGAAAAGGGCTGTCAGGAAAGTCCTACATTTGATTGCTTTAAAAAGCAAATAGTGAACATTTTTGAACTATGTTTTTGTTGTACAATCACACACATACACCTTACTTTTCAACCATATTCGTTCAATAACTTGTCATACCGTGGAATGTCTTTTTGTTTCCTTAGATTCTTTGACCAGCAGATCCAAGAAGCAAGGAGTGATATATTTTTGTCTCTCTGAAACCTTGTCCCTCTCAAAAAGTCTTTCAATAGCGTAAAAATGTGATAATTGGATAGGGCTTAATCTGGGGTGTAGAGAGGGTGGTCAAAATTGTTCTTCTGCTGATTGATTTCATGTCTCCGGAAGAGCCACTGTTAATGCTTGCGAAACATTGAAGAAATGGTAATGGGCAATTCAAAATTTTTGTTGTTTTTTTTGTTTTCTAAAAATACCAACTGATACAATTAAAATTTACAAGTTTTTGATTTTTGGATTTTGAAAGGACATTAAGATTTATCGATGTTGCATTTCTTTTGTGATGGTGAATTTCTTCTTCTCTATTGCATTTTTAATATAAGTAATATATTAACACCAACTTTTGTGCAAACAAACAATGCCAAAAGTTGCCAATTTATATGTGGTCTTTTTTATTGTTTTTGTTTCCAATTATTAAATATCTGCTACCATTTTAACTGCTAGGCACAAATAAAATATTGCATAAGTGTTGAAAACTTTCTATCTACAAGCTGTGTTATTGTCATAATGTTAGTAATAACATATATGAACATAGTGAACATTGTGTGCCTTTCTGTATTTTATTTTTTATTCATATATTATGATGCTTATTAAAAAAGGGGTGATAATAATTTTCATAAATTTGTGAATTCTTGATGGCATTGACTTCCTTAAACTTTTAAATTTGTCTCTAAGAATAACTTTATTTTGCTGCTACATTGAAACAATAAGTTCCCTTTGCAGTGTTTTATTCAATTTTATACTGTCTTCTTTAGTAGTCATTTTTTTCTTATGAATACGTCCTTTTAAATTATAGACAGCAGACAATCTTGAAATATTTTATTCCATAAAATTTTAATTTAATCGTACATCTATTTTTTCAAATCTTCAACAACATTATGGTAGCTTTGGCACCCCTATCTTCAGGTCTAATGACATAATAAAATTCATCTTAATCTCTAAATGTACACCTAAGCCTAAGTTGAGTAATAGAGCCTAGTTGTGTAATATCCCTTTGTAATGGTTATTTGAAAATTTTAATTTTCTATTCTTGTGAGGACTGTCTTAACTTTCTGTGTGTGCTGTGTTTGTTCTGATGCAGGTCGTGGGCATGTCTTTAACGTGGACTGTCCCGACTTTGGCGATGTGGATCATGGGGTGGTAACACGAATTGATGCGAATATTCCTGCTCTTCGAATAGAGTGCGACGATGGTTACGACCTCATTGGCCGGCCTAAAATTCTGTGTCAGAGCGGTCAGTGGGAAAATATTCCCCGACCGCAATGTGCCAAGCGTAAGTGCGTTTGGCGATTTCCCTTTTAACATTTCATTTCTTTCCCTGAATGTGCTCGTTGAATGAACTAATTAATCCAGCTTTTCATTTGATTTACAAAAATTATTCTTTGTACATTTTCACAGAATACTTTTCTTTGCTGTCTTTTCTTGAAGATTTTTGAGGCACCAAACGTTTTGACTCTATAAGTGATAAATGTATTTTTTGCTTTGCAATTTGTCTTGAGTGTTGAAACTAAAGTGAAAAGGTTTGAATTCTATTGTTAGTCATAAGTTTTTTGTAATGTTTTAGATTTCTTGACTTCAGTTTACCAGCCATCATTGCCTGCAATAGATTTGTTAAATTTAATCTGTTAATTTGTCTTTATCATGAGGATAAATTTCTTCTGTTACTTTCTTGCTGAAATCTGTGTCCACTAGATTCTTTAGATCTGTGAATAGGATTCACTGTGTTCCATTTATTTTATTTGTAATGTTGTGGATTATCTACTTTCTGAACAAAAACATTATTGAGTAGTAATGATTTCATTATAATAAAAATTAGTATTCATGAATTAAAAATTAAAACATATCAGATTAATTTTCTTAATTTTTCGCCAAAAAACCCCCAACAAACTATCAGAATAATCATTTTACTTTGAGCATGTCAATAATGGGTGTGTTTAGAAGTTTATAACCTACTTACATGATTAATTATAAACATCAATATTTGTTCATATTTTATAATAATATTATTGTAAATTTAAAGTTGGAGATAAGTACGTCTTCATTTCAAAATTATCTTTTTAACATTTTGAGTACACAAGTCATTAGCTTTGTACCAGATGATAGCTGTTCATTGAATTGATCTCAGGGCAACAACATACTATGCCACTAAAAGTAATTTTGAGAAAAAGGAAAGTAAAGCTTTAGACATTGCTTTCCACTCATTGGGATAAAGAACATTAATTTATGAATTACACTGCGATCTTGCAGTGAATTTTTAAAATAAAAACCCAACCTCTTGATACATCTATGGGGCGTTGAAATACATTAATATCTCTATTTCATCTGATATGTAGCATAGTATGTTATTTCCCCAAGGTCTTCAATTCTATAATGTAAATCTATAATATAGAATGTTTATGAAGTATATAAGAGAAAACAACTTATTTTGTTTTGTGATCTGATTTCAAAGCCATGCATGAGGCAAGGATTCAGAAGATCAATTTCAGAAAAGCCTGTTGCTGTGAAGTGTGAATCCATTTCAAATTCTTTTGCATGCCTCTGTACTTTCAAATTATTGTTAATAGTTTATCGCTAATGTAAAGAAAGAATTGTATGCAGTTAATGATGTTAAATGAATACCTTCATGAATTGAATCCAACTTTCTTTTTTGAAAAGTCAAATCACATATAATTCAAATACTATTAGGTATACTACTGTCCTGTCCTATTAGTTACGGGCCTTGGCTGACCAGCAGTGACCAAAACCTCTTGGCCATGGGATAAGGGGTTCGTGTGGTTAGCATAAAGACATCCCTTCACTGTCTTCATAACATTAGAGTGAGCTTTCTCATCGTCACACAGCAGTAGATACTGGGACATTTGTAAGGAAAGCACACAGGTATAATTTGCCTTGTCCGGGAATCGAACCTGGGGTTGCGTCATGGAAAGTGAGCAGTGCTAACAAGGGATACTACTACAATTCACAAATTAAATGATGACCTGTCATCAGAATGTGGGCTGTGCTGATAATATGCATCAGTTACATAATTAACACAAATGTTGAAGCAAAATTCTCTTTCAGGTGTTATAAAACAATATTTCTAAACACACATCATGAGTTTGCATTTGAAAACCACAAGGTGCACTATAAAAGAAAAGTTATTTCAAATATAATTTTTCTTAAAACTGACAGAATCACAAGTATTATTTATCAGAATTGAAAAAAGATATTGTTTTGTAGGTTTTCTGTCTGAAGAGCAACTGTGCGCTTTGAAAGGTTGTATAGTTCTAAAAACTTTATAGAAGTGAACTTTATGTTGTATTACTATAATATGAGGTTTTCAGTGAATGTCCATAATATGCACTACAGTTTCATAAACAACATTTTCTTAAACAAAAATGACACTAATTTATTGTTTCTTTGGGGGATGAACGCAATATAGTGTTTGTTATCACTAGATAGAGAATTTTTATGCTCTAGAAAGTCTTGAAGTATGCTTTTAAAAATATGCATTTATGTCCTAAAAATATTCATATATGTACTTTAATATGCGATTAAAATTAACAATATTTCATTTCGTACATAAACCTTTCTTGATAAAATTCAGAAGACACATGCTGAGAATGAAAGAAAGAAAAAAAAAACAAATTGTGCAAACAGAGTATAATCTACCTTACTTTGCATGAGAAATAATAAGTAGATCTTAAACCTTAGTGAAGTTCATTGTACATCTTGTTGTATTTCATGTGACTAATTTACTAAAAATATGATATCAAGAAATTTCGTACATTGGCACAAGTATTTGTGTCAATGAAGAAATATCTACAGAAAAGAAAGAAAAACTCACAACTGTGACAAGCTCTTTGTAATCGATGAACACTCTTAAATAAATAGATCGTATGAAAAGATGAAATGTTTTATAGATAAATCTCTATTTTAACGAAACATGCAAAACATCTATAATTACACAAACATGGACCAACAGGAAAAATCAGCCAAATGTGCACCAAGGTATTAATGTACATAGCATCTAATTCTAACTAAATGTCAAGAAATTTCACTTAGCTATACCCTGAAGCAAAGAACAAAAATATGCAAAATCGTAGAAATCTGCTCCCTACGTATAATATACAACTTCTGAGAGTTGATAATGGTCATTGCACCCATCAATCAAAAACGTAACTGTTATGATAACTGCTGTCAATTAACAATAATATCGTTTTTGATTTCATATTTAAATTTGGATGTCTAAAAATCCTTTACAGTATTGATTTATTAAGAAATTCTTTTTTGTTTGTTTGTTTGTTTTGCATTACTGACAGATGATAGCTATCAAATGCCAAAAGTGGTTTTTGGCATGTTCATGTAATTAGTGACACTGAAAACCTAAACATGTACTGATTTTTAACGTAAAGCAATGAAAAATAAGAAAGTTGTATTCAAACATTACAAATTACAATATTACAAATGTATACTATATGTAACTGTCATTCAAACATTCATCTTCTTGTGGCATGGATTAAGATATTCACAATTTGTTTTGTTTAAACATTTTGTGTTGTTTTCTAAGCATTTTAATTAAGATGTTGAGGGCAAAGTCAAGGAAATGTTGACTTTGCCAAATAAATGCACACATCAGCAATGCACTTAATACAGTTAACGTTACTTCACTTCGTCCAAGTCTTCTTGATCTTCCTTTTCCTAGACACGATAGGAGTGGAGGGTTATTTATTTGTTAGCAGTATATTGAAAATAAAAAATTGAGTATCGCTTGCAGTTCTTTCACATAGAGATGAACATTTCTTATATTCTTATATTAAAATACTGTTTTTACCCTAAGAGACAGTAGGAAATCTGGAGCTCAGGAAGACTTATGCACCTGCATACTTCATATCCGACTCGTCATACACAATTGAAATTGTGTATGTGACTCAAATAGTATTACTATTATTATTATAATTATCTCTTCCTTAAATGAATGTCTTTACTGATATACTTAGAGAGAAACGAATCCATTTAAATTTTAGACATTCAGTTTTTATTGTTCTTATAACTGTGACGTTTCAGCTATCCCTTAACAGCCATCTTCAGACATCTTTTCAAAAAAATGGTTGGAATCAATATTGTGTAATCTAAATATTTACAATTTTTTTTAAAATATACTAAACTGTGCTTGTGTCCAATCTGTTGCTGTTAGTTATCTTTTTATTATGAAGTTTGTCTCTAAGTATATTACTATTATTATTACTAGACATCAGATGTTTAAGGAAATGCCTATTTTTTTCTAGTGAACTTATTTAAAGGTTGATAATATATGTGCACGAATCATGACAAATGATGACATATGACAAAGTTTTATAATGCTTATTTTTGCTTATTTTAGCATAAATGCCTTTCTTTACATAAATGCCTTTTCTTTAGAATTATTGCATGTTTTTGCCTTTTATATATTATTTTTATGTACAATACTAAGATATCAGAAAATCAACCATGGTCCAACCTGACCATTCATTACGAAAACCTTCAATTCATGTATTTGTATTTTGAAATATGAGAGAATTCCTGAAAGTATACCAACATATTTTTCTCCATTTCCCTATTTCATAAATACTGGCCATGTTCTGAGGAAATGGTCGATTGACAATACACCGAGGGCACCTTTTGAGTGGAAATAAATGTAAATTCCCAGAAAGTTTTAGTGTTGCTAATTTTGGACTTCTAAAATATATGCCAGACACATCAGTAGACTTTCAGAAATCCTTCTCTGTATTTACTCCGATTTTGTCTCCCAATCATTGCAGATTTGAAATTGCGATCCTTGAAAAGTTACTGGTAATATATTGCAATGGAAACTATTAAGAATAAAATGAAGAAGAGTAGTAAATATGAATGGAGTTTTACTAATAATTTTATTGTGAATGTAATTTATGACAGTGCCTTTTTTCTCCTTGTTGACATTTTCAGTGCCATTTTAGGTGCCTGAAAGGCGATTTTTTAGTGCCTAAACATCCGATGTGTAATTATTACCTACAATGTGCTTGCCTGTTAGGTTGCAATCCACCTCCGTTCATCCGCTATGGAGAAGTGAGGATTGACAGCCGCACGGAGGAGAGCACTTTCTTCCGCAAGGGCTCTTTGGTGACGTACAGCTGTGCCGCGGGTTTCTCGCTTGTCCCTCCCAACAGTCGCGTGCGTGAGTGCAAGGATGGGCTTTGGACGGGAATACAAGGAACTTGTGGTTAGTATCGCTAGATGGAATTCTTTCAAGAAGACCTAGCATGTTTTTGTGTGCATGTTTTGCATTCGTCTTCATAAAATTAGTCATAAGCAGGGCTCGGATTCTGATGACCTGAAAATTCTTTAAAAATGACTTACAAAATGATTTAAAAATAAGAGAAAAATGATCAATTAAATGACTTAAAAATAAGGAGAAATGACCTAACTTTTTAAAAAATACTCAAAATATATAAATATGTTTATTTTTTCTATGAATTTTACAGTTTTTAATAAAATTAATATATATAATGTAATATAAAGACTTTATTTTAGAAGGAAATGTAATCCTTAGCTCCGATCTATCAACTATTTGTTTTGAAAGATCAAGGAAGTTACTAAAGATAGGTGTAATTTTGAGAGTTTGCAAAACAAGAGTCCATTGCAGTACTGAATTTCATCATGAACTGATAATACAATAGAAACTTTGTTTGAGTGTGTCATTGTTAAATCATGAAACATCTGCTAACAGAAACCACGAAAAGGAAACAAAAAAGCTTAAAAATGATGCACTGGCCCAGAGAAATGACCTAGAAATTGAAAGATGGTGTAAAAATGACAAAATAATGACCCAATAACTATACATTTCTATCACCTATATGTGGTGATAAATGTTCCATTACAAGTTGGCTACTTCTAGAATGCACCAGTGAGAACATGACATGTCGCTGAAATTCGAGCCCCGGTCATAAGCCTGCCTGTTAATTGATTCCCAGCCTGTTTTCTTCCATTGACTAATTTTAAAAAATTTGTTTGCTCCTTCAATCCCATTCATTCTTTATCTACAGTGTACAGCATCAGTACATAAAGATTTGCATATAAATTACTTAATGTTAACAATTCCATGTACCAAAATATCTAGATTTCCAATAATTGGAAATACTGCTGCTTCTGAGAAGTTGAGTTTCTGTTTATGTTGAGGAGAATGTTTTCTTTCAAGACAGAGTATGTTATGAATACTACTTTCAATTTCTTGAGCTTTTAAAACATTCTAATGATGAACAAAGAAAATGAAAGAAGGAGCAAATTTGTTATTCATTATTACGTGAGAAGTTTGTAGAAAATTAACCAGAAAACCATTATCAACTTTATCAAAACTTTTTGAAATCAATGGGATCTTTATCTTGGTTATACCAATTCTCCAGTTTGTGTTCAGCTGTTGACCTGCAGTCAATCCCTTCAATCTCCACTCAGCCCTTTAAAATTTCAGTGACCTTTTGAAGGGCCAATACTAATCTCTTTTTCTTAATCCTAATCCTTAATCTTAATCCCTTTTCTTAATACTAATCTCTTTCTCTTTTTTGAATACAGAAAAGAGAGGTTTTTTTCGAGTTTTGTTGATAAAATATTCGCTCCTATATTCAAAATTCGACTAGAATATGGTTTAGGATAGAGATCACAGGAATTATGAAAACGTGCACAAAATTCACTTCTCCCCATAGTTTTTAACTGTTTTTGACGTAAAATAATAAAATAAAATTTAAAAAAATCCCATTGGAAACGCATGATTTAAACAATATATTGTAGACTGCATTGAAGTTACAAGTCTGCATTAAAAGATGTAAAGTACTTAGGAATGTAGAAATCATTGATCTGAAGTGGAAAGTAGCGCTGTCTGTGGATTAAAAACTTTTCTGGAAAATATCCGGACTAAGAAAAAACACTCTGTATATATTACAACACACTTTTTTTGTGATTGCCTATGACGACTTGTGACCACTTTATGATTTTAGTTGTTTCTTTTCTAGCTCCGTAGATTTATTTTTAAATTTTCCTATTTGTTAAAGAGAGAAGCAAGAAAATTATGAATCGCATCTTTTGAATGTGTGTATCATGTTTTTAAATATTCTTAGCCAGTGTTCAGTATCTCCCCATTGTTTTAATATGACAATGTCCAAATCTTAGCTTAAGAGGCCTTTGTGTTATACATGGGATTTGAGACTTTTTGTTTGTCATGAGTATTGCAAAATAAACTAAAATCTTGGTGTATTTGATGTTGCACTAACAATCAGACCATTTGTCTTCTTATTTTTGCATTTACTTTACAAATGACTTTTAGCAGAATAGGAACAATTAACCCTAGTTGTTATAATTGTGAATGAATTAGAGTTTAGAGACAATTTTGCCTGTATTTGAGGCATTGTGATGTGAATATTGCACTTGATATTGAGTGAAAGATTTATAAACATTGCAAACAAATTGGTTTAACAGTTGTTTTCTCTTTATTGTTTATGTTACAAGTTTACAATTTTTATTTCTGTAAAATAAGCTATTTATTTGATTCAAATATAATTGAAATTTATATTTTTGATGAATCAGATCCATCGTGAGTAATTTTTTCTCTATTAACCCTCCGAGTACCAAGGTCTCGCTGGAACATAAAATACCATGGGGGTCATTTTGAGACCCCATTTCCAATTTCACTTTTTGACAATTTTTTTTCTGACTGGAACTTCAAAATCCCTTTAGTTGGCATCTTTTGATCGATGGAAAAAAGATCTAATTAAAAATTATAAAAATAAAATTTTCTTGGTCAAAAATATTTATTTTGAAAAGTAACAAATTCGGAGATGTAAAAATGTAGAGAAGTATAAAATTTAACTCTAAATCACTTACAATTTAAACATATTGATTGATTGAAGCGATGTTCCTTGCAAATAAACATTTTACACATTCAACAAAAATTTTAACTTTTATATCACTCTTTCTTGGGCACATGTAGCAAAATCAATTTCGAACTGAACTTGGTTGCAAGCAATGCAATACTGAATGAGAAGAACAGGCTTTGAATTAGGCACTTAATTTATAGGAACCTGTATGTTTACAAAGGAACTAAGGGATAATCACTTCTGAGAACCACATCTGTGTTTACACTCATTAGAAACTCAATGTTATGAAAGAAAACCAAGCATTTTATTCTGAAAATATTACAGAAAATACCGTGGGGGACTTGTAAGGACCCCAAGCACATTTTTTAGGAATCATTACATAATGTAAGGCATATATAAATGTATTCAGTGAAAATGTAAATGAAATAGGATACAAAATGCCTTGAATAAAAATTTTGTATAGCTGCAATTAAATCTGTTCATGTTTTTAATGAATTTCCATAAAATTTCCGTGAGACTGGGATCATCAACGACCCCGTAGTACTCAAAGGGTTAAGTTCAGACAATATTACTTTCATTTGCATTTACAACATTAATATTTGTATTGTTTTGTGCTTCTTTGAGTACAAGGAAAATTCATTCACTGAATAAAGTGGGGGAAAAAAATAAAAGCATCTTTAAAAGCGTGAGATTGTGAGCATTTGTGGGTATAAAGGGAATTGTGAATTTTATGGATAATAATCGGAATGGATCTCTATAGCTCTTTAATGATTATTGATCCATCTTTTAGAAGGGGGTTTTTACGACTTTGATGTTAACAGGTGCAGTAAAAAGAGTGATCTTTGGGGAAATATAAACCTAATTTTGCTAGTAAGTAGCAAATCCATAAAATATGGGATGTTGGACGTCAACTTAACTAATGTTTTAATCTTCAATTTTTGTGTACACTAATGTGGTTGATGATACCTGTCATATTTGTCATGGCAGAATGCCTGTATTGTGTTTCAAAAATCTAAATAAATAGTCTTGTCTGTATGAGACGTAAATATCAAAAGAGTAAATGAATAGTTAATTTGCTGAAACAAGAAATTGCTGATATTTTAGAATTTTTGTCAAAAGTTTTTAAGCTAATTTTTTCAGACACAACATAAAAGTTCAGTTCTAAGAATAATTTATTATAGAGAAGGTATTTTAGTCTTTAATGGGAGGTAAAATTATTTTTTAAATCTTATCTTGTTATAGTTAGTAATGCTGTATTTTATGAAATATATTTGAATTCAAAAATGGAATGTACAACTTTGGGATTTCTTTTTTAGTCTGGTCAAGTACCCTGCTATTACAATTGCAAGACCCAATGCTGGTGCATTTTTTTATGACTTCTTTTTTCCCTTTTTTTATTTCTTCTTTTCTTTTCATCTTTTCCTCCTTTATAGAATTCAGTTCGACAATTTCAAAACTATTCAAAAAGAGGGAAATTCAAATTCGACAATAGTTTCAAAAGTTACATTACAAACATACGCCCATTTGTTTTAAAATATAATTTGCTAACCCTGCCCGAGCGAGGGCTAGCTCTAAGCTCCCGTCCGGTCTCCCGGCATGTATGGTAGTATAAGGCGTGCAAGTGTAAGTGTGTGTAAGGAGTGAGAAAAGGATAAGGAAGAGGAACGAAAGATCGCGCGCGGTCTGAGGCCCGTTTGTTAGGGTACTGCTCCGGCATTCGCCTGGTGTTGATCGGAGAAACCACGGAAAACTACCGATCAGAGCAGCCGGCCGCTAGAATTCTCCTCCAGTCAGCGACTGAATTCGACGTAGCTATCTAGTTAGCAACGAACATCTGCCGCCGTCGGAACTCAAACTTGGGGGGGGGGTCGTCCCTGAATTACGTAACGCTAAAGAGGGGGAGGGGGTTTGAGGCTGCGTTAAAGTGGCTCCACACATTCGACATTCGCCGAATAGCGAGCTACTGCTCGCCCGATCCCGACCAGCTGATGTGTTCGGCGAATGTTCGCTCCATTTGACGTGTCTAAAAGAGCGACACGCGGTGGGTAGGGCGAGCGCCGAATGTTCGTCACTCGGCAAATAGCAAGCAACTCATCCATACTAGTGTGATTCGGCGAGCGGTTGCTCGCTGTTCGCCGAATAGCGAATGTGTGTAGCCGTCTTTGCGCTAAGTTACATAGGGTATTGGTTTATTGTTACGTAACATTGATATTTATTTTTAAAAAATTTCAAAATTTGTTGAAATAATACCTTATTTCTCGAAACTTGTACTAAAACATTAAAATATTAAGTAATTAATTTAAAAACAAAATAAATTAAAGTTATGAGATGTAAATTGTCACAAATGGAGATCTTTTTTTATAATTTTTTATTGAATCTGTAAGATTGCGAAGAAAATATTCAAAACTGATATGCCGTTTATTCTAAAATCCTTTTAAGTTGGCGAAGTAGACTATCGCCCATGAGGGAGTGTGCATGGCTTGTGAACAAAAATTTTCTCGCCTATGCCCCCTTCCTTCACTCACAACTTGCACCCACTTCTTGCATTTACAGGGGGGGGGGTTGTTGTCGCAAGCTTTACGTAATTATTTCGGGGGATTCAAGCGCGCGTTACTGGTGCTTTACAAGGGGGAGAGGGGGTATTAAAAACATTCCAAATTTGCGTTACGTAATTTACGAAATGCCCGTAAGGGTAATAGAACAAGGAAGAGGAAGGAAAGATGGCGCGCGGACCGTGGCCCGTTTGTTAGGGTACTGCTCCGGCATTCGCCTGGTGTTGATGTGAGAAACCACGGAAAACTACCGATCAGAGCAGCCGGCCGCCAGAATTCTCCTCCAGACAGCGACTGAATTCGCCCTAGCTATCGAGCTGGAGTTGAAAATCCTGCCGCCGTGGGGACTCGAACCTCAACACCTTCCAGCCACAAGCAGCACAGTGTCATCAGTAGAGACCGGACTTTTATGTAATTACATATTGTTTTTCTACTACCGTTCTCAAAATTGAAATCTTGGGGATTCGTCCCTATCCTAATACAATAACTAATTTTTTCGTTGCATATTTTTACATATTTAGTACTACATTACATATTTTACATATATTGCTATTTTTACAAACTAATTTTTTTTATTTTATCGATTTTCGTCAATTTTATTACTTTTTTTATGAAAATAAGTATTTTTTAAAGAATCAGCATTTTCCCCCAACAATATTGATGAAATCTAGGTGTGATAAGTATCATTGACCTTTAACCTTAATTTCCGAGAAATTTTGGCGATCGCCGCCATTTAATACTTCGATGCGAATGTTGCACTGCAGTTTTTCTTTGCTGATCGTAGATATCGCCAGTTTGTACGATGGCTCGTATTGTTCAAGGTACATTTAAATTTGCTTATATGCACCTTGGGGTGGCTGCTAGACTACGGTCCTGGATAACAATAGGTCAAGATTTTACTAATGACGGGAAAGTTGTATAATGCAGTGTGCTTCAATTTGTGCTCTCCAAATTCTTTTTAAAAGGTTTGTATTATTTTTAAAATTTGTTTAGGAACTTTTTTTATAAATGAAATTTCGTATCATATAAAGGGGTTTCATACATTAATATATTAGTATTAGTTTTATACTTTAATAGGAGTATTTTAATATTACATATTAGACTCAATTTCACATATTTATTACTTATTCTTACTGTTTTCATTACATTTTTATGTACATATTTTGACGTTCGATACTACATATTTTTCCGGTCTCTAGTCATCAGTTGATGTTCTGAGCCACCTTTGCCAGTGGTTGCTCTTGTGAAAGCTGGTCGCCACATTCCGGATTCCCCACATCCTTTGCATAAAGTTTGCGGGCATCGATTGCCCGTCTTTTGGAAGCGCCCAGCCACCATTAAACGCGTGCATCTCTTTGTCGGCCAGGCGACAAAGTGCCTTTAAAAATGAATGCCATCATTTCCATCCCGCTCCGGTGACCTTTTTTTTTATTCTTTTTTTTTAACCGCCCGCGTGGCTTCCACGCCTTTGTCGGGGCGGGGGGCGGCAGGATTTATCGCTCTGAGAGATTACCAGGAGGCGGTGGAGGCGAGGAGACTGCATTCTGTGCGGGGGAGCAGGCGGGAGAAAAGTTGCTCGTATATTTCCCCAGAGGTCGCTCGCGCATGTCTGGTTGAAGCGGGGTGTAAACTGCTGTCCGCCTAGGGAACGACCGATGTTATTTTTGGGGATGTCGCTAGATCAGGAGTTTTCAACCTTTTTTTTCGTCCGCTGCTCCCTTGACCTAAGGGTCATTCCATATTAAATCAACACAGTTTTAATTAAAATTTTACCTCACCATTTTATATTCAGATGAAATTTGACACATAGGTAGTATGCATGGAGAATAAGAAAACTACAAATTTTGAGTAAAATATTTCCACCCGTTTCTGAAATACAGCCATGTAAAATTTTGCAAAATTGGCTTCCCGAAAATGTTTAAATTGATGTAGAACCTCACCAAATTAAGATAGAGAGCTGGAACAGGTGTCATTTTGCAGCTTTCTTTATGGCCTTTTATATGATATACAACTCAATAGGGGTTGCGTTCAAAAAGGTTTTCAAATTTGAATTTAAAATTTTGATTTTGAGTTTTTTCAAAATGCTCATCTTCAAAAAAATTGAAAAAATTCTATAATAATCCTTGTATATATCCAAACAGATGGTGCAAGTTTAAAAATTGGACTGCAATGGGTTCATATGGTTATGTTTATTTAAAATGCACAATATTTGCTTACTGTAGATTTTACTGATTTAAAATGCATTTTATTTCAAATTATAAGACCTAATATATACAAATTATTAATTTAGTGTTTTTATTGGCGAGTGTGTTGTGTTTTATTTTTATGAATTGTCTTCTTCTTCTTCTTATTATTATTATTATACCGCGGAATGTCATGCAATTGCATATTTTTACTGACTGCATATCGAAAGGAAATGTATATAACTTTACCTATCACCAAAAATAAAACAAACCAGGGTCACCTTTTAGTTGATGAACCAGATACGTGGGAACCTAAACATTTAAGCGAAATGAATCGTTGTGGAATGAACACCAACTTTGAGCAGCGTCAGCTGGTTATTTACCATCATGCAAAGGGTTAATCATGCCCAAAATTTTGCAAATGCCATTAATGAAAAAAGCACAGTGAGTGACAATCTCATGGTCTATCAATGAATAGGCGATTGAACTGCAACCCGGAGGAGAACGTCCGAAGACTTTCCAGAAGACTTTCCAGAAGAGAATCTTGTGAAAATAATAAAGAAGGACCCTCGTATTAATGCACCAAAAGTTACTCCACAGTTATAAATTGGAATTGGCAAGAAACTAAATCCCGAAACCATGCGAAGGGTACTAAGGAAGTTCAATTTCCCTAGCCGCGTTGTCAGAAGAAACCCACTTCTAAGTTGAAATGGAAATACCTGACCTCGATCCTCTTCTCCACAAAAACCTCGAATACATGCACTAAAATATACCGCATACATTAAAATACGCATTTAAACTAAAAAATTGCACACATGCAAAATAAAAATAAGGTAGATTTGTTTTATTTTTGGTGATAGATAGAGTTATATACATTTCCTTTCGATATGCATAGTTAAAACATTTGCAATTGCATGATGTTCCGCGGTCTAATAATAATAATAATAATAATAATAATAATAATAATAATAATAATAATAATAACAACAACAACAATAACAATAAAACACAACACACTCACCAACAAAAAACACAAAATAACAATTTGTATATATTAGGTCTTATAATTTGAAATAAAATGCATTTTAAATCAGTAAAATCTAGAGTAAGTAAATATTGTGCATTTTAAATAAAGATTACCATATGAACTCATTGCAGTCCCAGTTTTAAACTTGCACCATCTGTTTGGATATATACAAGGATTATTATATAATTTTTTCCATTTTTTTGAAGATGAGCATTTTGAAAAAACTCAAAATCAAAATTTTAAATTCAAATTTGAAAACTTTTTGAACGCAATCCCTATTGAGTTGCATATCATATAAAAGGCTATAAAGAAAGCTACAAAATGACACCTGTTCCAGCTCTCTATCTTAATTTGGTGAGGTTCTACATCAATTTAAAAATTTTCGGGAAGCCAATTTTGCAAAATTTTACACGGCTGTATTTCAGAAACGGGTGGAAATATTTTACTCAAAATTTGTAGTTTTCTTATTCTCCATGCATACTACCTATGTGTCAAATTTCATTTGAATCTGAGATGGTGATGTAAAATGACTGTGTTGATTTAATATGGAATGACCCCTAACCGAAACTTTCCCGCGGCTCCCCTGGTAACAATAAGTTTCAAATAAGAGGGTTAATATAGGCCTACTAAAGAGTCAACACAAATGAGTAAATTATATAATACGGTATTTTATTTCTCCATTCTAGTTAGGTATTAAAATAACCACACATAACACTTTTTGTGTCGCCGCCGCGCTCTCGCGTGAGCACGGGAACTCACGGGAAGAAATTTGAAGAAAAAATTAGGAGTCGTTTTTTGAGAAAATTTTGAAAATATCCGGGGGGGCTTCATGTAAAGTACCCCAAAATTTTACAGAATCTTTTTCAAAATCTCAAAGCTTCGACTCAATCCAGATCAACAGGGGTTTCTTTAATTTGAAAAAAATCGTCCGTACTGTTTAGGCTCTAGTAGTGTTCAGAGACGGACGGACGGACGTTTTCCTTTCAATTGGTTTTCGGTATCAAGGACCCACGAAACAGGGTTTCTGGCTATACCACGTGTTAGGGAATTTCTTTTCTTAATTTAGCAACTGGTTTTATCCACTTTTTCGTTATCACGGCCCGGCAATGAATCTTTTTCCGCCGAAAATTGGTCACTTTTCCCGCAGCATTACATAACTTTCCCTGTACTACGTATATTACTCCGTATATACGTACGTATACGGGAAAGTAAAAATGGCTCCTTCGTTTTTGATTAAATTTTGTTGTTGGTGTGAAGGACGTATGAGAGAATGGTTTAGATCTCATGTTCGTTGAAAACCCTGATGTTTTGAAAAAATTGCAACAGTTCATCATTTATTCGGAGTCTTCCTACAACTATTATATTAAAGATATAGATTTTTCCCGTAAAGAAAGATTTTGAAATATGGTCATTCACAACTTTTCAAAAAATTAAGTACTTTGCGCATAATTTTGCCATTTGTTGCCTGCATAATTTTGCCCGTATATATTTTGCGTGAAAATACGGGCGAGAAAGTATGTGCAGTTTTAGCGCCACTGATCAATTGCCAGCAATCGATTAATCGAAAAATTACGCTGGGATCCATTGCCTCTCGTATTCGTAAGCGATGAGGGAAAGAAGCTCTGTGGTCTAGTGGATAGCGTGTCAGACTTCCAACCTCCACATTCCGGGTTCGTATCCCGGTCAGGGGTTGCGGATTTTCGCTCCCTGCTAGTGAAGTCCGCCGGCTTGTCTCCTTGTAGCAAGCATATCGGCGAGGTGCAAATGATGAAAAATGGAATTTAGAGCTCAAACTGATGTTTGTGAAGACTTCTCATACCACCACCCAACGCTGATGCACCTTTTTTTTTTCTTTCTTCTTTTCCTTCATTTTTACCTTCGGTTTTACTTTCTCGCATTTACTAACGTAAGAAGACAAAGTTACGTAATCGTGCGCCGGAAAACGGCGAATTTTCGATAAATGAAACTCTTTATTGCCTTTATTGCCCTGGAGTCGAAAAATTGGATAAATCCAGTTTCTAATTAAAGAAAAAAATCCTCTAACACGTGATGTCGCTGTTTTGTGTATCCTCGGTGCCTAAAAATCGATTGATGGCCTATCAGTCTTGTCAGTCAGTCAGTCAGTCAGTCAGTCAGTCAGTCAGTCTGTCAGTCCGACTGAACAACGCTAGCGGCTAAGCTGTTCAGCCCATTTTCTCTAAAATTTATTTACCCCAATCGATCTGGCTGATTGGGGATCCCTTGAATTTGAAACCGATATTTTGGTTTTGGAATGTACTTTACATGAACCCCCTATGACATTTTGCCATATTTTAAAAAACGGGCTAATTTTTGAAAAAAGAAAATACCCCGTAACGTCATATTAAAGAGTGCAATTAGCACTATCCTTCGAAAAGTGTGAAGAACAAATTTGGAGCCATTTATAAGAAAATGGTATTTGAGCGTTTCTGAAAATGCGGAAATTCGAGCTAGTTTTCATACAAAACGGTTGAGTTTTCGAGAAACTGTATATGACAATTAAAGCACAAGTTATAAATGTGATAAAGTGAACAAATCTACGCTGATGTAAATATTAACGTCGTGAGAGACAAGTCAAACAAATTTCATTTTTGTAATTTTTGAGAAAACAAACGAATAGAGCAATATGGCGTTTATGTCGTCTCATATAGTACATTAGGCACTATCCTTACCAAAAGTTTAAAGAAAAAATTAGAGCCGTTTTTGAGAAAATCTTGTTTTTGTAATTTTTTAAAATTGCACAAGTTGCACGGAATATTACGCGAAAACTACTAAAATTTTCAAAACAATGCACATGACCTTAATGAAATAACTCACTATTGATAACAAATTTTATTTGAAGAAAAAATCTTTCTTTAATTTTGTAGTGATAGCAAGAGCCCGGAAAAATTCATACTTTTGCAATTTTCAAAAATTCGGAGTTAAATGTGAAAATGGGACCTATGCCATCTTAATAAGTATATTTTACTCTATTTTTACAAGAAATTTAAAGAAAAAATTTGGAGCCGTCTTTGAGAAGATTTTGAAAATGTCCGAGGGGCTTCATGTAAAGTACCCCCAAAAATTAATGTACGTTTTTAAAAATCTCAGATCTTCGACTCAGGACAGATAGACAGGGGTTTCTTCAATTTGGAAAAAATCGTACTATGGTTTAGGCGCTAGTGTTGTTCACCGGACGGGCGGACGTTTTGCTTTCAATTGTTTTTTTGGTATCAAGGACCCCTAATACAGGGATTCTGGCTACTCCACATTTTAGGGATTTTTTCCCCTTAATTTAGCAACTGAATTTATCCACTTTTTCGTTATCACGGCCCGGCAACGATTTTTTTCTGCTGAAAATTCGCCATTTTTACTTTCCCGTATACGTACGTATACACGGAGTGATATACGTAGTATAGGGAAAGTTATGTAATGCTGCGCGAAAAAATGGCCAATTTTCGGCGGAAAAAAATTAATTGCCGGGCCGTGAAAACGAATAAGTGGATAAAATCAGTTGCTAAATTAAGAAAAAAAATCCTCTATCTCGTGCAGTGGTCAAAATCCATGATTTGTTGCTTCTTTATATTTAAAAATCGATTGACGGCATTCCGTCCGTCTGTCCGTCTGTGGTCAACGCTAGCGCCTAAACCGTTCGGTCGATTTTCTTCAAAATTGATATTTCCCAGTCGATCTGATTCTAGTCGAAGCTTTGTGATTTTGAAAAAGATTCTTTAAAATTTGGGGGTACTTTATATGAAGCCCCCCGGGGATTTTCAACATTTTCTCGAAAACGGCTCCAAATTTTTTCTTTAAATTTCTTGTATGAATAGAGGAAAATACACTTTTTAACATGGCATAGGTCCGATTTTCACGTACAGCTCTGAATTTTCGAAAATTGTGAAAGTTTGAATTTTTTTCGGCGTCTTTCTCCAACTACAAAATTGAAGATAGAGATTTTTTCTTCAAATAAAATTTGTTCTGCATATTGCGTTCTTTAATAAAGGTCATGTAAATGTTTTTCACAATTTTGGTAGTTTTCGTGCAATATTGCGTGCAATATGTGCAATTTTAAAAAATTACAAAAACCAAATTTTCTCAAAAACGGCTCCAAATTTTTTCTTTAAACTTTTGGTAGGGATAGTGGTAAATGTATTCTATCAATGACATAAAAGCCATTTTGGTCTATCGGTTGGTTTTTTCAAAAATTACAAAAATGTAAATTTTTTTACTTGTCTCTCACGTCGTTAATATTTACATTATCGGCGATTTTTTTACATTATTATATTTACGAGTATATATGCTTTAAATAATGTCAAGTAAAGTTTCTCGAAAACACTACCGTTTTCTGTGAAAAGTAGCTCAAATTTCGGCATTTTCAGAAATGCTCAAACGTCATTTTCTCGAATATGGCTGCAATTTTTTTCTTGAAACTTTTGTAACGGATAGTGCTAATTACACTCATTAGTATAGCTTGAAGTTTATTTTGAGTTTTTTTTGTTTTTTTCAAAAATTATATAAATGTAAATTTTTCGAAAGATCTCTCACATCTTTAATATGCACATTATCCGCAATTTGTAAAGATGATTATATTTGTGAGTGTAAGTGCTTCAAATAACTTCAAATAAAGTATTTTGAAAACTCAAAAATTTTCTGTGAAAATGAGCTTCAAATTTCGCATTTTTAGTAGTGCTAAAACGCCATTTTCTCTTAAACGGGACATACTTTTTAAAAGAAAATTGCCATTTACGGCTAGGTTTTTGTGTTCTTTAATATTCTAAAATTAATGTTTCTGTTCTACCAATAGGAAACCGAAAAATTAAGAAAATGACAAAAAAATGTACTTTTGGCGATGATAGATGGTAGCTGGCAAGAAAGAGTATGTGGCAATTCCGAATAGCTAGCGAAGACCCAGGAAAATAGAAAACTAATACGGGAAAATTTGTGCCATTCTGTAGCACCACTAGTTTCACGTAGCATTACATACCTTGCCATAAACTACGTATATTACGCCATATATACGTATGTATAGGGAAAATAAAAGAGTTGGTGCTTCATAATGCAAAACGCAAATATTAAAAAAAAAAAAAAGGACAGTGTCATCCTTGGAGCCTTGCTGTCGCATGACTGTGTCGTTAGTCGTAACGAACTTTGAGAATTTAGCCGTTGTGCACAGTATGGGAATAGGCGGATAATAATAATAATTGTATTGTTCAGCCAAAATTGAAACTGTTTCATGGTTTATGATTTTTTCCGAATTCCTGGGTATGTAAGGAAACTATAGACACTTCTCAAAAGGCCATAGTCCACGCAGTTCTCTCTCAGTGTTGCGCGCATTGAAATTTAGTTGTAGAAATAATAATTATTTGGCTTCAATTGGCTGATTGCAAAGAGGTGACGACAGGTTTATTATGCAACTAGGAAAACCAGGCAGACGTTGTTCTGCCCTTCATCTCCCTCTTTCTCCTTCCCATCTCCGTTTCTCACTGTCTCTCCCTCCCTTACCCTATCCCTGTCTGTCTCTGCGTGTCTTTGTCTCTGCCGCTCTCTGTCCCTCTCATTCACATTTACTTGCAGATTCTGTACGTCTCTGAGCAGGTGAGGTAATATCGGGAAGCGCCGTACCAGCACAAATGTAATAGAATGTTCAGGAAGAGTTCATTCTGTAGATTACGATGTGAGAAACGTTTTTTTGAGGCCTTCGGCCTCAAAGTTTAGTTTTTAAGGCCCTAGAATGCCTCATTTAGGAGTTTTTTAACGATTTAGATTCAAAATGCTGCCAAGTGTGTTGCAGGTTGCATTTGGTGTGAATATGTAGTGGATATGTAGTGAATATGTAGCGCCATGTAGTGGAGTTACAACAGAATTAACAACACATAAACCTTCTCGGTGAAAAAACACGAAGAAGTGGAAACTTTCGAGAGGTCTATCCAACGGTGTTGGAGTTTTGCTCTTATAAAGTATACATACCAACATTCTGTTATACATACGGGGTGTCCGGGGAGGAAACGTCGAAAATTCGATAACAAGCCCTTAAGACAATTCCAAGCATAATTTTTCTAATACACTACGTGGGTATTCGGGATGGTTAAGCCGCAACGAGCACTCGAAATTTTGTTTGAAAAAATCATTTCTAGGCAAAAATTTGCATTATGGAAGCATAGAAACACTCCAGAAACATGTTAATTGTTTATTATTTACAAAAGAAATGAAAATATTTGCTCAGACAGAAAAATTAAGCGAGAAATAGAAAAGCAGTCGAATTGTGTAAATTGAGTGTTTATATATACATATGTAACCATACTCTGTATATATACATATGTAACCATACTCTGCCAACCAAAGGATGTCGACGACATACGTTTTGCGACCGTCGTGTGTCGCTAGCCTTATCTTGTGGTAGCTGAATTGGACATTTATCTTACATGCAACCGATGCCCCACCGCTGTGCCTCTGACCCGAACGTCCTGGGGTTCCTCTCCCCACGGTGGGACGACATTCGACACTACGATGGTTAGACATCTAGGTCTGCTGGAGGAGAATTCTAGCTGCCGGCTGCTCTGACCGGTAGTTTTCCGTTGTTTTCTCCCACCAACACCAGGCGAATGCCAGAGCAGTACCCTAACAAACGGGCCAAGGACCGCACGCGATCTTTCCTTCCTTTTTCTTGTCCTATACTCTCCTCGTACACACACCCACACACTTGCATGCAATACACCACCACACATGTCGGGAGACCAGTCGGGAGCTTACAGCTTGTCCCGGTTGGGGCGTTGCGCCGCTGGTGGGAGATACCTGGTTAGGGGAAAACCCCGCTAGTCGACGGTAGGTCGGCGCCAGATCTCGCCATTCAGCGGGGAAAAGATCACCGCCACCGCACGATGAAAAAACACGCACTTCACTTAAGGGACGGATGACCTCAGTAGTTGACACGCCCACAATCACGAACAATCAATCCAAACAACATTGATCTTGTGTACGGCTGAGGTGTCCAATGCCACATTAATCGCGCAACTTTACTTGACCGATGGCTTGGAGAAAAGCTGGTAGAGTGGGGGTATTAGTTACTACATCGGCCACTATATTTTATGATGCAATGCCAATCTCGAGAATATCAATCGTGCCTTCGCAACTTTTTCAATAATTTGAGTTCTAACTTCTTCAGCAGTTCGAGGTATCTCCTGTGATGGATCTGGATCTGCTTTGGCTATTTCTTTAGATTTTGTGTATAAAAATACGACGAGGAGTGTTCGGTTTAACAGTAACTGAGCTTTATAACGCGCCAATGAAGATGTGTTTGAAATGTTGTCATCAGTGTTCGCTGCGAGCTTTTGCCTTCAACTGTATATTGCTCAAGGGAGGGGGAGGCAAGGTCATCGGTCAAGAAAAGTTGCGCGCAGGTAATACCTGCTCTAATCGCGCCTGTGTGTGTGCGTGTGTCTGTGCGTGTGTCTGTGCGTGTGTCTGTGTGTATGTGTGTGTGTCTGTGTATATGTCGTGCATGTGTATGTGTGTGTGTGTGTGTCTGTCTGTGTCTGTCTGTGTCTGTGTGTCTGCCTGTGTTTGTGTGTCTGTCTGTGTGCGTGCGTGCGTGCGTGTGTGTGTGTGTGTGTGTGTGTGTGTTTGCAGTGTCGGAGGTGTCCAATGCCCCACATACCTGCTCTAATCGCTCCTGTGTGTGTGTGTGTTTGCAGTGTCGGAGGGGTGCCCGTGGCCGGCCAACATCACCAACGGCTACTTCGTGCTGGAGGCGCCGCCGGGGGCGGTGGGGGCGGGAGGCGGCGGGGGGAGCGCCCTGGCGCGGGTGGGGCAGCGCGCGCACTACAACTGCAACCTGGGCTTCGCGCTGCGGGGCGAGCCCACCCAGCAGTGCGTCGACTCGGGCGAGTGGTCCCCGCGCCGCCAGCCGGCCTGCCGCCCCGCCCCGCGCCCCTCGCCGCAGCCCCAGCCGCAGCCCCGCCTCAGGGACGAGGACGCCCCCGCCGACGACCCCAACGCAGGTGCGTCGCGCTCCCCGCCCCTCCCCCTCCCCTTCACTTCCTTAACACTCTCCTCCCCCATCACTTACTTAACACTCCCCTTCACTTCCAGAACATTCCACTCCGCTTCCTTAACACTCTCCTCTCTTCCCCTTCACTTCCTTAACACTCCCCTTCACTTCCAGAACATTGCACTCCGCTTCCTTAACACTCTCCTCCCCTTCACTTACTTAACACTCCCTTCACTTCCAGAAACATTGCACTCCGCTTCCTTAACACTCTCCTCCCCTTCACTTACTTAACACTCCCCTTCACTTCCAGAACATTGCACTTCCTTAACCCTCTCCTCCCCCTTCACTTCCTTAACACTCCCCTTCACTTCCAGAACATTGCACTCCGCTTCCTTAACACTCTCCTCCCCTTCACTTACTTAACACTCCCCTTCACTTCCAGAACATTGCACTCCGCTTCCCTTAACACTCTCCTCCACCCTTCACTTACTTAACACTCCCCTTCACTTCCAGAACATTGCACTTCCTTAACCCTCTCCTGCCCCTTCACTTCCTTAACACTCCCCTTCACTTCCAGAACATTGCACTCCGCTTCCTTAACACTCTCCTCCCCTTCACTTACTTAACACTCCCCTTCACTTCCAGAACATTGCACTCCACTTCCTTAACACTCTCCTCCCCCTTCACTTCCTTAACACTCCCCTTCACTTCCAGAACATTGCACTCCGCTTCCTTAACACTCTCCTCACTTCCTTAACACTCCCCTTCACTTCCATTACATTGCACTCCACTTCCTTAACACTCTCCTCCCCTTCACTTACTTAACACTCCCCTTCACTTCCAGAACATTGCACTCCGCTTCCTTAACACTCTCCTCCCCCTTCACTTCCTTAACACTCCCCTTCACTTCCATACATTGCACTTCACTTCCGTAACCCTCTCCTCCCTTCCCCTTCACTTCCTTAACACTCCCCTTCACTTCCGTAACACTGCACTCCACTTCCTTAACACTCTCCTCCCCCTTCACTTACTTAACACTCCCCTTCACTTCCAGAACATTGCTCTTCACTTCCTTAACCCTTTCCTCCCCTCCCTAAAACATTGCACTTGACTTCGTTAGCCTCTTTTGCGTCCTTAATACCTGCCTCTTCCTTAACCATCCCCTCTACTCCCCTCCCTTAACATTGCACTTCACTTCCTTAGCCTTCTCTTTTGCTTCCCTAATACTTGCCTCTTCCTTAACCATCCCCTCCCCTTTACTTCCTTAACATTGCACTTCAGTTGTTTAACCCTCTCCTTCCCTTCCTTAACCCTCCCCCTCAATTCCTTAACGCTCTCCTTCATTTCCGTAACATTGCACTCTACTTCCTTAATCCTCTTCTTTACATCCTCAGACATTGTCGTTACTTCTCTAACCCTCCCCTTCACTTAAAATGCCAGGTACTTCCTTAATCCTTTGCTTCATTCCCTTATCCCTCCCCTTCACTCCCTGAACATACTTCTTACCTTCTTTAACATTGAACTCCACTTCCTTAATGATTCCCTTCACTTCCTTAACCCTCTCCTTCCCTTCTTCAACTCTCTTCTCTTCCTTGCCATTTACTTCTTTAACACTTCTTTGACATTACCATTCACTTCCGTAACATTGTCATTCAATTCCTTACGTTCTTCATTTTCCTGACATTGCACTACGCTTGATTAACCTTCTCTGTCACCCACTTCACCTTGGCCTCCACTGCCTTTCCCTTTTCTTGTCTGCTTCGCTGTACTCTTTCATTCTTTCCTTCTTCACTCCTTTCCTTATCTTTCACTTTTCTCCAACTTTACGTAAGTTCCTTTGTCCTTTACCCCCATTTCGCTTGTTTTATTTTTCTCTTCGATTTCACCTCCTTTCCACATTCTGTGCTCACTTTCCTCTTTCTGTGCTGCTTTTCCTCTTTCAGTACTTCCTTCCCTGTTTCTGCACTTCCTTTCCTCTTATGTTGCTTCTTTTCCTCTAAGTTTTTTTTCCTCTTTCAATACTTAATTTCCTCTTTCAAAGCGTCTTGTCCTGTTTCAATACTTCTTTTTCCTCTTTCATTACATTGTTTTCTGATTCATTACATTGTTTTCTCTCTCTTTTTTTCATTTCCTCTTTCTTTACGTTGATTCCCCTTTCTTACACCTCTCTTTATTTCCTCTCTTGTCTCTTAACTTTCATTCATATCGCCATTCAATTTTTTACATTTTTCTCCTTCTCGATTTATTTCTTTTTAATTTTATTCCATTATCCCTGTCCTTCCATTCATTTTAATCTTTTCCTCTTGTCTTTCTTCGTGTCATCATTTTCTTCCACTTTATTTACTTTTATTTTATCTCTTGCATTTTCTCCTTTACCTACACTTTCTTTCCTATCATCTCTCCCTTACATTTTCTTCCTTGTCTCATATAACACATGCTTCCCCTCCACCTTCTCTTACTAGGGGGTAATCCATAAATTACAAAGTGCTAAAGGAGGAGGGAAGGGGTCTGAGGCAGCGTTACAGTTCGTTATATAGAGATAGGGAAGTGCGTTACAAGGGGGTATTGAAAATACTCTAAATTTGCATTATGTAATTTATGGACAGCTCCTTGATTAAATAGGGAGTTTATGCACGCCATAGTGGACAGTACTATAGATCATTTGCACATGCGCAGATGCACCAGTGATGCATCATCATGTTCATCACTTCAGTGCATCAGCGCATCAGAAGATCGAGATTGCAGTTGATTGCTGTATGCTGTGCCGTACAAAAACTTCCTATTATTGTTGTACCTTGTATGGTAAATAGTTCTTAAGAATTCTATGCGATTGTTGTTGCATTAGACAGATCACTGTAGTGTTTTGGTGGACTATTGTACCCAAATTTGTGGGTTCAAACTGGATCGAAGCCATGGATTTTTAAGGGCTAAAAATCCTTTGGAGGGGAAGTAAAGCCGGTTGTCCCATGTTGTGGATATATGCATGTAAAAAAACTTTGAAGCCTAAAAGGAGTCTCTGAGGTAAATTCAAATCGCCTGTTTTATCGCTTAAGTAATACCTCCTTTCTCCACTAGATGGTGAAAGGAGCGTAGCAAACATTGCATGGTCAGAAGGAAGACCGGGCGTGATTGCCGGAGCCTGTCTCGCCACGTGAAATAAGTCATGAATTGAAAATTGAAACAAACTAAAAATTGAAATGTGTATTGTCTGTTGTAGAGACCTTTAGTGCAGTGTGTTGACTATAGTCCCTAGATACACAGAGTAGCGCAACCACCACCATTTAATATCCTCTCACCCGATAGCTCCATCAGGCAGCAATCTGGAGCTGAAGGGAAATTATAACAATACGATGACATTGTGGAGCTTTTCAAGAATATCAGTATTGGTTTGGAATAGATTCATGGTTCTCCACCCACAGAATACCACCCAGTGCCAATTCCCGTGACGAGTGGATATAAAATGGCGGGATGCGCTCCTCTCTGCGTGTGGGGCCTGTAGTGTTTGTTGTTCTGTTTGTGCCCGCGCAGCGCTGGAGGGCTGGCCGTGGAGGCCCAACGCTACCAACGGCTTCTCCTCCTCCTTCCTGCTAGGTCAGTGCTCCCACACACACATCCACCCACAACCGTCCGTGGTATTAAACATCGACGTTTATAACACACCGATGTTTGCTGTATTTCATGACCATCTGTAGTGGAATCCATTGCGTGGTTCATGGGTATTGGTCAAATAAATGAAAATATTACGTGTGTTTGCTGATGTTCCAGAGTTTTATTTCTCCATCCTCGGGGCTGAATACATTAAAATCATGGTTAGATGTATAAACACTAATTACACAATGCATAAACACTAACTCTATGTAAGTACGCTGGAAGCACACATTACCAATCTTCAATTGTTTGGTGTACACATAAATTACAATTCCAAAATTAAACAATTTAAAAAATGAAATTAAAATGTATACGAAACATATCTTACTTGAGTGTAGAAAATTATTGTGAAGTTTATGAATATGGTTATGTAATTTTCTACACCAAGTAAGGTATGTTTCGTATACATTTTCATTTAATTTTTTAAATTGTTTAATTTTGGAATTGTAATATATATGTACACCAAATAATTTGTGATTGGTGTACTGTGTGCTTCCAGCATACTTGCATATAATTAGTGTTTATACATTGTGTAATTAGTATTTATACATCTAACCATGTTTTTAATGTATTCAGCCCTGAGGATGGAGAAATAAAACTCCGGAATGTTGGCAAACTGACATAAAATTTTCATTTATTGGACCAATACCCATGAATTACTTGATGGAAAACATTGATGGTATTAAACATCGACCTAAACCCATCCACGTTATTAAACATCGATGTTTTTAAAACTATATTAGTAACCGTCCTATTAAGAGGAAGGAAGAATTTAATTTGAAAGTGGTTTCATTTATTAATTTCACAGG
Organism: Acheta domesticus; assembly: GCA_031308135.1. Taxonomy (NCBI): domain Eukaryota; kingdom Metazoa; phylum Arthropoda; class Insecta; order Orthoptera; family Gryllidae; genus Acheta; species Acheta domesticus. The sequence goes on along the minus strand of JAHLJT010005437.1, from coordinate 105,251,896 downwards.
CACACAAAAAACAGTTGTCAGACTCGAAGACGTGTCACATATTTTTCTCTCTGTACGTCGGCATGCTGAATCCGAATCTAAAGCCAGTATGGTGCCATCACCCTCCAATTTGTTTTAAATCACAAAAAATCACTGTGACATTGTACATGTCAAGACTTTGGGTCTAACAACTTTTTTTATTTTGTGTGCCTATGTTTTTAATTTAGATTTATCCGATTAAGCAAACTCAAAAAAATCATTAAAATAATTAACAAAATTTAATTACCTGATTCGATTATTCAAAAATAATACAAGTTTCTGTATTGACAAAAAATTAATTTTATCTATTTTTCACCCGTGATTCTCTTTGAAGAATATTCAATTTATGAGTATTTGAATATTATTATAGTACTTTGTGCTGGTACTTTTCTCATTTAAAAAATATCAAACTTGTAAAAACATTGATCACACAACATCACTATTTAAAATACATCAGCTTCAGAAAAGTGATTATAATACATCGATCATTTGAAAGCATAGATATGGATGTTGCATCCGTCTCAGGGGGCTTTGAAGTCTCTGATGTCCCCTCTGTGTGACATTTCATTGAGACGCATGTTTCCAAAAGCTACCAAATCTAACTGAAAACATTTTACAGTAGAACAGAAAAACTTACTGGAGCTAAAATAGTTATTATATTAAATCTTATAGGTATTATATTATATTAAAGTTTATCTGGGAGACATTACAGGACTTCATGGCAAATTTTACGTTATTTCATATTTTATTTTAAAATTACAAGAATTTTAATTTTGGATTTGATAAGTTTTGATAAACAGAAGTTTACAAAAAGTTGGATAGAGGTATTATTAATGACGAATTAACAATTAATATTGATGTTTTTAGAAAATTCACAATTAGTGTCTTCATTGAATCATGTGTAAATTATTAAAAATTCAAAAAATTACAAACTTAGGATTATTTAGAAACTCTTTTCATTCTTTTTAATATACATCAATGTTATTGGACACTTCATCTTCATTATCTATATTTTCTTTTACTTTACTCTTATGTTTTGCAATGAAAGGGCATATGGACTTGGTACGTTTTGCTGTGAATCTAGAATTTTGCCGACAAACGTGAATGAAATTTGGAATTAAATATTTGTACTGGAGAACAGTTTGCTTTTTAAACTTGAAAACATTTAAAATATATTTTAAAAAAATACATCAATTGTTAATATTATTAACTAAATTCGTGAGTATAAAACTTTGAGGCATATTTCTGCACCTTGATGAAAGAACCTCCTGTACATCAGAGTTTCAGTACAAAGTAGATGATTTTGCACAAAGACACAAATTTGCACCAAGACATTTGCAACCAGCATTGTTGGTTGTTACATGAGGCTCATATTTGTATATGTGTAATGATGTGCTTTAAATTCTGAAGGGTGGGCATAACCCCCCTTCCTGTTTTCCTCATCTGTCCTTTTCCCTTTTTCCTCGTCAAGTTTCACTAATTTTGTCCACACGTTTGGCACACTGTATAGGATGTCTTCTAATTCATCTTCTTCTTTTTCTTCTTACTTTTCTTTGTCTTCTTCCATCTGATTTCCCCATAACAGACTGTTATTTCGTATGAGTACTTGTATAGTAGAAGGTCCCCACCACCCACCACCTAAAAGAGTCAGCTTATACTTTATCCGCTTTCTCTGCATCTACTTATTTCCTATCTTAAGGTATTGTTTATCGTTCTTTAATTTCTTTTTTACTTCTTTTTCTTGCCTATTGAATGTTCTTCCTGTTCTACAATTTCTTTATATTCTGCTTCCCCCTGTTCTCCTTCTCTTTCACTACCTCGTTATTCTTTTCCTCATTGTTGGCCTTTTCATTCTCCATATTCTCTTGCTTCTTCCTTTTCTCCCCCTACTTGTTCGTCAGCTTTACTCATTCTTGTTTTTCAACTCTTCCTCTAGCATCTTCCTCCAGGCTTTCTTCGTTTTTATTGTTGCTCCTGCTTCTGCTCATTCCCCTCTTTCCCTTTCTTGTCTTATCTTCTTGTCCTTTTTCCTCCACCTTCTTCCTCCTCCTTTTCTTCTTGTTCTCGTTCTTCTTCTCTGCCTTCTTCTACTCCTCCACCTCCTTGTCCTTCGTTCTTCTCCTTCTCCTCTTTCTTTCTGTCCTTCCTCGTTCTTCTCCGCATTTTCCTTCTCTCTTTTGTGTCCTCTTGTGCTCTTATGTTTTCTCCTCTTGTCCTTTTCTGCTATTTCTTCACCTTCTTCTGCTTCACCGTCTCCTATTTTTCTTCTTTCTACTCTTCCTTCTATTTCTTGTCTTCCTCCGTCTTTCCTTCCTTCTGTTTCTTCTCCACGTCTTTGTCTTCTCTTTTTCTTCTGTTTCTTCTGCACCTGTACCTCCTCCTCCTTCTATTTCTTGTCTTCCTCCGTCTTCCTTCCTTCTATTTCTTCTCCATGTCCTTGTCTTCCCGTTTTCCTCCTGTTTCTTCTGCACCTGTATCTCCTCCTCCTCTTCCTTCTATTTCTTCTCCACGTCCTTGTCTTCCCTTGTTCTCCTGTTTCTTCTGCACCTGTACCTCCTCCTCCTCTTCCTTCTATTTCTTGTCTTCCTCCGTCTTCCCTTCCTTCTATTTCTTCTCCATTTCCTTGTCTTCCCTTTTTCTCCTGTTTCTTCTGCACCTGTACCTCCTCCTCCTCTTCCTTCTATTTCTTCTCCATGTCCTTGTCTTCCCTTTTTCTCCTGTTTCTTCTGCACCTGTACCTCCTCCTCCTCTTCCTTCTATTTCTTCTCCATGTCCTTGTCTTCCCTTTTTCTCCTGTTTCTTCTGCACCTGTATCTCCTCCTCCTTTTCCTTCTATTTCTTCTCCACGTCCTTGTCTTCCCTTTTCTCACTGTTTCTTCTGCACCTGTATCTCCTCCTCCTCTTCCTTCTCCATGTCCTTGTCTTCCCTTTTTCTCCTGTTTCTTCTGCACCTGCATCTCCTCATCCTCTTCCTTCTATTTCTTCTCCATGTCCTTGTCTTCCCTTTTTCTCCTGTTTCTTCTGCACCTGTACCTCCTCCTCCTCTTCCTTCTATTTCTTCTCCATGTCCTTGTCTTCCCTTTTTCTCCTGTTTCTTCTGCACCTGTACCTCCTCCTCCTCTTCTTTCTATTTCTTCTCCATGTCCTTGTCTTCCCTTTTTCTCCTGTTTCTTCTGCACCTGTACCTCCTCCTCCTCTTCCTTCTATTTCTTCTCCATGTCCTTGTCTTCCCTTTTTCTCCTGTTTCTTCTGCACCTGTACCTCCTCCTCCTCTTCCTTCTATTTCTTCTCCATGTCCTTGTCTTCCCTTTTTCTCCTGTTTCTTCTGCACCTGTACCTCCTCCTCCTCTTCCTTCTATTTCTTCTCCATGTCCTTGTCTTCCCTTTTTCTCCTGTTTCTTCTGCACCTGTACCTCCTCCTCCTCTTCCTTCTATTTCTTCTCCATGTCCTTGTCTTCCCTTTTTCTCCTGTTTCTTCTGCACCTGTATCTCCTCCTCCTCTTCCTTCTATTTCTTCTCCACGTCCTTGTCTTCCCTTTTTCTCCTGTTTCTTCTGCATCTGTATCTCCTCCTCCTCTTCCTTCTCCATGTCCTTGTCTTCCCTTGTTCTCCTGTTTCTTCTGCACCTATATCTCCTCCTCTTTATTTCTTCTGCACGTCCTTGCCTTGTGTATCTCCCCCTTGCATGTCTCGTGTGTTTGCGCAGGCGGCGTGGGCGGCGGGCGAGGGCGTGGGCGTGTCGGGGCCTCGTCCGTGCCCGGGGCCGCCGCCGCGGCCGGAGCACGCGGCGCTGGTGGCGCTGTCGGCGGGGCCGGCGGACGCGGCGTCGGCCGCCATGGCGGCGGGCGGCGCGGCGGGCGGCGGCGGCGGCGGCGGCGCGGGCGCCCCTGCCGGCACGCGCCTGCAGCTGCGCTGCCGCGCGGGCTACCGCGACCCCGCCGCCCCCTGCGCCGACTTTCCGCTCGTCTGCGAGGACGGCGAGTGGCGCGGACGCCTGCCCCACTGCGGTGAGTGCTCGACCAGTGGAGAAAGACGTCCAAATGGCAAAGGACCATTGGAGAAAAATGACCAATAACAAAGGATCGGGGGACAAAATGACTGAAGGACAAAGGACCAGTGGATAAAATTACCGAACAACATTGGTCCAGGGGAGACAATGACAAAGGACAAGCGGAGAAATATGACAAAAATAACAAATGATCAGTGGGAAAAAAATGACAAAATGACTAAGGACCTGTGGAGAAAATGACTAAAGACTACTGGAAAAATTGCCTAATGGCAAAGAACCAGGGGGAGAAATATGACAAAATAACAAATGATCAGTGGAGAAAAATGAAAAAATGACTAAGGACCAGTGGAGAAAAGGACTAAATGACTAAGGTCCAGTGGAGAAAATGGACAGATGGCAAAGGACGATTGGATAAAAATGACCAAATAACAAAGGATCAGGGGAGAAAATGACCGAAGGACAAAGGACCAGTGGACAAAATTACCGAACGACATAGGACCAGGGAGACAACGACAAAGGACAAGTGGAGAAATATGACAACAACAAATGATCAGCGGAAAAAAATGAGAAAATGACTAAGGACTTGTGGAGAAAATGACTAAAGACTACTGGAAAAATTGCCAAATGGCAAAGAACCAGGGAGAAATATGACAAAATAACAAATGATCAGTGGAGAAAAATGAAAAAATGACTAAGGACCAGTGGAGAAAAGGATTAAATGACTAAGGTCCAGTGGAGAAAATGGACAGATGGCAAAGGACGATTGGAGAAAAATGACCAAATAACAAAGGATCAGGGGAGAAATGACCGAAGGACAAAGGACCAGTGGACAAAATTACCGAACGACATAGGACCAGGGGAGACAACGACAAAGGACAAGTGGAGAAATATGACAACAACAAATGATCAGCGGAAAAAAATGAGAAAATGACTAAGGACCTGTGGAGAAAATGACTAAGGACCTGTGGAGAAATGGCCAAATGACAAAGGACCATTGGAGAAAAAATGTCCAAATGGCAAAGGACCATTGGAGAAAAATGTCCAAATGGCAAAGGACCATTGGAGTTGCAGAACCCTGGGAAATCCTGTTGCAAACCTGTTCTGCCCGCCCTCACTTCCATTGCTTCATCATTCATCGTTTAACCATCAACAAACTCCCATTGATACAGCTTCTCCATTCAGGGAAGCCAAAAGACATTGCTGTAGAGAATAGAATATTGTACTTGAGGTGGTGTTACAATTGTGAAGATTATAATATACAGTCGACAGGTTATAGTGAACTTCTGCAGACTGTCATGTCTGGTTCACTATTTCACTGGTTCACTATATCAGGTGATGTCAAAATTAAATGTAATTTCTCTACAATGATTGATTTTATTAATATACATACAGCAAAATTCATTAACAATATGAACTGAAAGTTTCAATGTCTTTATTTGTTCTTAAAAAAGTTAATTATTTTTAATTCTTGGCATTGCAAATTTTTACTTAGTAATTTCTCTAGATCCTTCCCCAGAGTTTGTGCTCTCTCCTTACTTAATTCAAGATTGTCTGCTTTCTCTAAGTATTGTAATGCAGTCTTGACACATTTCAATGCCTCTTGCACTGTTGGAACATCATTCCATTCTCTGGGGGCCCTTTTCATCGGCCAATGACATAAGAGATCCAATTAATTTCCAGGACTTATTTCATATGTTCACCATAGCTGAGGTTCAAGTTCACTATAACTAAATCTTCTTATGCTTATTTAAATGTAAGTCAAATGGGACCAGTAACTTTAGTTCACTTTAACTGAGTTGACTACATCCAGAGTTGACTGTATCTCCAAATAGACACTTAGACTAACAAATGAAAAAACACACCAATACAGTCACAAATAAAAAAGCAAAGAAAAAACTCCTGTCTGGCTACCTTTTATAAAAGGTGTGCCACTGGCCATTCTAATTTAAATGTTGATTTCTACCACAGTTTGACTGAATTTGGAAATGCTGTTTCGAATTGACATTACTAATGGTCAATAACAACTTTTTTCTTAATTGCACTCCAGCTATTAAAATACTGTATGTTTTGAAGGGAATTCCAACACCAATAAAAGTAAATGTACCTTAATTTTTGGTTTTCATTATGTAAATATTGTCTGTCACGTATTTATTTATTTATGCTACGGATTTATTTGCCCAAGTGAAATTATATATTCCAAATTGTTAACGTACATAATAAGAGATATTCAAATTAATAACATTAACAAAAAACAAACTAAATGTAATTAATGAAGTTACAAATTAATGATAAATAATTCTAACTAACTAAAATCTAATATTCTTGGTTTCAAACATCTGACAGAACTCACCTCACTCATACCCAATTGTTCATTGCTCAAAAATGCATGGCAATATCTTATTAAATCAGGTATTGATGAACAGTAGTAATTCTGTGTTTTGCAAAACATTTCTTTAAATATGATATTCCTTCTTGTATTACATGGATTTTTGTAGTGAACAAATAAATTTCTTAATTCTGGGCAATCAATTTTAGCATTTAAAAGATTGTACATTAATTTATTGTTCACATTAAATGCTTAATTTTCAGACAACAAAATGTTTCCCCTTTGTAAGCCATTGCTGTTGAATGTTTGCAGAGCCTGCTGACGGGTGTCCGCCGCCGCCCGCCTCTCCACATGCAGCTCCTCTGGGGCTCTCCACAGACGGGCGCTACGCCCCACGCGCCCAAGTGGCGTATGCCTGCCTGCCAGGCTACGCCCTTCAGGGCCCCGCGCTGCTCACCTGCGCTCCCTCCGGCTGCTGGGAGCCCCAGCCGGCGCAGCCGGTCTGCAAGCTGGACCCGCGACTTTTCGGTAAGCATAGGACGTTGCTTGGTGAAGACACAGAATGGGACACGATTGGAATTGATCACAAAAGTTGCAAGGGATGGTTACAATCCTTCTTCACTAAGATCCTAAAGGTGACAATTGATGATGTGCATGGCTTTGCTTGGCGAATAAAAGAGAGAAAAAAAAAGCACACAATTTAAATTGATTACAAAACTTGAAAGGGTTGGTTAAAATCTTTGTTCACTGAGATGCTAATGGGCACAATTTTTTGCTCATTTTATGTTAGATCAAGGCTATTGTCAAATTTATAGTTCTCAATTTATTGAAATTGTCCCATAGGATCTCAGTCAACCAGAATTGTGATCTTCCCTTATTAGAACATGTTAATTATTCTAATGATTTAAGAAATCATTAGAACATCTCAATGGTTTTGAGAAGAAGTTGAACATGCACCATCAAATTATTTATTTATTTTATTTTATTTATTAACAGACTCTGATCCATATATACATAAATTCAACACAAAATGTTATAACAAACATTACATCTAATACATTCAAATTAGATATAATTTTACATCATTACATTTTTTGACAATAATTTAACATTTAGAACTCATATTCTCTACTAGGAGAAAAAAACATTTAAAACTCGTGTTGAGGATATGCTCTGCCAGTAGAACATTGGGTTTTGTGATGAGATTAAGCAGAAATATACATTCAATACCAGTACTCAGAACACTTTTTTGTGCTATTGTAGGACCTAAACTTGAATATGCCTTGGTTGTATGGTCTCCCAAATATTTGTACCATATGGGAAAAGTGACCGAAAAAGTTTTAAAAACATCTTGAGTTTCCTGATTGTGGTGTATATCCCTCTAGAGGAACCGATGAACAATATCTGCTCGAAAATTTGACTTAAACAGCCTACAGTGTAGGAGACAATTACTGTCTATTATATTTTTCTTAAAATGTATTAGTCAGAGTATTGAATGACCATTCATATTTGAAAAAGCTTCATTCATAGAACCTCAATATTCATCGGTTTTTTACTGTCTATTACATTATTATGATACTAATATTCGTTATGTAACTCCAGATTATACAAAATAATTGAGGATGCAAAATAATCTATGGGCCTCATTGGGATCAGATCAGATATTGATCTTTTTGAGGACTCAGTTTCTGTGCTATATAATAGAGCACCTTCTTATCTTACTGCCACCTGTACCATGTAATTTATGTAAAATATGTAAATGTCCTGTAATATAATGGGTTTATACTATTGAAACTTATAAACCAGTTTTTTGTTTCATAACAAAATGTGGAGTATACAGGCTCCCAAATATTTATATCAAGATCATTTGCTACTTTACAAAATTGCATTAACGGACTGTTGACAATGTATGAGGTTCTTAATAAACGTTGGGAGAAAGTATCTTTTGACCTGGAAAAAGTAGGGACTCTTAATCCTCAAGTGTTCCAGCAAGAGAGAACAAACAATACGGCAGTAGAACCCCAGTATTTCAAACTTAATTGGGCGTGTGGTCTGTTCAGATTCGGAAATGTTCAGATTATCAGAAAAAATGTACCGTATGTATACAAATACATCTCTAAGATTACCAGACACAATGCAACGTAGCACGCAATGTGAGAAAACAGCAACGCAGCGTAGCGATCCCATCATCACGTCTCATCATCAGGCACGTTCAGTTCCTTACGGCAAAAGAAGATCACCGATTTTGCAAGTTACTCCAAGTGGAAATTACTACTACATAAACGTGTGATATACACCGTAGTGCAGGGTTCCGATTTATGGGGTTATACTGTACCTCTACTTAGTTAATACAAAAACAAGAGGTCACAGTTGTCTCTCAATAAGGAGAGGGAATGAATATGTAATGATGTTGATATTACATCATAATTGAGTCATTTGGTGGTGGTTGGATATTATACCATATTCACGGTCATGATCATGGGTATATCATGACCATGACCATGCCCATAAGTTAGTTAGCATGTAAAAAGTTACAGTAGAAAATTTTGATACTACGTGAAATGTTCTGGCGAAACAGGTAGGCAAAGATATGAACACTCATGAAAAGAGAGATGTAATTCTATTAAAGAGCAAAAATTCAGCCATAAGGGGCATAACATTGCCACACAGAATTTAGGCCTTAAAGGGGGCCATCAGTGGAATAAAGATATCCTGTAAAACAACATCAATGTGTGAAGAGATAACAGAGTAGTGATGAAATTGGCTTGAACATGTTCAGTAAATAAATTTACCAGTATTACGCCTGATATCAGAGTGAAAATTGTGTAGAGAGAAATGCTGGATAACCCCATGGAAGGTGGAAAGATCAACTGCCGTTTTAATATTTGATATGAGAATGGAGCAGAAGTTCAAACTAAGCATACATGATGACGAGTTATTGCTCTAAAATATTTAGAGCAGTTGACACCTGTGTTTAGAGTGCTCATTATCACAAAGTTGATCATTTCATCTGTAATTTTTAGCATTTTGTGTAGTTCCAGCTTAATTTTTTCTATGTTTCTATGTGAACATCAGTATTCAAGGATTTTGCAGCTACTAAACTTGAAATTGCTGTTGGTTGGTGTTTGACTGAGCTATAATTCAAGGACTCAGTGCAACTGAGTAATGAGAAAACACATTTTTGCATTTTTCGAAAACAAAGATTATAAATTCTGACATTTCTCAGTTGGTGTATACCTTTTTTGCTGCTTTTTTACTTGCATTGTAAACATATATTATGAACATATTTATACTGCATTTGCTCTTCTATACATATATATGGTAATTTAACGAACTTATTTGTAAAATATGTCATAGTATTTCTCTTTTAGGAAAATTCTAAGATCTTTATTGTGAATGTGTGCAACGTGACTGCAACAACATTACACTTGATTACACTGTTCTGCAAGACATTACACTTTGATTAGAATGTATAGTATTGAAGCTGTGTTGGAAAACTGTCAAATTCTCGTATTTCACTAGCTTTGAACTTCCTATTCCCCAAAACCCTGGCATACAAAGTTTCAACTAAGATGACGGAAAAAATTAAAGTTCTAATTGATGTGTGTTTTTTACATTTGGCTTCTCTGTGCCATGTGTATTTTTAGTCATGGGCTTAGCCTCTGACAAACACATTTTCTGTAAAATTTTGATTCAAATTATGATCAAAAGAGGGAAAACTTTCTGCCAATATTGTATTGCGATTTTTTTCAGAAAACTCTCCCCAAAACAATCTGGTCGATTTATTTGAACTTCTCTTTAAACATTTTGTTTATTTAATGTCTGTTCTATTATTGTTGCCTGGCTTTCTGTTTTCCTATTCTGGGCTAGTTTCCAAATTACTTATCTTTGGGGAAAAGCGCACCCACAGTCACAGAAAATGCATCATTATTTTTGGGCTGGTGAAAGCTCTACCTATTGAGGGTTTCAGATGTGACTTTTGTAATATTTAATGAAATGCAGCCATATTGTTTTTAACATGACTACATGTATCGTTACCTGTTCTAATGTAGTATTTTTAATATTCTGTGGTAATTCACAGCTTAATTTGCACCCTTTTACATAACTCTAATTATTGACTTTGCTATTCCAATTTAAATAAGACTTACTTACATGAAGTACATATGTATGTACTACACTGTTAAAGAAACAAACAAATAACAATTTTTATACGAAAAAAACATGAAATGTTCATTTATAACTTTGATCCACTTTATCATTTGCCTATTCTTAAACAGATTTCAATATCATGCAAGACTTTTCTTTGTATCTTATGTTTTTATTATTATTACAAAAAAAAGATTATTTACTATGCGATTGACAAAACTTGATCTTCTTTCTAACCAAAAAAAAACAAAAAAAAAAACAAAAAAAAAAAACCAACTTTCCTTCAACTTCCCTTTATGCTACCCTGCCCTGCATACTTTGCATGTCTATTTTATTCCATCTGCTGTGCCTTCGCTCTATCACAACTCTCATGCTACCATATCACATCCTCTTATATTCTTTCATGACTGCTTGCCTGAATTTTTGTTAACTCATTCCTCCCCTAATTACCTCTGAAAGTGAATGTTAAACTCTACCATTCACCCTATCCATCTGTCCTCCACAAATATCTACATTATTCTCTCACTTGTGCCTCCTACCTTTCTCTCTGTCTTCTTGCCTCTCATTTTTGAGAAAACAATTGCAAAAACAATTTACTTGTCTGATACACTCAGTATTTATATTGGCAACCTGAACTCTTATAGAAATATATTATTTTCTCATAAACTCACTATGTGTTCTTTACTTCACATGCTGACATGAAATGTAAACAAACGATACTTACATGTCCTTTTATTTACAATTTATAGTTACCAATACTTTGGCAAATCGGTATTAATCTATTTACATCTGAAAGCTGCAATATCACATCCTCACTGTCCTTGCCTTTGTCATTTGTTTTCTCCCTTCATTGTTTCAGCTCTTCTGCCTAAATATTGTGATGGTTCTTATTTTTCCGTTAATGAATTAACTGATTGGGAAGAAAAAATAGAAATATCTATTTAATTATTTATGTGGGGCTTATGATTCTATGGCATACACAGTAGATTTGAATATGGCAACAACAAGTATCAAATTCAAACGCTTTCAATTTCAGAATAAAAGAGAACATTTATTCATCACAATAACAACAGAAAAGAAAAGAAAAGAAAAGAGAAAAAAGAAAAAAAACTTTTCATTATATTGTTTGCAAACGAAAAGAATAATATAACATTTAATTAATGAAACAAATTTTCAGACTGTACCTGAGTTTATCTTTTCTTCATCTTATCTTTCAAAAACCCAAATGGCTTTTCTTTTTTTTTAATGTCCAACTCTCAATACACCTCACCATCAACTAGCTGAAATATTTCGGTCCAGCCACTTTTTCTTAATATTACAGTAAAACCCCTTTATAAGAGACACCTGGGGGAATGGAATTTTGTCTCTTATAAGCAGGAACTCTTATAAGTGGGAAATGCGTTTTTGACTTGTTTAATGAGGTGTTACCATATTTTTAGTGGATTAGTATGATTTGTACACTTATTTTGAACTTGAGTAAACATAAATTAGTTGATTCCAGGGCCCATTTAACCAGATATATTCAGTGAACTTTATGACATTTAAAGCACATGTGCTCATAAATGGATTATATGAACAAATCGCCTCTAATGTAAATATTGACACGAGAGTTACAAAAACAAATTATATTTGTGTAATTTTTGAAAAAACAAAAGAATAGAGCAAAATGATGTTAAGAGTCTTATAAAGTACCTTTATAACTATCACTACCAAAAGTTTAAAGAAAAAATTTGGAGATGTTTTTGAGAAAATCTTGTTTTTGTAAATGTTTATTATTTCGCTCAATATTATGTGAAAACATTTTTTTAGTACATAATGTTAATGAAAGACCTAATTATAGAGAAAAAAAATTATTATAAAAAATTTCTATCTTCAATTTTGTAGCTGAAGAAAAACACCGAAAAAATTGCAAACTTTTCTAATTTTCGAAAATTTAGTTAACAGTGAAAATCCTAACAATGCCACCTCTGTAAGTGAATTTCACTCTACTCTTACAAGAAATTCAAAGAAAAAATTTGGGGCCATTGTTGGAGAGATGTCCCACGGGCTTCACGTACAGTACCCACAAAAATTTAGAATGTTTTTCAAAACCGCAGTGTTTCGAGCGGAACCAAATCGATCGCGGAATATTCATTTTGGAAAAAATGTACGAATAGTTTTGGCGCTAGTGTTATTCATGGACGGACGAAGGGACGTTTTGAAAGAAAAAAACGAACCTTTTTCGGTATCAGGGGACCCCAAAACATGCATTCTGTTAAAATCTCGTAGTCGATTTTATGCAGCATTACATTACTTTCTCTATGTTACGTATACATGTACGCATCATGTACGTAAACGCTGGTCAAAACACTAAAAGCAAAATACTGTGATTTATTCAACTCTACCTCTGGCAGATATCAGCTGCTGACGGTTTCATCGGGAGTTTGAAAGTGACCATCGTGACGTCACTAGTGACACAGAAGCTTCCGATTGGATGAAACCGTAAACAGCTGATACCTTCTAGAGGCACGGTTACAAAAGTCGCACTATAGGAGTCTTCCTTGTTGCCAAGACACGAAGCTGAACTGAACTGAATGAGCTTTCTTCACGAGAACTTCACACACTCCCCCCCCCCGCGGGCACGGGTGTTGCGAACCCCTGCTCCAGCCTATTTTAAGCACGTGTCCTAACCCTTACCACGCTGAGGAAATTCCTGAGTCACCTGGAGGAAAATTCCACACTTTGTCTCTTACAAGCGAGAAGAAACGCATGGCGGGGAATAAAATCTTGTCCACTATACGCGGGAATCTCTTATAACGGGGTCTCTTAAAAGCGGGAAAAAAATGCATTGTTTATATACAACTGACCTCGGGACTGAGAATTTTGTCTCCTATAAGCGGGATTCTCTTAGAACGGGGTCTCTTATAGCGGGGTTTTACTGTATCTTCAATTGAATTTGCCGTCAATATCAAATTATCCCTTTCACATCCAAATTCCGTACTGAGTCAAACCACTCTGATTGACAACTCTGTTTATCATCTACATCCTTATTTCAGAAGTCCATTTCCTGTCTGGTCCTTGATTTCGTTCCTTCTTCTTAGGTCGATCATCTCCATGACATCCAAACCATTGCCAATCTCCATTTCTATACTGTATAGCCTGTGAAAATGCGATGTCAAACACTTTGAAATAACTCATTAAATTTCAACTTATTATACACTATTTTTATTTTAATCTTATGAGATAAAATGGCTCTTCTCAGTACCATAGTTAGTTGTTTGCCTCTCTGCTTTTGCATGAGGTGAAAGTCTGTGATCTGATGCTTTTGGTTAAAGTTGAGATTCGTGTAATTCATTGTGATTTTGTTGTATCATTTATATTATTTTTTTTACAAAAAATGTATTTGGGTGTCATGCAGCCATCTTCAATGAACATGCAAAAAGAAAATAAGTTACACACAGTAATTTTAATATTAGTAATAATAATGAAGTCAATTGTGAGTTGTGAAAGAGATAAGACAACAAAAATTATGTTACAAAACAAAGTTAAAGAAAATTACATTACATAAGAAATATTTCCTGGAAACGAAAGAAATATTGTAGACAGCTAACATATCAACCTTTGTGATGACTTTGTGCCACTTGGCCAGTCAGTATTATGGTTTTTCTATTAGCTGTTTTCTGAACACATGATTAATCGTAAAGATATTGATTAATTACTCAGTTTCAGAGTAGTTCTATTCACAATTTTTTAATAATGTCAACAATGATATTGTTGATTGATTTTACTACCAAAAGGAGTTTCTTTTAACATGTGTTTTAATTGAAATATAGTTTTCCAGTGTGTTATCAATAGAACTCGGATTTTAGAACAAATGCTTATTTAGTTCCTTTAGGATGTTGAGCAAAATAATTGCAGATGTTTATGAATCATGAGAAAATAGATCTACTGAAAGCATTTAATATTGACTAAAATGTTCAAAAAGTGTGGTTGATGCCTATTTTAATATGTTTTTGCCTAAAACTACCTAAAACAAATAATTTTCAAATTTTTGAATGATCATATTAATGATCATATTTAAAACTCAAAGAAGGATTAGTTCATGTAAAAACAAAATAGAGAAAATAATCAGAAAATATTAATTCCAATGGCATGGCCACTTCAGAACATGTATTTTGCTTTGGAGTTTGGTCTGTTGCTTCTTATTTATCTTAGAATAGTGGGTTGTGATATTGCCTCTTACAGCTTTTTTGTGATATGGACAACGAAATGCAACACAAAGACATTGAACAAAATTCAAATAATTTAATTTATAAACAAAATATTTGACTTCTAATGACCAATTCTTCTAAATTTTTAAGGTCTCTATGGAATTATTGAGGTCACCATGTAAGTTAAACAGCTAAACCAATGCTTCTAAATGGTTCAGAAACATGGATAATGGAGGAAAACAGAAAGCACAAAATACAGGCAGCACAAATGACATTCCTAAGGCACTTCTTTGGAGTCATGAGAAGAGACAGATCAAGGACATCAGAAGAAGAATAAAAAACAAAAATGTAATAGAAGGGATTGAAGAGTCACAAAAGAGATGGAAAGAACCCATTTGCAGGATGGAGAGAAACAGACTACCAAAACTCGTCTAGAAATATAAACCAATTGGAAACAGAGACATTGAAAGACCTCTAAAGAGATGGAAAAATCAGGAACACCTAGAAGATTAATCTACTAGGTCTACTGAACCAGCACAAACAGGAACAAGATCATACCTAAAACGCTTGCAGTTCACCATGTAAGTTGTTCTGGCATCCCCTAGTCAACTCCAGCATTATGATATGCAAAGTATGCCAAAACTTTCATTGCAAGTCCAAGTATGCCCAAAGGCAAAATCAACTTGAAACAAAATGGCATTCTTGGAACCAAGTAGGCACTTGTGGTGCCCTTCATCTTCTACATGCCACGCTCCTGTTTTTTCGACTACGAGCCACTTGTGTTTCTATATAATTAGACTTTCTCTGTAATAATAACTCTAATTCTGTAATAGGAACTGTTTGTACACAATTAGAGACTATACCAAGCTTCCAAAAGGAAAGTAATATTAATTGTAACAATGATATTTAATGTATTTGGACTGTATAATTCTAAACTACATGTAATAAGCACTGTGTCTTAGTTCCTGGTTTCGTGACACCCCCCCCCCACTCTTGATCACATTTTTTGTCTAGTTTCCTTCATCCTTTGAGCAAATGCTGTGATGGCCTCTTGATTTGCTTCTGGACGACATTAATGCAACTTCATTATCAATGGGAAATTTCTGTAATTACATCATAATGTAGTTATTCAAATTATTGTTCTCCTTGTCACGGTAGGAAGTATTATTCCTTGATGAACCTCAACTTCAAATTGTCTCATCTGCTTGGGAAGTTCATAAAAGCAGCAACCAGGCACCATTTGCTTCCCAAGGAGGGAACGTGGGTGTTTTGGAAAACTGTTGAAACTCTAGTTCCCCATGAAGTCGGGCTGTTCTTTTGGCTCTGGCCTTTTGAACTTTGACTTTTGACAATGTACTCTATTGTTTCATCTTTACCTGGTTTTGCCTTCTTCAGATTCACCAGTTGTGTCCAGAAGTCCCATTTTTTCCCCCACTTCATACAATACTTCAAGTCTTCTGTAAATTTTTAAACAAAAAAGTGTCTGAGAGCGTAGGCTTCCGCGGCCGGAGTCAATATTAAGTTGGCTGTCCGGGTGACGCCGCGTCCATGGCAAAGGTGCCGACGTTTCGGTCGCCATTCTGCGACCTTCCTCAGGGCGCATTACGCCCTGAGGAAGGTCGCAGAATGGCGACCGAAACGTCGGCACCTTTGCCATGGACGCGGCGTCACCCGGACAGCCAACTTAATAAAAAAGTGTCTTTCGGTATTTTAGACTCTAAAAGTCATGTGACAATTGGTATTTTCATTAAAGTTTAAAAACATGACTGACTTCATAAAAACAAGTAATGTTAGTCTAGTTTTTAAAATTTCTTAAACGTTCAAGAAAATACTGATTGTTGGCTGCCTTTGGCTGTCTTAAATACTAATAGATACTGTTTAGTTAAAAACGTTTCCACTTCATGTTCTGTTTTGGTGTTAGAATGATAATTCAACCATCAGAGACTTGTGAAATGGGGGTAGCAGGAAAGGGAAATACTTTTTTGGTAAAAGAAAAAAATGTTACAATTTTTTAAAATTAAATTTATTTATAGTCGCATCAACAATTCGGTTATTAGCAACTATTACAAATATTGTATTACATTATGATGTAATTACAGAAATTACGAAGTTTGGCTAAACAGTATTACAATTTAACTTTACAATATACTTTAACTGGTATGATATCATACTTGGGAGGTATAAATTTATATAAAACAATGGAATTAAATTTCAGTACATAAATTGATAGCTTTACAAACACAAGTTGATTATTTTGTCTTGATCTGATGAATGTTGGTTGACATGGTATTTGAATCTAAATGACTGATAATTATATCTGGGGCATACTTTAAAGAAGTGATCACAGTTTTGGTATAGCAAAGTTTGCATGTTGGTGGAGATGGTTTTTGCAATAGGTGTAGATGGCTTAATTTGGAATGTCCACGTCGTATTCTTGAAAAGACATTTCGCACCCTCCTCATTTCTTATTGATATCCACATAACATAAAATCCCGAGTATACTTGGGGGTTTAATTTGTTCAAAAATTTAAAAGTTCAAACATACTCGCATTCTGTGTGTGGTAAAATAAGTTAAAGCCCGAAAGTAGGCCTACTCGTTCACTTCAGTTAGTTGTATAGGTGCCCGCTAGATAGTGTGCAAATGCAATGTCTAATGTTGTAGAGATAGTTTCGTGTACTAATATTGGCGGGAACGTCAATGTAACTAGTAATGTACTTCAGCTTCCGGGTCAATGACCCCATCTCGATCAGGTTTTTGTCCAGTTTCCCTGATCCATTGGCAAATGCTGCGATGGCCCCTTGTTTTGCTTCTGGACGTAAATGTAGCTTCACTATGCGCACGTTTTGTTGAGCACTCCTTTTGCTTGTAGTGGTAGGAGTAGAACTGATGTTCGTTTCTATTTTGTTAGCAATGCAGAAAAATCAAATAAGCAGTTCATTTACCGTTGAAATTGAGTTTCTATAACTCGGGAACAAACATTTTTCTCATTTCTATTTTTCTAAAATAAAACTTTTTAATTTTTTTCTAGTTTTTCAAATGGTGGTAACTCCGATTTTTTTCCATTCTGGGCATCAAGAAAATGTGCGCGGATTATCTCGTCCCCCATACGTCATATACAGTTTTTATTGTTTTTTGACCAATAAATAAATAAAAAATGAACAACTATCGATAAATTTATATTCCGTTTTACTGACACCACAGTGTGGATATTTCGTATTATGAAGCATGTAATATAATTGGTGGTAGTCGAGTTATTTTTTACTTCGAATTTTTAACCTTTTTTTGTCAAAAACATCTCGAAATTTTCTCTTATTTATCAAAGGGTGGTATAAAAGTTCGCGCCGGTCCCATTTTCCGTGAACTCTGTATTTGCGAAATAACGAAAATAAAGTATTTGAATACGGAAATTTTGTCGTAATGAAATATATTCAAGAAAATCAGATCTTTAAAAAAGTTCATGTATACTTTTTTAAGAAAACAAGTTATTTTGCAGAATTTCTGCTTGAAATTAATGCAAATTTTAAAAAAAATCTAAAAAAACTGTTACCCTTTTTTCTAAGTCCAGAACAAGGGATGCTTCCAATAATGACGCAGGTCTAATTTTTTTGAACTATCTTAATTTTTTGAAAATTGCAAATTTTGAAATATTTTTAGATGTAATGCAAGAAAGTATGTGCTGTTGAAGCACCACTAATTACAACATGTGGGTTATGCATGGCAATTAAAACAAATCAAACAATGTTTTCAATTTTGTTTCAATGAAATGTGAGGAAAAAGGTCGTTAGCATTACAGTATCAGCTTGAATTTAATAAAAAGCCAAAAGTAGCTACTGCAATTCAGCCATTTTGTCCAAAATGCACAACAATGATAGAAAGGATTTCTCAGAATGAGTTTTTGTCAGAACAATAATGAAAGAAAACATCTATGAAGGTAACTATTGTATGGTACAAAAACTTTCTACACAAGTATATAAATACAGTTAAGAAAAAGATTATTGTGCCTTTTTACTTTCCCGTATACCACCATATACACGGAGTGATATACGTAGTATAGGGAAAGTTATGTAATGCTGCGCGAAAAAATGGCCAATTTTCGGCGGAAAAAAATTCATTGCCGGGCCGTGAAAGCGAAAAAGTGGATAAAACCAGTTGCTGAATTAAGAAAAAATCTCCTAACACGTGGTGTAGCCAGAAACCCTGTTTTCTAGGTCCTTGATACCGAAAACCCAATTGAAAGGAAAACGTCTGTCCGTCTGTCCGTCCGTCTGTGAACACTGCTAGCGCCTAAACCATACGTACGATTTCTTCCGAAATGGATATTCCGTGGTCGATCTGGTTCTAGTCGAAGCTTTGAGATTTTGAAAAAGATTCTTCAAAATTTGGGGGTACTTTATATGAAGCCCCTCGGGGATTTCCAAAATTTTCTCTAAAACGGCTCCAAATTTTTAAATGCCTAATTTACATTTTGAAGTGCCTATTTTACATTTTTAAGAGCCTATTTCACATTTTGAAGTGCCTATTTTGCCCGCCTATTTCTCCAGTTTTTCGTGCCTATAAATCCGCCGCTTAGACGTAAACATCCGGGCCCTATTGATGAGTGAAAGGGGGTTGAGCGAAACGTTGAGTGGAGGATGCGTGTGGTGCGCAGTGAGCCCGCGCACGCTGGCGGACTACCTGAGCACGAGCAGCATCCTGCTGGTGTCCGCGGCGACGGTGCTGGGCGTGATGCTGCTGCTGCTGGGCGTGTGCGCGCTGGTGGTGTGCCGCCGCGGGAAGCTGTCGTCGTCGTCGCCGGGGGCGGGCGGCGTGGGCGGGCGGGGCCGGCCCTGGCTCTCGCTGCAGCAGCCCTCCTCGGCCGCCGGCGGCGGCGGGGGAGGGGCGGGCGCGCACGCGCAGGCGCCGCCGCCGCCGCCGCCGCCCCCGCCGCCGGCCTCCGCCGCCGCCGCGGCCGCCGCCGCCGCCGCCGCGCAGCGCGCCGCCGCCGCCGCCGCCGCCGCCCGCCTGCTCGACCCCGACCGCGTCGCGCTCATCGCCTACGCCGACGGGCAGCTCTCGGAGGTAGGCACAGCGCGCGCGGAGTGGATTCTGTTTATTTGCAATTTCTTTCGAGAGAAATATTAGGCAAATGGTTTATTAATATATGTAATAATGATTTTATTTATATAATATATATATACGTACACACATACACACATACAGCGCTCGCGGAATGAATGGCCTACATGGATTCTGTTTATTTGCAGTTCCTTTCTAGAGAAATATTAGGCAAATGGTTTATATATACAGGGTGAGTCACGTAACTTTAGCACCTCCTGTAACTTTTGAACGGTTGAAGATATTGCAATGCAGTTTTCACGGAAGAGAATGACGGGAAGGGGCTAATAGACACGTGCATTAATTTCTATTTTATCACTTGTATTTTACGAGATATTTGAGGTAACTTTGTTTTTTCAAATGGGACTATACATATTTTTTCAGTCTATCATGACAAGCGTAAAAAGACGAATCCAAAGATATAAATATTGTCATATGTTAGATAAGTATTTTTTTGAGTAATTAAGTTACGTGACTCACCCTGTGAGTGTGTATATGTGTGTATATATATATATATATATATATATATATATATATTATATATGTGTGTGTGTGTGTGTGTGTGTATGTATACATATATGTTCATTTACCACACACATATATACATACAGGATGTCCGCGAGAAAACGATGATTTCTGGCCAAAATGTTTCATTATGGAAGCATACAAACACTTCAGAAACATATAAATTGCTTACTATTTACAAAAGAAATTAGCGTATTTGCTCAGACAGAATCATTAAGCGAGAAATAAAAAAGCAGTCGAATTGTGTAATTTGTGGTGGTCCCGACGTGGTTGAACCATGATGATGGATGGATGGATGGGTGGATGGACGCAGCTTACTTCATTGATGCTTATTATTACACGAGAATTTAAAACAGAAATCGAAGTTACAAATTTACGCAGTACGTCACATTAATAAAGACAATTGATTGTTGCTGTTACTATTATTATTATTATTATTATTATTATTATTATTATTATTATTTATTAATGTAAGTTGAAAGCTGCATTCTGAGAGGTTCGTTCATTACCATTAATTTTCAGCATTCACTTTAACTACGGCTTATCCATTTTAATACAGGCTTTTCTCCGCACTACCTCACGTAGCGCCCGAATTGTGTTTGCATGCCACCTCCGATACGTAATCCGCCGCCCAGGAAAGCCTGGACTAGAACGAAACCGATCTCGTCTTCCCCTGTGTCGCACCAACACGGGCAACCTCCCGAACGCTGGCGCCGAGCCGGGCACTGAGTCTCGCGGGACTGCCACCTCCGCTGGTCCTTGTTCTGTCTGTGGAACAAGTCCCCGGGGTGGGCATCTTGGGCTCTTTGGCCTTTATCTTCACCCCCCCCCCCAACTACGTACGAGGATATCGTCAAGCAGGTAACCTATATTTTATTATATAGGAGCGAATATTTTGTCAACAAAACTTGAAAAAAACCTCTCTTTCCTGTATTGAAAATTCGAGTAAAATATGGTTTAGGATAGAGACCACAGAATTATGAAAAACGTGCACAAAATTCACTTCTCCCCATAGCTCGTCATACGCAGTTCTTAACTGTTTTTTGACGTAAATAAATAAATAAAAAAAATAAATAACGGGATCCGTCCGGTAGCCAGTTAGTCCTCGCGGCAACCTTCCTATTCGATGCCTGGATTGGGCCACCCTGCCAGCTCAGAACAACTGGCTATCCAGGCTAGTACCGGAGTCAGTGTCACCTGTATGATAACTCGCCACTCACGTGCGCCAGGACACCACGTCCCTCCTCTTTGCCCCGAGTATCGGGCCGGGCAACCCCCCGAACGCTGGCGCCGAGCGGGTTTGCCTGCCGCGCAGGCGCGCTCGACCTCCCCCCCATTCTCAGACGGATGGGTGGGCGGCGCGGCGGGAACCCGGCCAGAAGCATGCCGGGCGGTCCAGCGGCCGCCCCGACACGCCCGCCCGCCCGCCCGCGCGGCAGTCACGTGACCCGGGGCGGATAAGAATTGGCGGGCGGGCGCGCTCAAGGGCGCGGGGTCGGAGGTCGGGAGAGATACGAAGAGAAGGCCGCGCCTGCCGCCTAATAAATTGGCTTCTGCGAGGGACGCCGACCCAGGAATGTCGCAGGCTTTTGTTAGCAGCTTGCGGCTGTAATTAACTAGGTAGCGTCTGCCTCTACGTGTGTGTATGTTTGTGTATGTGAGAGAGAGAGGGAGGGGAAGGGAGAGAGGAGGAGAAAGACGGAGAGAGAGATTAGTGATTCTGGACACGTCAACTGTTGAGGCCATTAGTGCAGTAAGTTTAGTACATGTTTTTTTCCTCGGGAAGTGAAAATTCCCCGCTGGACAGTGAGATCCGTCACCGACCTTGCCGTCGGGTTGCTGGGTTTTCCACAACCAGGTATCTCCCACCAGCGGGGCACCGCCTCAGCACACAAGCTCTGGTGAGGATGTGGCAAGGAAGAGGAAGGAAAGATCGCGCGCTGTGCGTGGCCCGATTGTGAGAGTACTGCTCCGGCATTCTCCTCGTGTTGATCGGAAAACTACCGATCACAACAGGCGGCTGCTAGAATTGTCCGGAGAGGGTCTGAATTCGATGTAGCCGTCTTGCCAGTGTGGAAAATCCTGCCACCGTCGGGACTGACACCCGAGGACCTCCCGGTCAGAGGAACTACACTGACATCCATTGATGCCTGAGCCGCCCAAGAAGGGTGTGTATGTGTGTGTGTGTGTGTGTGTGTGTGTGTGTGTGTGAGTGTCTGTGTGTGTGTCTGTATGTGTGTCTGTGTGTGTGTGTGTCTGTCTGTGTGTGTCTGTGTGTGTGTGTTTCTGTGTGTGCGTCTGTGTGTGTCTGTGCGTGTGTCTTTGTGTGAGTATCTGTGTGTGCCTGTGTGTGTGGGTGGGTCTGTGTGTATGTGACTGTGTGTATCTGTGTGTGTGTCTGTGTGGGTCTGTATGTGTCTGTGTGTGTGTCTGTGTGACTGTGTGTGTGTCTGTGTGTGTGTGTGTGTGTGTGTGTGAGTGTCTGTGTGTGTGTCTGTGTGTGTGTGCGAGAGGGAGGAACAAATGGAAAATAGAACAATATAGGGTCTTTTTTGCTCTTGGCTTAACGTGACATTCTTAAATTTGCTCTGATCACGTGACTAGCGACGACGTACAATCGTTAAGGAACAACGTTCAGATGAGCTTTAGCGATTGGGATATAGCGGTATGCGCAATAAAAATAATAATGCTCCTAACAAACAAGTTGCATAATATATCAGTGAGTCTAGACTATTGGGACTTGAACGTCGGTTCGAGCCAAGAATAAACAAATCGCGTGAGAAGTTTTAGATGTCGTGGCCCTGTGCAATTACTATGCATTAAGAATTAAACATTTCCCCCCGATATTAGGGACCCACAATACGAGTTTTCGTAGAAAAATCACTGTATTCTGCTGCAACATTACAATACTGTACATACTTCGTAAGTATAACTCTCACTACAGCAAGGGGACTTAGGACAATAGAAGTTGACGTTCCCGGAAATATCAAATTAAGAGCAAACAGAGAAGTTCTAAATCCCGGATATAGAACATTTTATTTCATATTAACGATTGAACATGAATACAGAGAATACGGAGAACGAACTTCCAAGCATTGAAAGTCGTGTGTTTTCCTAAGAAAAGCTTTCAGCCATTAACTGCAAACCCCAAAAACGTGACAACGAACCTTTTTGATTCCTCCTATTCAAATAGTGATGAAGTGTTGAATTCATGCGCACCTAAACGTTGAAGTACATATTTCATTACGAAACAAATTCTTTTCAATATTGTAATTGTAGAAATACGCTGAAAAAATATTAAAATTTTATTTTTTTGGGGGGGGGGGATTTTAAAGAATTGAAGTAAAACCGGGTACTTGCTCTATTTGAGGAAAAAATAAAAATATTCAGAGCCGTTTTTGAAAGAAAAAAAATGAAAATACCTCTGAGCCGTTTGAGAGGATTGAAGTGTTGAATTTGAGCACGCCTAACGTTGATTCTGGCCCATCCATCGGGAGAGGTGGCTCAGTGCATCAACCTGATGTCACCGCAGTCCCTCTGACCGGGAGGTCCTACGTTCGAGTCCCGACGGCGGCAGTGTTTTCGACACTAGCTTGTTAGCTAGGCCGAATTCAGTCGCTGTCTGGAGGAGAATTCTAGCGGCCGGCTGCTCTGATCGGTAGTTTTCCCTGGTTTCTGCGATCAACATCAGGCGAATGCCGCAGCAGTATCTGATCAAATGGATCACGGACCGCTCGCGATCTTTCTTCCTTTTCTTTGTCCCATCCTCTCCTTAACATGCACTACACTGCCACACATGCCGCGAGACCGGTCGGTAGCTTAGAGCTTGATCGGGCTGGGGCGGTGCCCTGTTGGTGAGAGATACTGGTTGGGGAGAATCAGCAAGCCGACAAAGTTAGGCGCCGGACGTGTACGGGACTAATGACCTCAGTAGTTGACGCGCCCCGAATCACTAAAAAAAAATCAATCAATTGAATTTGTGACCACGTAAAGGTTGAACGTAACCCACCGTGCGGCGCTCGCAACCGGTTTTTTTTATTTTTAATTAAAAAAGTTGCGAGATAGCGCAATTTCGGATTCGGATTCAGCTCGTCGAAATACATAGAGAAAAATTTTCAAGTCTTTAGATCTGAAATCTTTTTTTTATTTTGTGCGCCTTTGATATTGAATGTGTTCCACCGTAATAACATAATTACTTAGGTCAATCCTGTAAGGTCCTAGGTTCGAGTCCCGTTGGTGGCAGGATTTTCCACACTATCCAACTAGCGAGGTCGGGTTCAGTCGCTGTCTGGAGGAGAACTCGAGCGGCCGGCTGCTCTGATCGGTAGTTTTCCCCGGTTTCTCCGATCAACACCAGGCGAATGCCGGAGCAGTACCCTAACAAACGGGCCACGGACCGCGGGTGATCTTCCTTCCTCTTCCTTGTCCTATCCTCTCCTCTTACACACACACTAACATGCACTACACTACCCACTTGGTGGGAAGCCGGTCGGGGCCTTAGATTTTGTCCCGGCTGGGACGGTGCTGCGAAGTAGGAGATACCTGGTTGGCGAAAACCCTGCTAGCCGTCGGTAGCCTGGCGCCGGATCTCGCCAGCCAACGGGAGAAAACCACCGCCCTTTCCCTAGGAAACAAACATCATCTACACTTACGGAACTGACCTCTGTAGTCGACGCGCCCGGAACCACTAACGATCAAGCAATTAATTGGATTTAGAATAGAATAGAATATTTATTTCGCTCTTAGGAATACATGGAATACTTCCGGTGATAGCGTTTTCTAATCAGTTAATCTACATAAATCAAACATCAAACGACTACACAAATACAACAATACACAAAATGAACATCAAACAACATTTAAATATTTACATGAAGAACATATTTACATATTTACAACATTAAAATATTTGTGCCCGTGTAAACGTTGATTCCGGCCCACCGTTCGTCGGACGCCATCGCCGCACCGTTACGCATGTACGCTTACACGTGCAGGTTAGTGTATGCGTGTGTGTGTGTGTGTGTGTAAGGGGTGAGGATAGGAGAAGGAAGAGAAAGGAAAGATCGCGCGCGGTCTGTGGCCCGTTTGTTAGAGTTCTCCTTCAGCATTCATTTGGTGATGATCGGAGAAACCAGGGAGCTGCCGACCGCTAGAATTCTCCTCCAGACAGCGACTGAACTCGACCTAGCTTACAAGCTAGTGTCGAAAATCCTGCCGCCGTGGGGAGTGGAGTCCTAGGACCTCCCGGTCAGAGGCACTGCAGTGACATCAGTTGACGCACTGAGGCACCTCTCCCGGTCAAGTGTGACAACTCTTTTTTTATTTTAATTTTTTCTTAAATTTTGCGCGCCTGTGGCATTGCACGTGGCCCACCGTGGCCGTCGCCGCGCCGTTTTACGAGGACGACTCGCGGCGTGCGATACGTCACCCAGCGGCGGCGCGGCGGCCCGCTCTTCCCTCGTGTGTATTCCGCGCATGCGCCGTGGCACGTGCGCATGCGCGCGCAGCCTCCCTTTGCGGCGGGCACCGAGGCGCATGCGCGTCGCTTCGTCCCTCCCGCCCCCCCTCCTGACTCCATTGCGAGCGCTAATGGGGTGGGTTTGCCGTAGGCGACCGGGAGGCCGCCACCGGGCCCCCTGTGGAGGGGGGACAAGGGGGGTTGGCGGTGATGTGTTGCCCGGATGCGGCGGGACCAAGTTTCTCTGATTTCCATGCTGCGGAGTCTGTCCGTGTACGCTTCTACTAAAACCTCAGCTTCTACTAAAACCTCTTTGAAACAACTAAAAGTACATATTAATACTTCACCGAATTATACAATCTCTTTCAAATCCTCTTCAATATGTAATTTGCCTACTCACAGAAAGATAATTTCTCTAAATGTTGAGTAAAATCTCGTAGTGTTTAACATGATATATTTGCGATTAATTTACATCCCTAACTTCAAATTGATAAATTTAAATATACAAATGCTGTGACAGCATTCCTCCTGCACCAACTCTTTCTTCCTTCGCTTTCATTCCTGTCTTCTGTGTTGTGCTGTTACCTTACCAAATTGCGTACGTATTTCTCTTTGAATGACCTTCTTCTGTTATGCACTAATGTAACAAAATGTTGAAAGTGGTTAGGCAGAAGAGCAGGCTAAATGGCCTGAGCCTCGCCACAAATAAAGACATTTATTTATTTATTTATTTATTTATTTATTTATTTACGTGTCCGCTGGGGCTTATGTTCTGTGGTTGGAGGCGACCGGGAGTCTGGAGGTCGGACCGTGTGAGTTCTGCCTGTGGGCGGCCGTGTGCAAATGTCGGTCCGTCCCAGAGGAATGGTGGACACTGCGAATTGCGGCAGGTTTGTCTCGGGGACGTCGTATGTTCCCTAGCGGTAAAACCGGGAGAAATTGCTCAGTTCATCAACTGATGTCACTGCAGTCCCTCTGACCGGGAGAAATTAGGTTCCACTCCCAACGCTGGCAGGAGTTGTGTCAGTAGCTTGTCACTAGGTCAAATTCACTCGCTGTCTGGAGGAGAGTTCTATCAGCCGGCCGCTCTCATCGGTAATTTTTCGTGGTTTCTCCGATCAACACCAGGCCAATGCCGGAGCAGTACCCTAACAAACGGGCCACGGACCGCGCGCGATCTTTCCTTCCTCTTCCTTGTAATATCCTCTCCTCTTAGACACACTTACACTAACATGCAATACACTACCACACATGCCGGGAGACCGGTCGGGAGCTTACAGCTTGTCCTGGGGCGGTGCCCTGCTGGTGGGAGATACCTGGTTGAGAAAGCCCCGCTAGTCGACGGTAGGTCCACGACGGATCTCGCCTTCCAACGGGGAAAAAGATAATTGCCACCACCCGAGAAAAACACGCACTACACTTACGGGACTAATGACCTAAGTAGTTGACGCGTAGTGGCAGGGCGCTTGTGAGAATATTGGTGAGGTTTATGAAAGAACAATTAGAGGCACTAAACAGTTATGAAAAGTATGTAATGGTAATCAATTGAAACATTTTGGTGTAGTTTGTTAGTGCAGAAAATTACATTCCTATTAAAGGACTTCTTGTACTTTTAAAGGAATTTTCGGATACGTAATTTATACTTGAAGAAAGAAAAATAATTTTAGGATATTTTGTGGGGAACAAATTTAGACAGATATTAGCAAAAGCAATTACTTTTATTCTTCGCTTTTGACTTCCATGATTACAAAAGGGGTTGCAAATTATCTCTGATTTACTTCACAACTCGCAGCTGAAAATTCAGCCCCAAACGTTTTTACGTTAACCAACTTTCACAAACCTCATTCTTACAAGCGCCCTGCCACTACTCTTTTCGAATGCACAAGCTGTCTGTCTCTTCAAAGTGTATCAGAGGTATGTGTCGCCTGCGTTTCGCGCGTCGCCTCAATGTCCAATCAGGGAGCTCTTAATTTTTGATACTTTTTTCTTTAGTAGTCTATAAATTCATTTAAATAATTCAGACATTTATATTTTTCAGACAACTATATTTCACAAGTCACATATAATTTACATTTGTCTGCAACGTCCAGAGGTTTACTTTCCACGATCTTCAGGCATCATCTCTCAGTTCTATCTTGCACATATCCTTGTATTTATATCCACATTTACAATCTCGTACATGTTACGTCTACACTATTCTAAAAACACTTTACATACTTCACTTATTTACGAATTATTTACAATTTATGTCAATGTTTAAAATATAAAATTATAAAATATAACATTTCCATGTCCGACGATACACATACAGGTGTCCGGGGAGGAAACGTCGAAACTTGGACAATGAGCTCTTAAGACAATTCTAAACATATTTTGTTTAATAAACTACGTGGATATTCCGAATGGTTGAGCCGCAATGAGTATTCAAAAGATGGTTTGAAAAAATGATTTCTAGGCAAAAATTTGCAATATAGAAGCATAGAAACACTCCACTGTAGAAGCTAGAAATAAAAAAGCACCCAATTTACACAATTCGATTGCTTTTTTATTTCTCGCTTAATTTTTCTGAGCAAATATATTAATTTCTTTCGTAAATAATAAACAATTTACATGTTTCTGGAGTGTTTCTGTGCTTCCATAATGCAAATTTTTGCATGTAAATCGTTTTTTGAGTGCTCATTGTGGCCCAACCATTCGGAATATCCACGTAGTGTATTAGACAAAATATGCTTAGAATTGTCTTAAGAGCTTATTTTGGAAGTTTGGACGTTTCCTCCCCAGACACTCTGTATACTAAAAGTATACTATACTGTGAAAGTCGTCGCATGCGCAAGTCCAGTGCGAATTCAAAGCGTGCCTCCGGGCGCCGGTGAGCGCTGGGTCGCGGGCGAGTGTCGCTCGGTGCCAACACGGAATGCGGGGGGAGCGGGGTGGGGAGGGGGAGGGGGTCTTAATGGCCCCGGTTGCCGTATCGGCCGGGGGTCGCCGCGGCGCGGCGCGGCTCGGCGCGTCGGGCTGTCTCAAGTGCAAATGAGTAGCGCCTGTCGGGCTGCGCCGCGCGGCTTCCACACACCGCCGAAGGTAGACGCTGCCGGGGACGGCCACGACGCTTTCTTCGCGGTTGAGACAACGACTCATGGCACCGTAATCCTTCTCACCGGGAGCTCCTACGGTCAGAGGCAGCGTTTTTCCACGCTAGACGCACACGGCTACCTGGAATTCAGTCGCTGTCTGGAGGAGAATTCCAGCGGACGGCCATTCCGATTGGTTATTTTGTGTGGTTTCTCCGATCAACACCAGGCGAATACCGGAGCAGTACCCTAGCAAACGGGCCACGGACCGCGCGCGATCTTTCCTTCCTCTTCCTTGTCCTATCCTCTCCTCTTACACACACACACACAGTAACATGCACTACACTAACACACATGCCGGGAGACCGGTCGGGTGCTTAGAGCTTGTTCCGTCCGCAGCGGTGCCCCGCGGGTGGGAGATACCTGGTTGAGGGAAACCCCCGCTATTCGACGGTAGGTCGGCGCCGGATCTCGCCTTCCAACGGGTAAAAAGATCATCGCCACCTCCCGAGGCAAATACATGTACTAGTCTTAAGGGAATAAACACCCTGGCAGTTGACTCGTGCAGTATCGTTGATGAATGAAACAGGAGTGCGCTGGATTCGCTCGCCTCTCCTGTACTTCGGTTTTTCTTTCTTCGCGCTCGGGGGGGTGTCAGTAAAATGGAATATCTCACGGTACTTCGCGTCGTTCTCCGTTGTGCCGCGAGGAGTCGCATGATCGCCAGCACTGCTCCATACAGTCGCGATCATGCGACTTGAAGCTGCACGATTGAGAACGACGCGAAATAGCGTGAGATATTCCATTTTGATGACACTCCCGCACGCGCCAAGAAAGAAAAAGCCAAGAATGGAGGAGCGGCCTCGTGGCGGCGGCGGCGGCTGCCTCCGCGTCCGTCACGCGCAAATCGCCCCGGAACGCGACCGGTCGGACCCGCCCGCCGCCCCCCGTCGCCCGCCCCCCGCCGCCCGCCGCCCGCCTTCGCCCGCCGCCCGCCTTCGCCCAGCCTTCGCCCGCCGCCCGCCTTCGCCCGCCGCCCGCCGCCCGCCGCCCGCCGCCCGCAACCCGCCAGCCACAACCGCCGCCCGCCGCCCGCCTTCGCCCGCCGCCCGCCATCGCCCGCCGCCCGCCTTCGCCCGCCGCCCGCCTTCGCCCGCCGCCCTCCGTCGCCCGCCGCCCCCCGTCGCCCGCCTTCGCCCGCCTTCGCCCGCCGCCCGCCTTCGCCCGCCTTCGCCCGCCGCCCGCCTTCGCCCGCCGCCCGCCTTCGCCCGCCGCCCGCCATCGCCCGCCGCCCGCCTTCGCCCGCCGCCCGCCTTCGCCCGCCGCCCTCCGTCGCCCGCCGCCCCCCGTCGCCCGCCTTCGCCCGCCTTCGCCCGCCGCCCGCCTTCGCCCGCCTTCGCCCGCCGCCCGCCTTCGCCCGCCTTCGCCCGCCGCCCGCCTTCGCCCGCCTTCGCCCGCCGCCCGCCTTCGCCCGCCGCCCTCCGTCGCCCGCCGCCCCCCGTCGCCCGCCTTCGCCCGCCTTCGCCCGCCGCCCGCCTTCGCCCGCCGCCCGCCTTCGCCCGCCGCCCGCCTTCGCCCGCCGCCCGCCTTCGCCCGCCGCCCGCCTTCGCCCGCCGCCCGCCGCCCGCCGCCCGCCGCCCGCCGCCCGCCTTCGCCCGCCGCCCGCCGCCCGCCGCCCGCCTTCGCCCGCCTTCGCCCGCCGCCCGCCTTCGCCCGCCGCCCGCCTTCGCCCGCCGCCCGCCTTCGCCCGCCGCCCGCCTTCGCCCGCCGCCCGCCGCCCGCCGCCCGCCGCCCGCCGCCCTCCGTCTCCCTCCGTCACCCTCCGCTCGCCACCCACCACCTGCTGCCCACCGCCCGTTGCCCACCGTCCGCCTGTGCCTGCCTTCGCCTGCCGCCCTCCGACGCCAGCCGCCCTCCGTTGCCCGCTGCCCGCCGCCCACCGCCCATCGCCCACCGCTCACCACCCACCGCTCACTGCCCACTGCCCGCCGCCCTCCGTCACTCACCGCCCGCCGCCCATCACCCACCGCCCACCGCTCACCGCCCACTGCCCGCCGTCCACCGCCCATTGCCCACCGCTCACCGCCCGCCCACCACCGCCTCGCTCGCCTCCGAGGGACGCTGCGGAAAACACCTTGAGGGTGTAGGTGCGGCGCAGGGAAAACCTCCTGTAATAGTTCAGAGGCAACATTGTTGCGTTTCGAGAGTCGTCGACTGCGAAGTCCTAGGTTTAGAGTCCCGATTGTTGCAGGGTTTTCGACACTAGCTAGATACCTTCGACATATTCAATAACGGTTTAGAGGGGAATTCTAGCGGTCGGCTGCTCTTGTTGGCGTCTTTACGTGGTTTCTCCGATCAATGCCAGGCGAATGCTGCGGAAAAGACCTTGAGGATGGAGGTGCGGCGCAGGGAAAACCTCCTGTAATAGTTCAGAGGCAACATTGTTGCGTTTCGAGAGTCGTCGACTGCGAAGTCCTAGGTTTAGAGTCCCGATTGTTGCAGGGTTTTCGACACTAGCTAGATACCTTCGACATATTCAATAACGGTTTAGAGGGGAATTCTAGCGGTCGGCTGCTCTTGTTGGCGTCTTTACGTGGTTTCTCCGATCAATGCCAGGCGAATGCTGCGGAAAAAGACCTTGAGGATGGAGGTGCGGCGCAGGGCAAACCTGTAATAGTTCAGAGGCAACATTGTTGCGTTTCGAGAGTCGTCGACTGCGAAGTCCTAGGTTTAGAGTCCCGATTGTTGCAGGGTTTTCGACACTAGCTAGATACCTTCGACATATTCAATAACGGTTTAGAGGGGAATTCTAGCGGTCGGCTGCTCTTGTTGGCGTCTTTACGTGGTTTCTCCGATCAATGCCAGGCGAATGCTGCGGAAAAAGACCTTGAGGATGGAGGTGCGGCGCAGGGCAAACCTGTAATAGTTCAGAGGCAACATTGTTGCGTTTCGAGAGTCGTCGACTGCGAAGTCCTAGGTTTAGAGTCCCGATTGTTGCAGGGTTTTCGACACTAGCTAGATACCTTCGACATATTCAATAACGGTTTAGAGGGGAATTCTAGCGGTCGGCTGCTCTTGTTGGCGTCTTTACGTGGTTTCTCCGATCAATGCCAGGCGAATGCTGCGGAAAAGACCTTGAGGATGGAGGTGCGGCGCAGGGAAAACCTCCTGTAATAGTTCAGAGGCAACATTGTTGCGTTTCGAGAGTCGTCGACTGCGAAGTCCTAGGTTTAGAGTCCCGATTGTGGCAGGGTTTTCGACACTAGCTAGATACCTTCGACATATTCAATAACGGTTTAGAGGGGAATTCTAGCGGTCGGCTGCTCTTGTTGGCGTCTTTACGTGGTTTCTCCGATCAATGCCAGGCGAATGCTGCGGAAAAGACCTTGAGGATGGAGGTGCGGCGCAGGGCAAACCTGTAATAGTTCAGAGGCAACATTGTTGCGTTTCGAGAGTCGTCGACTGCGAAGTCCTAGGTTTAGAGTCCCGATTGTTGCAGGGTTTTCGACACTAGCTAGATACCTTCGACATATTCAATAACGGTTTAGAGGGGAATTCTAGCGGTCGGCTGCTCTTGTTGGCGTCTTTACGTGGTTTCTCCGATCAATGCCAGGCGAATGCTGCGGAAAAGACCTTGAGGATGGAGGTGCGGCGCAGGGCAAACCTGTAATAGTTCAGAGGCAACATTGTTGCGTTTCGAGAGTCGTCGACTGCGAAGTCCTAGGTTTAGAGTCCCGATTGTTGCAGGGTTTTCGACACTAGCTAGATACCTTCGACATATTCAATAACGGTTTAGAGGGGAATTCTAGCGGTCGGCTGCTCTTGTTGGCGTCTTTACGTGGTTTCTCCGATCAATGCCAGGCGAATGCTGCGGAAAAGACCTTGAGGGTGTAGGTGCGGCGCAGGGAAAACCTCCTGTAATAGTTCAGAGGCAACATTGTTGCGTTTCGAGAGTCGTCGACTGCGAAGTCCTAGGTTTAGAGTCCCGATTGTGGCAGGGTTTCGACACTAGCTAGATACCTTCGACATATTCAGTAACGGTTTAGAGGGGAATTCTAGCGGTCGGCTGCTCTTGTTGGCGTCTTTACGTGGTTTCTCCGATCAATGCCAGGCGAATGCTGCGGAAAAGACCTTGAGGATGGAGGTGCGGCGCAGGGCAAACCTGTAATAGTTCAGAGGCAACATTGTTGCGTTTCGAGAGTCGTCGACTGCGAAGTCCTAGGTTTAGAGTCCGATTGTGGCAGGGTTTTCGACACTAGCTAGATACCTTCGACATATTCACTAACGGTTTAGAGGGGAATTCTAGCGGTCGGCTGCTCTTGTTGGCGTCTTTACGTGGTTTCTCCGATCAATGCCAGGCGAATGCTGCGGAAAAGACCTTCAGGGTTTGGAAATATGGCTCGCGAGCCGCAGGGAAAACAGTTCAGCCGCAACAATGTTGCGTCTGTAGAATCGTTGACTTGGAACCCTTAGGCTTAGAGTTCCGATGGTGGCAGCATTTTCGACTCTAGCTAGATAGCTAGCCGCTGTCTCGAGGGGAATTTTAGCGGAATTCAACTTTAATGATAATACGAGTGACCGACGATGACAGCTAGTGGTGTTCAAAGAGCACGTACTTTCTTGCCCGTATTTTCACGCTGAAAATGCTGAAATGTTCGAAAAATTGTATACGACCTTGTTTGAAAATATTTAAGCTTTGTTTGAATATCTTTAAGGAAAGATTTCATTATCTCAATCTATAATAGACTATTTTCGTTATTGGAAGACTCCGATAATTTTTTGAACTTTTGCAACTTTCGAAAAATTAGGGATTTTAACGGACATGAGTCCTGCTCTTTTCTCTTAACGTTCTTTACACTATCCAAAAAAGAAATAAAGAAAAAAATCAGAAAACGATGGAGCCATTTCTAAATAATTTTGAAAATGTCCCAGGGGCTTCATGTAAAGTAAATTAAAATATCTGTTACAAATTCAGGGGGCCACGATATCAGCCAGATCGACTGCGGAATATCAGTTTTCGAGAAAATGAACTAAACGGTTTAGCCACTAGCGTTGTGTACAGACGTACAGACATTTGCCGTCATTCGATATTTCGGTATCAGAGACGCACAAAATGTGGATTCTGGTTATAACCCGTGTTAGAGGATTTTTGGTTTTGTAAATGTAGCAACTGGAAGTATCCACTTTTGCGTTGCCAGGGTGCGGCAATACGAGTTGTTGCGCCGAAAATTCTGCGCTATTTCCCGCAGCATTACGTGGCTTTCTGTGTGGTGCGGTGGCGCGAGGGTAAAAATGGCGATGGCGACAGAGAGGAGGCGGCAAACGGCGACAGAGCCACCGGAGAGTTGGATCGTCGGCGGCGGCTGCCTTTTGATCTCGCCGCTCGGAATTACCATACGAGGCCTCTTGGGCAACGGCCGCCACCGGCGCCCGAGGACGCGCGTGCCAAGCGACCGGTACGGCCCCGCGCCCAGGAACGCGCCTCCCCCGCTCCCCCTCTCTTTCCTTCTCGCTCTTTCTCTTTCCCCCTTTATCTCTTTCTCTCTCTCTATTTTTCTCTCTCTGTCTTCTCTTTTTCCTTCTTTCTCTTTTCACTCTCTCTTTTTCACTCTTTCTCTGACTCTCTTTCTCCCTTTCTCTGTCTCTTTCCGACTTTGTCTTTCTCTTTCCCCTTTATCTCTTTCTCTCTATTTTTCTCTCTCTGTCTTCTCTTTTTCCTTCTTTCTCTTTTCACTCTCTTTTTCGCTCTTTCTCTTTTCACTCTCTCTTTTTCGCTCTTTCTCTCACTCTCTTTCTCTCTTTCTCCCTTTCTCCCTTTCTCTGTCTCTTTCCGACTTTGTCTCTCTTTCTCTCTTCTCGTTCCCTTTCTCTCTGTTACTCTCTCTTTCTTTCTCTTTCGCTCTTTCTCTCTTCTCGTTCCCTTTCACTCTCTCTTTTACTCTCTCTTTCTTTCTCCCTCTTTCCCTTTCTCTCTCTTTCTCTCTTCCCGTTCCCTTTCTCTCTCTCGTTCTCCCTCTCTGTCTCTCTTCTCGTTCCCTTTCTCTCCCTTTCTCTCTTCTCGCTCCCTTTCTCTCTCTCTCTCTCTCTCGCCTCCACACACGCGGTGCGGCCATCACTTGTCCTCTATGAGAAAGGAGTTTTGCGCTGCGATGTGCGGTACACGCTGCCACAGGGTGTGACAGATTGAGTGCACGTTTGGCTCTGAGAGCACCGGCTGAGGTGGCGCAGGCCAACAATCGATGGCACTGCGGTGCCTCTGACCGGGAGGTGCTAGTGTCACACTCCCGACGAGCATTGTAAGGCGGCTCCACACATTCGCTATTCGGCGAACAGCGAGCAACCGCTCGCCGAATCCCGAGTAGTGTGGACGGGTCGCTTGCTTTTTGCCCAGTGACAAACATTCGGCGCTCGCCATACTCACCGCGTGTCGGTATTCATGCGGCTCCACACATTCGCTATTCGGCGAAAGGCGAGCAACCGCTCGCCGAATCCCGAGTAGTGTGGACGGGTCGCTTGCTATTTGCCGAGTGACAAACATTCGGCGCTCGCCATACTCACCGCGTGTCGGTATTCATGCGGCTCCACACATTCGCTATTCGGCGAAAGGCGAGCAACCGCTCGCCGAATCCCGAGTAGTGTGGACGGGTCGCTTGCTATTTGCCGAGTGACAAACATTCGGCGCTCGCCATACTCACCGCGTGTCGGTATTCATGCGGCTCCACACATTCGCTATTCGGCGAAAGGCGAGCAACCGCTCGCCGAATCCCGAGTAGTGTGGACGGGTCGCTTGCTATTTGCCGAGTGACAAACATTCGGCGCTCGCCATACTCACCGCGTGTCGGTATTCATGCGGGCTCCACACATTCGCTATTCGGCGAAAGGCGAGCAACCGCCCGCCGAATCCCGAGTAGTGTGGACGGTCGCTTGCTATTTGCCGAGTGACAAACATTCGGCGCTCGCCATACTCACCGCGTGTCGGTATTCATGCGGCTCCACACATTCGCTATTCGGCGAAAGGCGAGCAACCGCTCGCCGAATCCCGAGTAGTGTGGACGGGTCGCTTGCTGTTTGCCGAGAGACGAACATTCGGCGCTCGCCATACTCACCGCGTGTCGGTATTAATGCGGCTCCACACATTCGCTATTCGGCGAAAGGCGAGCAACCGCTCGCCGAATCCCGAGTAGTGTGGACGGGTCGCTTGCTATTTGCCGAGTGACAAACATTCGGCGCTCGCCATACTCACCGCGTGTCGGTATTAATGCGGCTCCACACATTCGCTATTCGGCGAAAGGCGAGCAACCGCTCGCCGAATCCCGAGTAGTGTGGACGGGTCGCTTGCTATTTGCCGAGTGACAAACATTCGGCGCTCGCCATACTCACCGCGTGTCTGTCTTCTGGACACATCAAAAAAAATT
Organism: Acheta domesticus; assembly: GCA_031308135.1. Classification (NCBI taxonomy): domain Eukaryota; kingdom Metazoa; phylum Arthropoda; class Insecta; order Orthoptera; family Gryllidae; genus Acheta; species Acheta domesticus. The sequence continues at coordinate 105,215,643 of JAHLJT010005437.1, read as the reverse complement.
TCTCCGAACACATCAGTTGTTGGGGATCGGGCGAACAGTAGCTCGCTGCACGGCGAATGCCGAACGTGTGGAGCTATACTGCGAGTCTTCTAACTTTGTCTCTCGAGGCCCGTCTTCAGGGTGGAATATGTTACAGTAGTTCGCGTCTTTCTCAGTCGTGCCGCTAGATACCGCATGATCATGACCTTATCAAGCAGTGCTTGCGATCATGCGACTTCTAGCGGCACGACCGAGAAAGACGCGAAATTTCCTCGTGGCGATAGGGATTTGAAAGGCAAAGTTAGAAAAATCGCACTATAGCTTGTCAGCTATGTCGAATTCATCCGCTGTCAGGGTAGAATTCCAGCGGCCGGCTGCTCTCATCCCGTAGTTTTCCGTGGTTTCTCCGATCAACACCAGGTGAATGCTGAAGCAGTACCCTAACAAACAGACCACGAACCGCTTCCTTTCTCTACCTTGTCCTCTTCCTCTCCTCTTACACACACATTTACACTAACATGCACTACACTACTACACATGCCGGGAAGGTAGTTGGATGCTAAGAGCTTCATCCGCTGATTGAAATACTTGGTCGGCGCCAGATCTCACCATCCAGCTGGGAAGATCACCGCCATGTCCCGAAGAAAAACACGCACTACGCTTACAAGACTAATGACCTCAGCGGTTGACATGCTCTGAAACACTGCTCAATCAATTGTTCTGAGAGTACGATTAATTGAAGTAGTTTGAAGTGAACCTGAACGATGGCGTATTGTACTGCTAAGGCTAAATTTCCATAATGCCACACCTCCTGAGTCACCTCCAAATACGGTAGCATTGTCAATGTTTTTATAAAAACATCGATGTTGTTCTAAAATCGTCGATGTATTTGTTTGTATGTATGTACGTGTTTGGAATTTAAAGGTCGAATTGAAGCTTATGTTTTAACATCGATTTTTGATATTTTTACATTGAAGTTTTATTTTTTAATAAATAAGCGTTATAACTGGTGGTGCTAATTTTATGTCTAATTTTGTGTATAACTGGTGGTGCTAATTGTGAAAATTTGAGTCTCTTTTTATTTCTCGCTTAAGTTTTCTGTCTGAGCAAATATACTCATTTCTTTTGTAAATATAAACAACTTACACGCTTCTGGAGTGTTTCTATGCTTCTATAATGCAAATTTTTACCTATAAATCATTTTTTCAACCAACTTTTGAGTGCTCATTGCGGCCCAATCATTCGGAATATCCACGAATATATTAGACAAAATATGCTTAGAATTGTCTTAAGAGCTTATTGTCGACGTTTCCTGCCCAGGACACCCTGCATATCTTACCGTGATAACACCGTCCTATTAATCATAGTTTGTTAATGTGCCGTTTGTGTGTGTGTTAGAGCGCGCTGCCGACGTACGAGGAGGCGGTGCGCGAGCGGCTGGGCGGGGGCGGCGGCGGGGGCCTGTCGCTGCTGGCGCAGTACCGCGCCCTCCACGGCCGGCCGCCGCCCTGGGCGCCGCTGGGCGGCGCGCGCCGCGGCCAGCGCTCGCAGCCGCAGCCCCACGACCTCTACGTCGCCCGACAGGCGTCCTGGTGAGTCCCCCAGCGCGCAAGCGCGCACGCGCGCCCGCGTCTCACGCCCCGACCCGTACAAACACTATCCGACACGATTCTATCCTATCCGACCCGACCCGACCTTATCCGCCCTGACGCGATCCGGCTCGACCCTACTCGTCCCGTCCCGGTTAGATTCGACCCGGCCCTATTCGCCCTAACCTGATCTGATCCTATCCGACCCGACCCGACCAGAACGGACCCGAGCCTATCCGACTTCATCCGATCCGACACGACACGGCCCGAACCGATCCGATCAGAAGCGACCGGGTCCCGAACCCATCAAACCCGATTCCTTCCGACCCGACACTTGACCCGATCCCACCTGACCCGATCCGACCTGTCCCAATCCGATCATATCCGACGAGAACTGACCCGGCGTTATCCGACCTGACCCGATCCGACCCAACCCGACTCGACCCGATCCGATGCAATTCATTAGCCGCCGTTACTGTTGCTAAAAACTTACGGCACACCCCCAAAATATTAGTTTCTGTACTACTGTTGTCCCTTATCACAAGATTTCTTTATTTCATAATTACATGTGTACCATTAAAAACAGACTTTAGTGGTAATATTCGAAATAATAGAAATTTTTAGGAATTTCAATATTTCAAACAATGGACTACAGGAACTAATATTTTGAATTGCCCCCCAACCTTTTTTCCAAAACTGTATATGTGCTGACAGTGGTATTATGTTGAACGTCGTTGCTTGTTATTGTTAATCGCTGAAAGCATTTGTTTCCTAATTGAGATCATTTGGTGCAGTTGGTGATTTTCTACAATGGTTTCACACTTATTTGAAGGCACAATTTCTAAAAATAAAAAAAAACCACTATCCCTCTCGGAGATTTAAATATTATCCGGTGTAGGGGTTTCCTCTAGGCCCACTACTGTTTAATATCTTCATAAAGGACATCACAGAGATTACGAAAAATGTTGAATGGCTTCTCTTTACAGATGCCTTGGATGCTTTTAAATGTATAGTGTCTCATCATGATTGTTCTTGAGCTACAAGTTAGCTTGAATAGGGTAACATAAGCTATATTTGATTTAATTGTAATAAATGTAAATTGATATTTTCGAAAAGCAAAATCCGCAAACTAAATTACTAAATGCATTATCTACTCTTGAACATGTTTAGAAAATTATAGATCTGGGTTTATTTTTGATACGAAAATTCATTTCGATGAGCGTATATAATCAGTCAAGCTACTTACAACTTGGTTTAATTGAAAGAATGTGAAATGATTTCTTATTGGTAACTTTATGTAAAGTTCTGTATTACTCTTACTAAACCCCAGTATTAATGTTTGCCTCGATTATCTGTTCGCCATTTCCACAAGTTCCTATAAATAGGATGGAAACAATAGAATACAAACTTGTTAGTGTTGTTGCGTCAGGTATGAATCGTTCTCATCAATTCTTGTTAATAATTACAATCAAATAGCTTTGGAGATACAAATCTTATCATTGAAATCATTGAGAAAACGTTTCCTTTCGACATAACAAAACTAATTTCTATACTAAACGGCATTGTTTTAAAGTGAAAAGAAAAAAAAATTCATTGAAATCCGCCCCTTATTAATGGATTTATTTTAGCAACACATCGATATCATCTTTTCAAACGTACGTGGTAAACCTACTATTAGTTTACTTCAACATGTTTCTATCTTTAATTATTTCGCCACCTAGACCAGCGGTAAGGCATCATCAGCATCACATATTTTATATTTTCTTTTTCTTCACAATTGAATTAAGCTTGTACACCGACAGCTCTGCATATAAAACGTACGAGTGGTGTATTGATTGTGGCGAAATATTGCATTTTAGAAAACTATGAGATCTAAAAGCAACGGACAACAACACTATTGTTTTTTACTTCTTTTCCTTGTCCTTTCCTTCGAACTTTTCCGCATCTATCAACTTAGCTTTTAAGGCTGTAGAAAATAGAGCTTCTTCGTCAGGTCCTGTAGCATTTGTTAATTTGCGCTGCTACTGAGAAGAATCAATATCTAGTCTAAATGCCACGTGTTCGGATGAGTAATTTAACTTCGGAAGTACATGTCAAACATCAGGAAACACTTGCAACCAGGCATCATTTCTCACTTAATATCAAACATGGAAAGTAGATTTCCTCTTGGAAAGATTCCAAATTAAACTTTTGATGAGGATATTTTTAATGCAGAAGCCATATTTTTTAACTATCGAGACGTTTGTGAAATGAAGTACATTGTTCTGCCGTGATTTCACGTGACGTAATCATAGCGTTGTACTATTCCTCCAATCGTAAGACAGTGGTAAGAGAAATGAAGATATGGTTTTATATGATAGCTCCAGCCTGCTTACTCAGGTTCAGCCGTATGAGCATTCTGCTACCCACTGTTAAGAGCTGTTGTACGGGATATCCGAACAAACCAACTCGCAGAAATTGCTGCAAACACAAACGATCGTAATTATATAGAATCTTCGAGTGACATGACGCGTAAAAAAACACGGAAACACGATGCTCATCGTATTCTAACAAATTCGCCCGGGTGTCTCATCGAAGACATTCCAAACGAAACGCCTACCGGAGTGCGACCGAACGGAACCGGCAACGGGAAATCCACCCACAGCAGGAAGCTCGCCTCCGAGTGAGGTACGGCATGCCACACGATCTGGCCGCATCGACCAGCGATTGCCCAAGAACTGGACGCACAAAGGCTGGGACGCCGAGACCGTGTACACCCTGGCCGCCCACACGAGAACTCTAGACGGCTGCGTTCGCGTGGACAGAGCAGGGTGTACCCCAACGGCACCCACGTGGCGGGATGCTGAACCTCACGAAAGGATAGTGTGGACATCTACGGCGCTTCGCGATACCACGAGCACAGCCTGGGCGAGCGGGTGAGCACCCTGTACCCGCAACCGCAAGAAAACGTGTGCGGTGCGGTGAAGCGGCTGGCCATCGACCAGCAGGTGTCGCTGCCGTCGTTCTCGGGCACATCTGGGCCGCCACCCTCTCCGTCCTGCTGCTGTTTTCGTCGTGTTGCAGCTGGGCTCGTGGTCGGGTTCGTGCCGGCCGTCTTCGCCATCGTGCCACGTTTCGTGCTCGGCGGTTCGACAGCCGGCACGGCGCGTGATGATCTGGCTGAGCGCTTCAGCTTCGTCATGATGAACTTCCTGTCCGGGTCGTTGGTGGGGTCGCTGGTGTCGCCGGATCGAGAGTCGAGATGGATTCGCTGGAGGAAGTCGACGCCAGGCACCCGGTCGTCTACGCCACCCCCCGTCGCGGCCGAAACCGTCTTACCACTTCACCCGAGAGGACAGCCCGACCGTGTTCTCGTTGGCTCGAAGGTGGAGTCGTCAAGTACGAGCAGGAGCGACGGAAGGCTCTGGCGGAAGTCGCCAACTCTGGCACGGCGGGCCGTCATTTCCCGGGTCCATCGGCTGGAATCGCTGACGCGGGTACCCGTCACCATCCGCGACGGGTACTCGCTTCTGCACCGCGTCAAGGAGTGCGTTGTGGCGCCGGCGTACTACGCTTTCCACGTCCGGCGCGGCTGGCCTCTGATTGGGCGCTTCAGCGAGCTGCTTCAGCGAGGGCAAGGAGGCATCATCATCAAACTTGTTCGCCCAAGAACCTGGACTTTGATCATCACACCGGACTACAACCCGCTCCCGCTGCTGCAGGGCTGCCAACCGCGCCGTACCAGCCCCTCGCCTGCTGCCGCTTTCGCCGTTGTTCGTGTTCTGGGTCGGGAAATTTGGTGTTTTGCGCTGTTGGTGTTTGTCGTGGAGATTTGCCTCAGT
>JAHLJT010005437.1:105194751-105209254 GCA_031308135.1 Acheta domesticus | reverse complement strand
GATTTTGTTTAGAAAAATAAGACCAGAAATTCTCGATTTCAACAGTAAATAGATTTTATTACACGCCAATGAAGATGTGTTTGGAATGTTGTTATCAGTGTTCGCTGCGAGCTTTTGCCTTCAACTGTTTATTGCTCAAGGGAGGGGGAAGCAAGGTCATCGGTCAAGAAAAGTTGCGCGGATAATACCTGCTCTAATCGCGCCTGTGTGTGTGTGTGTTTGCAGTGTCGGAGGGGTGCCCGTGGCCGGCCAACATCACCAACGGCTACTTCGTGCTGGAGGCGCCGCCGGGGGCGGTGGGGGCGGGAGGCGGCGGGGGGAGCGCCCTGGCGCGGGTGGGGCAGCGCGCGCACTACAACTGCAACCTGGGCTTCGCGCTGCGGGGCGAGCCCACGCAGCAGTGCGTCGACTCGGGCGAGTGGTCCCCGCGCCGCCAGCCGGCCTGCCGCCCCGCCCCGCGCCCCACGCCGCAGCCCCAGCCGCAGCCCCGCCTCAGGGACGAGGACGCCCCCGCCGACGACCCCAACGCAGGTGCGTCGCGCTCCCCTCCCCCTCCCCCCTTCACTTCCTTAACACTCCCCTTCACTCCTAACATTGCACTCCACTTCCTTAACACTCTCCTCACTTCCTTAACACTCCCCTTCACTTCCAGAACATTGCACTCCGCTTCCTTAACACTCTCCTTCCCTTCACTTCCAGAACATTACACTCCACTTCCTTAACACTCTCCTCCCCCTTCACTTAACACTCCCCTTCACTTCCAGAACATTGCACTCCGCTTCCTTAACACTCTCCTCCCCCTTCACTTAACACTCCCCTTCACTTCCAGAACATTGCACTCCCGCTTCCTTAACACTCTCCTCACTTCCTTAACACTCCCCTTCACTTCCATTACATTGCACTCCACTTCCTTAACACTCTCCTCCCCCTTCACTTACTTAACACTTCCCTTCACTTCCATAACATTGCTCTTCACTTCCTTAACCCTTTCCTCCCCTCCCTAAACATTGCACTTGACTTCGTTAGCCTCTTTTGCGCCCTTAATACCTGCCTCTTCCTTAACCATCCCCTCTCCTCCCCTTCCTTAACATTGCACTTCACTTCTTTAACCTCGTCTTTTGCTTCCTTAATCCTTGCCTCTTTCTTAACCATCCCCCCTCCTCCCCTCCCTTAACATTGCACTTCACTTCCTTAGCCTTCTCTTTTGCTTCCCTAATACTCGCCTCTTCCTTAACCATCCCCTCCCCTTTACTTCCTTAACATTGCACTTCAATTGTTTAACCCTCTCCTTCCCTTCCTTAACCCTCCCCCTCAATTCCTTAACGCTCTCCTTCATTAAAGTAACATTGCACTCTACTTCCTTAATCCTCTTCTTTACATCCTCAGACATTGTCGTTTACTTCTCTAACCCTCCCCTTCACTTAAAAATGCCAGGTACTTCCTTAATCCTTTGCTTCATTCCCTTATCCCTCCCCTTCACTCCCTGAACATACTTCTTACCTTCTTTAACATTGAACTCCACTTCCTTAATGATTCCCTTTACTTCCTTAACCCTCTCCTTCCCTTCTTCAATTCTCTTCTTCTCTTCTATTCCTTGCCATTTACTTCTTTAACCCCCCTCTGCACTTCTTGACATTACCATTCACTTCCTTAACATTGTCATTCAATTCCTTAACGTTCTTCATTTTCTTGACATTGCACTATGCTTGATTAACCTTCTGTTACCCACTTCACCTTGGCCTCCACTGCCCTTCCTTTTCTTGTCTGCTTCGCTGGACTCTTTCATTCCTTTCCTTTTTCACTCCTTTCCTTATCTTTCACTTTTCTCCAACTTTACGTAACTTCCTTTGTCCTTTACCCCCGTTCCACTTGTTTTATTTTCTCTTCGATTTCACCTCCTTTCCACTTTCTGTGCTCACTTTCCTCTTTCTGTGCTGCTTTTCCTCTTTCAGTACTTCCTTCCCTGTTTCTGCACTTCCTTTCCTCTTATGTTCCTTGTTTTCCTCTAAGTATTTTTTCCTCTTTCAATACTTAATTTCTCTTTCAAAGCGTCTTGTCCTGTTTCAATACTTCTTTTTCCTCTTTCATTACATTGTTTTCTGATTCATTACATTGTTTTCTCTCTCTTTTTTTCATTTCCTCTTTCTTTACGTCGATTTCCCTTTCTTACACCTCTCTTTATTTCCTCTCCTGTCTCTTAACTTTCGTTCATATCGCCATTCAATTCTTTTACATTTTTCTCCTTCTCGATTTATTTCTTTTTAATTTTATTTCATTATCCCTGTCCTTCCATTCATTTTAATCTTTTCCTCTTGTCTTTCTTCGTGTCATCATTTTCTTCCACTTTATTTACTTTTATTTTATCTCTTGCGTTTTCTCCTTTACCTACACTTTCTTCCCTATCATCTCTCCCTTACATCTTCTTCCTTGACTCATATAACACATGTGCTTCCCCTCCACCTTCTCTTACTAGGGGGTAATCCATAAATTACAAAGTGCTAGATGAGGGAAGGGGTCTGAGGCAGCGTTACAGTTCGTTATATAGAGATAGGGAAGTGTGTTACAAGGGGGTATTGAAAATACTCTAAATTTGCATTATGTAATTTATGGATGGCTCCTAGATTAAATAGGGAGTTTGTGCACGCCATAGCAGACAGCACTATCAATCTTTTGCACATGTGCAGATGCACCAGTGATGCATTATCATGTTCAAGTTTCATCACTTTAGTGCATCAGCGCATCAGAAAATCGAGATTGCAGTTGATTGCTGTATGCCGTGCCGTACAAAAACTTCCTATTATTGTTGTACCTTGTACGAGTAATAGTTCTTAAGAATTCTATGCTGTTGTTGCATTAGACAGATCACTAGTTTTTTGGTGGTATAAGGGTTAGCCTAATGGACTATAGATATGGACTACCCAAATTTGCGGATTCAAACTGGATCGAAGCCATGGATTTTTAAGGGCTAAAAAATCCTTCAGAGAGGAAGTAAAGCTGGTTGTCCCATGCTGTAGATTCAAATCGCCTGCTTTATGACCTAAGTAATAACTCCTTTCTCCACTAGATGGTGAAAGGAGCGTAGCAAACATTGCGTGGTCAGAAGGAAGAGCGGGCATGATGGCCTGAGCCTGTCTCGCCACGTGAAATAAGTCATGAATTGAAAATTGAAACAAACTAAAAATTGAAATGTGTATTGTCTGTTGTAGAGACCTTTAGTGCAGTGTGTTGACTATAGTCCCTAGATACACAGAGTAGCGCAACCACCACCATTTAATATCCTCTCACCCGATAGCTCCGTCAGGCAGCAATCAGGAGCTGAAGGGAAATTATAACAATACGATGACATTGTGGAGCTTTTCAAGCATATCAGTATTGGTTTGGAATAGATTCATGGTTCTCCACCCACAGAATACCACCCAGTGCCAATTGCCGTGACGAGTGGATATAAAATGGCAGGATGCGCTCCTCTCTGCGTGTGGGGCCTGTAGTGTTTGTTGTTCTGTTTGTGCCCGCGCAGCGCTGGAGGGCTGGCCGTGGAGGCCCAACGCTACCAACGGCTTCTCCTCCTCCTTCCTGCTAGGTCAGTGCTCCCACACACACATCCACCCACAACCATCCGTGGTATTAAACATCGACGTTTATAACACACCGATGTTTGCTGTATTTCATGACCATCTGTAGTGGAATCCATTGCGTGGTTCATGGTCAAATAAATGAAAATATTACGTCAGTTTTCTGATGTTCCAGAGTTTTATTTCTCCATCCTCGGGGCTGAATACATTAAAAACATGGTTAGATGTATAAACACTAATTACACAATGCATAAACACTAACTCTATGTAAGTACGCTGGAAGCACACATTACCAATCTTCAATTGTTTGGTGTACACATAAATTACAATTCCAAAATTAAACAATTTAAAAAATGAAATTAAAATGTATACGAAACATATCTTACTTGAGTGTAGAAAATTATTGTGAAGTTTATGAATATGGTTGTGTAATTTTCTACACCAAGGAAGGTATGTTTCGTATACATTTTCATTTAATTTTTTAAATTGTTTAATTTTGGAGTTGTAATTTATATGTACACCAAATAATTTGTGATTGGTGCATTGTGTGCTTCCAGCATACTTGCATAGAGTTAGTGTTTATGCGTTGTGTAATTAGTGTTTTTATCTATTAATTTAACCATGTTTTTAATGTATTCAGCCTTGAGGATGGAGAAATAAAACTCCGGAATGTAGGCAAACTGATATAAATTTCATGTATTGGACCAATACCCAATGAATTACTTGATGGAAAACATTGATGGTATTAAACATCGACCTAAACCCATCCACGTTATTAAACATCAATGTTTTTAAAACTATATTAGTAACCGTCCTATTAACAGGAAGGAAGAATTTAATTTGAAAGTGGTTTCATTTATTAATTTCACAGGCACACAAAAAAAAGTTGTCAAACCTGAAGACGTGTCACATATTTTTCTCTATGTACATCGGCATGTTGAATCCAAATCTAAAGCCAGTATGGTGCCATCACCCTCCAATTTGTTTTAAATCACAAAAAAACACTGTGACATTGTACATGTCAAGACTTTGGGTCTAACAACTATTTTTATTTTGTGTGCCTATGTTTTTAATTTAGAATTATCCGATTAAGCAAACTCAAAAAAATCATTGAAATAATTAACAAAATTTATGTACCTGATTCGATTATTCAAAAATAATACAAGTTTCTGTATTGACAAAATTTTATCTATTTTTCACCCATGATTCTCTTTGAAGAATATTCAATTTATGAGTATCTGAATATTATTATAGTACTTTGTGCTGATACTTTTCTCATTTAAAAAATATCAAACTTGTAAAAACATTGATCACACAACATCAATATTTAAAATATATCAGCTTCAGAAAATGGATTATAATACATCGATCATTTGAAAGCATAGATATGGATGTTGCATCCCTCTCAGGGGGCTTTGAAGTCTCGGATGTCCCTGTGTGTGACATTTCATTTGAGACGCATGTTTCCAAAAGCTACCAAATCTAACTGAAAACATTTTACAGTAGAACAGAAAAACTTACTGGAGCTAAAATAGTTATTATATTAAATCTTATATTTATTATATTAAATTAAAGTTTATCTGGGAGATATTACAGTATTTCATGGCAAATTTTAAGTTGTTTCATATTTTATTTTAAAATTACAAGAATTTTAATTTTGGATTTGATAAGTTTTGATAAACAGAAGTTTACAAAAAGTTGGATAGAGGTATTATTAATGACGAAATAACAATTAATATTGATGTTTTTAGAAAATTTACAATTAGTGTCTTCATTGAATCATGCGTAAATTATTAAAAATTCAAAAAATAACAAAACTTAGGATTATTTAGAAACTATTTTCATTCTTTGTAATATACATCTATGTTATCGGACACTTCATCTTCATTATCTATCTTTTACTCTTATGTTTTGCAATGAAAGGGCATATGGACTTGGTACGTTTTGCTGTGAATCTAGAATTTTGCCGACAAACGTAAATGAAATTTGGAATTAAATATTTGTACTAGAGAAGTTTGCTTTTAAACTTGGAAACATTTAAAATATATTTAAAAAAAATACATCAATTGTTAATATTATTAACTAAATTCGTGAGTATAAAACTTTGAAGCATATTTCTGCACCTTGATGAAAGAACCTCCTGTACATCAGAGTTTCAGTACAAAGTAGATGATTTTGCACAAAGACACAAATTTGCACCAAGACATTTGCAACCAACATTGTTGGTTGTTACATCAGGCTCATATTTGTATATGTGTAATGATGTGCTTTAAATTCTGTACCATTTTTGAAGGGTGGACATAACACCCTTCCTGTTTTCCTCATCTCTCCCTTTTTCTCGTCAAGTTTCACTAATTTTGTCCAAACGGTTGGCACACTGTATAGGAAGTCTTCTAGTTCTTCTTCTTCTTTTTACTTTTCTTTGTCTTCTTCCATCTGATTTCCCCATAACAGATTGTTATTTCGTATGAGTACTTGTATAGTAGAAGGTCCCACCACCCACCACCTAAAAAAGTCAGCTCATACTTTATCCGCTTTCTCTGCATCTACTTATTTCCTATCTTAAGGTATTGTTTATCGTTCTTTGTATTTCTTTTTTACTTCTTTTTCTTGCCTATTGAATGTTCTTCCTGTTCTACAATTTCTTTACATTCTGCTTCCCTTTGTTCTCCTTTTCTTTCACTACCTTGTTATTCTTTTCCTCATTGTTGGCCTTTTCAGTCTCCATATCCTCTTGCTTCTTCCTTTTCTCCCCCCTACTTGTTCGTCAGTTTTACTCAGTCTTGTTTTTCAACTCTTCCTCTAGCGTCTACCTCCAGGCTCTCTTCGTTTTTATTGTTGCTCCTGCTTCTGCTCATTCCCCTCTTTCCCTTTCTCGTCCTTTTTTCCTCCACCTTCTTCCTCCTCCTTTTCTTCTTGTTCTCGTTCTTCTTCTCTACCTTTTTCTTCTCTGCCTTCTTCTACTCCTCCACCTTCTTGTCCTTTGTTCTTCTCCTTCTCCTCTTTCTTTCTGTCCTTCCTCGTTCTTCTCCGCATTTTCCTTCTCTCTTTTGTGTCCTCTTGTGCTCTTATGTTTTCTCCACTTGTCCTTTTCTTCTATTTCTTCACCTTCACCGTCTCCTATTTTTCTTCTTTCTACTCTTCCTTCTATTTCTTGTCTTCCTCCGTCTTTCCTTCCTTCTGTTTCTTCTCCACGTCTTTGTCTTCTCTTTTTCTTCTGTTTCTTCTGCACCTGTACCTCCTCCTCCTCTTCCTTCTATTTCTTGTCTTCCTCCGTCTTTCCTTCCTTCTATTTCTTCTCCACGTCCTTGTCTTCCCTTTTTCTCCTGTTTCTTCTGCACCTGTACCTTCTCCTCCTCTTCCTTCTATTTCTTCTCCATGTCCTTATCTTCCCTTTTCTCCTGTTTCTTCTGCACCTGTATCTCCTCCTCCTCTTCCTTCTCCATGTCCTTGTCTTCCCTTGTTCTCCTGTTTCTTCTGCACCTGTATCTCCTCCTCCTCTTCCTTCTATTTCTTCTCCACGTCCTTGTCTTCCCTTTTTCTCCTGTTTCTTCTGCACCTGTATCTCCTCCTCCTCTTCCTTCTCCACGTCCTTGTCTTCCCTTTTTCTCCTTTTTCTTCTGCACCTGTATCTCCTCCTCCTCTTCCTTCTATTTCTCCTCCACGTCCTTGCCTTGTGTATCTCCCCCTTGCATGTCTCGTGTGTTGCGCAGGCGGCGTGGGGCGCGGGAGAGAGCGTGGGCGTGTCGGGGCCTCGTCCGTGCCCGGGGCCGCCGCCGCGGCCGGAGCACGCGGCGCTGGTGGCGCTGTCGGCGGGGCCGGCGGACGCGGCGTCGGCCGCCATGGCCGCGGGCGGCGCGGCGGGCGGCGGCGGCGGGGCGGGCGCGGGCGCCCCTGCCGGCACGCGCCTGCAGCTGCGCTGCCGCGCGGGCTACCGCGACCCCGCCGCCCCCTGCGCAGACTTCCCGCTCGTCTGCGAGGACGGCGAGTGGCGCGGACGCCTGCCCCACTGCGGTGAGTACAGGACCAGTGGAGAAAGACGTCCAAATGGCAAAGGACGAGGGGGGGAAAATGACCGAATGAGACAGGACTAGTGGGGGAAAATGACTGAAGGACAAAGAACCAGTGGACAAAATTACCGAACAACATTGGTCCAGGGGAGACAATGACAAAGGACAAGCGGAGAAATATGACAAAATAACAAATGATCAGTGGAAAAAAAATGACAAAATGACTAAGGACCAGTGGAGAAAAGGACTAAATGACTAAGGTCCAGTGGAGAAAATGGACAGATGGCAAAGGACGATTGGAGAAAAATGACCAAATAACAAAGGATCAGGGGAGAAAATGACCGAAGGACAAAGGACCAGTGGACAAAAATTACCGAACGACATAGGACCAGGGGAGACAACGACAAAGGACAAGTGGAGAAATATGACAACAACAAATGATCAGTGGAAAAAAATGAGAAAATGACTAAGGACCTGTGGAGAAAATGGCAAAGGACCATTGGAGTTGCAGAACCCTGGGAAATCCTGCTGCAAACCTGTTCTGCCCGCCCTCACTTCCATTGCTTCATCATTCATCGTTTAACCATCAACAAACTCCCATTGATACAGCTTCTCCATTCAGGGAAGCCAAAAGACATTGCTGTAGAGAATAGAATATTGTACTTGAGGTGGTGTTATGATTGTGAAGATTATAATATACAGTCGACAGGTTATAGTGAACTTCTGCAGACTGTCATGTCTGGTTCACTATTTCACAGGTTCACTATATCAGGTGATGTCAAAATTAAATGTAATTTCTCTACAATGATTGATTTTATTAATATACATACAGCAAAATTCATTAACAATATGAACTGAAAGTTTCAATATCTTTATTTGTTCTTAAAAAAAGTTAATTATTTTTAATTCTTGGCATTGCAAATTTTTACTTAGTAATTTCTCTAGATCCTTCCCCAGAGTTCGTGCTCTCTCCTTACTTAATTCAAGATTGTCCTCTGTCTCTAAGTATCGTGATACAATCTTGACACCTTTCAATGCCTCTTGCACTGTTGGAACATTATTCCATTCTCCGGGGGCCCTTTTAATCGGCTAATGACATAAGAGATCCAATTCATTTCCAGGACTTATTTCATATGTTCACCATAGCTGAGGTTCAAGTTCACTATAACTAAATCTTCTTATGCTTATTTAAATGTAAGTCAAATGGGACCAGTAACTTTAGTTTACTTTAACTGAGTTGACTACATCCAGAGTTGACTGTATTTCCAAATAGACAGTTGGACTAACAAATGAAAAAAACACACCAATACAGTCGCAAATAAAAAGCAAAGAAAAACTCCTGCCTGGCTACCTTTTATAAAAGGTGTGCCACTGGACATTCTAATTTAAATGTTGATTTCTACCACAGTTTGACTGAATTTGGAAATGCTGTTTCGAATTGACATTACTAATGGTCAATAACAACTTTTTTCTTAATTGCACTCCAGCTATTAAAATACTGTATGTTTTGAAGGGAATTCCAACACCAATAAAAGTAAATGTACCTTAATTTATTGGTTTTCATTATGTAAATATTGTCTGTCACGTATTTATTTATTTATACAACGGATTTATTTGCCCAAGTGAAATTATATATTCCAAATTGTTAACGTACATAATAAGAGATATTCAAATTAATAACATTAACAAAAAACAAACTAAATGTAATTAATGAAGTTACAAATTAATGATAAATAATTCTAACTAACTAAAATCTAATATTCTTGGTTCAAACATCTGACAGAACTCACCTCACTCATACCCAATTGTTCATTGCTCAAAAATGCATGGCAATATCTTATTAAATCAGGTATTGATGAACAGTAGTAATTCTGTGTTTTGCAAAACATTTCTTTAAATATGATATTCCTTCTTGTATTACATGGATTTTTGTAGTGAACAAATAAATTTCTTAATTCTGGGCAATCAATTTTAGCATTTAAAAGATTGTACATTAATTTATTGTTCACATTAAATGCTTAATTTTCAGACAACAAAATGTTTCCCCTTGTAAGCCATTGCTGTTGAATGTTTGCAGAGCCTGCTGACGGGTGTCCGCCGCCGCCTGCCTCTCCACATGCAGCTCCTCTGGGGCTCTCCACAGACGGGCGCTACGCCCCACGCGCCCAAGTGGCGTATGCCTGCCTGCCAGGCTACGCCCTTCAGGGGCCCCGCGCTGCTCACCTGCGCTCCCTCCGGCTGCTGGGAGCCCCCAGCCGGCGCAGCCTGTCTGCTAAGCTGGACCCGCGACTTTTCGGTAAGCATAGGACGTTGCTTGGTGAAGACACAGAATGGGACACGATTGGAATTGATCACAAAAGTTGCAAGGGATGGTTACAATCCTTCTTCACTAAGATCCTAAAGGTGACAATTGATGATGTGCATGGCTTTGCTTGGCGAATATAAAAGAGAGAAAAAAAAGCACACAATTTAAATTGATTACAAAACTTGAAAGGGTTGGTTAAAATCTTTGTTCACTGAGATGCTAATGGGCACAATTTTTTTGCCTCATTTTATGTTAGATCAAGGCTATTGTCAAATTTATAGTTCTCAATTTATTGAAATTGTCCCATAGGATCTCAGTCAACCAGAATTGTGATCTTCCCGTATTAGAACATGTTAATTATTCTAATGATTTAAGAAATCATTAGAACATCTCAATGGTTTTGAGAAGAAGTTGAACATGCACCATCAAATTATTTATTTATTTTATTTTATTTATTAACAGACTCTGATCCATATATACATAAATTCAACACAAAATGTTATAACAAACATTACATCTAATACATTCAAATTAGATATAATTTTACATCATTACATTTTTTTGACAATAATTTTAACATTTAGAACTCATATTCTCTACTAGGAGAAAAAAACATTTAAACTCGTGTTGAGGATATGCTCTGCCAGTAGAACATTGGGTTTTGTGATGAGATTAAGCAGAAATATACATTCAATACCAGTACTCATGAACACCTTTTTTGTGCTATTGTAGGACCTAAACTTGAATATGCCTTGGTTGTATGGTCTCCCGAAATATTTGGTACCATATGGGAAAAGTGACCGAAAAAGTTTTAAAAACATCTTGAGTTTCCTGATTGTGGTGTATATCCCTCTAGAGGAACCGATATGAACAATATCTGCTTCGAAAACTTTGACTTAATACAGCCTACAGTGTAGGAGACAATTACTGTCTATTATATTTTTCTTAAATGTATTAGTCAGAGTATTGAATGACCATTCATATTTGCAAAAGCTTCATTCATAGAACCTCAATATCATCGGTTTTTACTGTCTATTACATTATTATGATACTAATATTCGTTATGTAACTCCAGATATACAAAATAATTGAGGATGCAAATAATCTATGGGCCTCTTGGGATCAGATCAGATATTGATCTTTTTGAGGACATCAGTTCTGTGCTATATAATAGAGCACCTTCTTATCTTACTGCACCTGTACCATGTAATTTATGTTAAAATATGTAAATGTCCTGTAAATAATGGTTTATACTATTGAAACTTATAAACCAGTTTTTTGTTTCCATAACAAAATGTGGAGTATCCAGGCTCCCAAATATTTATATCAGGATCATTTGCTACTTTACAAAAGTGCATTAACGGACTGTTGACAATGTATGAGGTTCTTATAAACGTTGGGAGAAAGGATCTTTTGACCTGGAAAAAGTAGGGACTCTAATCCTCAAGTGTTCCAGCAAGAGAGAACAACAATACGGCAGTAGAACCCCAGTATTTCAAACTTAATTGGGCGTGTGGTCTGTTCAGATTCGGAAATGTTCAGATTATCAGAAAAATGTACCGTATGTATACAATACATCTCTAAGATACCAGACACAATGCAACGTAGCATGCAATGTGAGAAAACAGCAACGCAGCGTAGCGATCCCATCATCACATCTCATCATCAGGCACGTTCAGTTCCTTACGGCAAAAGAAGATCACCGATTTTGCAAGTTACTCCAAGCGGAAATTACTAACGTGTGATATACACCGTAGTGCAGGGTTCCGATTTATGGGGTTATACTGTACCTCTACTTAGTTTAATACAAAAACAAGAGGTCACGTTGTCTCTCAATAAGGAGAGGGAAGGAATATGTAATGATGTTGATATTACATCATAATTGAGTCATTTGGTGGTGGTTGGATATTATCCCATATTCACGGTCATGATCATGGGTATATCATGACCATGACCATGCCCATAAGTTCGTTAGCATGTAAACGTTACAGTAGAAATTTTGATACTACGTGAAATGTTCTGGCGAAACAGGTAGGCAAGATATGAACACTCATGAAAAGAGAGATGTAATTCTATTAAAGAGCAAAAATTCAGCCATAAGGGGCATAACATTGCCACACAGAATTTAGGCCTTAAAGGGGGCCATCAGTGGAATAAAGATATCCTGTAAAACAACATCATGTGTGAAGAGATAACAGAGTAGTGATGAAATTGGCTTGAACATGTTCAGTAAATAAATTTACCAGTATTACGCCTGATATCAGAGTGAAAATTGTGTAGAGAGAAATGCTGGATAACCCCATGGAAGGTGAAAGATCAACTGCGTTTTAATACTTGATATGAGAATGGAGCAGAAGTTCAAACTAAGCATACTGATGACGAGTTATTGCTCTAAAATATTTAGAGCAGTTGACACCTGTGTTTAGAGTGCTCATTATCACAAAGTTGATCATTTCATCTGTAATTTTTAGCATTTTGTGTAGTTCCAGCTTAATTTTTTCTATGTTTCTATGTGAACATCAGTATTCAAGGATTTGCAGCTACTAAACTTGAAATTGCTGTGGTTGGTGTTTGACTGAGCTATAATTCAGGACTCAGTGCAACTGAGTAATGAGAAAACACATTTTTGCATTTTTCAAAAACAAAGATTATAAATTCTGACATTTCTCAGTTGGTGTATACCTTTTTTGCTGCTTTTTACTTGCATTGTAAACATATATTATGAACATATTTATACTGCACTTGCTCTTCTATACATATATGGTAATTTAATGAACTTATTTGTAAAATATGTCATAGTATTTCTCTTTTAGGAAAATCTAAGATCTTTATTGTGAATGTGTGCAACGTGACTGCAACAACATTACACTTGATTACACTGTTCTGCAAGACATTACACTTTGATTAGAATGTATAGTATTGAAGCTGTGTTGGAAAACTGTCAAATTCTCGTATTTCACTAGCTTTGAACTTCCTATTCCCCAAAACCCTGGCATACACAGTTTCAACTAAGATGACGGAAAAAATTAAAGTTCTAATTGATGTGTGTTTTTTACATTTGGCTTCTCTGTGCCATGTGTATTTTTAGTCATGGGCTTAGCCTCTGACAAACACATTTTCTGTAAAATTTTGATTCAAATATGATCAAAAGAGGGAAAACTTTCTGCCAATATTGTATTGCGATTTTTTTCAGAAACCTCTCCCCAAACAATCTGGTCGATTTATTTGAACTTCTCTTTAAACATTTTGTTTATTAATGTCTGTTCTATTATTGTTGCCTGGCTTTCTGTTTTCCTATTCTGGGCTAGTTTCCAAATTACTTATCTTTGGGGAAAAGCGCACCCACAGTCACAGAAATGCATCATTATTTTGGGCTGGTGAAAGCTCTACCTATTGAGGGTTTCAGATGTGACTTTTGTAATATTTAATGAAACGCAGCCATATTGTTTTTACATGACTACATGTATCGTTACCTGTTCTAATGTAGTATTTTTAATATTCTGTGGTAATTCACAGCTTAATTTGCACCCTTTTACATAACTCTAATTATTGACTTTGCTATTCCAATTTAAATAAGACTTACTTACATGAAGTACATATGTATGTACTACACTGTTAAAGAAACAAACAAATAACAATTTTTATATGAAAAAAACATGAAATGTTCATTTATAACTTTGATCCACTTTATCATTTGCCTATTCTTAAACAGATTTCAATATCATGCAAGACTTTTCTTTGTATCTTATGTTTTTATTATTATTACAAAAAAAGATTATTTACTATGCGATTGACAAAACTTGATCTTCTTTCTAACAAAAAAAAAAACAAAAAACAAAAAAAAAAACCAACTTTCCTTTAACTTCCTTTATGCTACCCTGCCCTGCATACTTTGCATGTCTATTTTATTCCATCTGCTGTGCCTTCGCTCTATCACAACTCTCATGCTACCATATCACATCCTCTTATATTCTTTCATGACTGCTTGCCTGAATTTTGTTAACTCATTCCTCCCCTAATTACCTCTGAAAGTGAATGTTAAACTCTACCATTCACCCTATCCATCTGTCCTCCACAAATATCTACATTATTCTCTCACTTGTGACTCCTACCTTTCTCTCTGTCTTCTTGCCTCTCATTTTTGAGAACAATTGCAAAAACAATTTACTTGTCTGATACACTCAGTATTTATATTGGCAACCTGAACTCTTATAGAAATATATTATTTTCTCATAAACTCACTATGTGTTCTTTACTTCACATGCTGACATGAAATGTAAACAAACGATACTTACATGTCCTTTTATTTACAATTTATAGTTACCAATACTTTGGCAAATCGGTATTAATCTATTTACATCTGAAAGCTGCAATATCACATCCTCACTGTCCTTGCCTTTGTCATTTGTTTTCTCCCTTCATTGTTTCAGCTCTTCTGCCTAAATATTGTGATGGTTCTTATTTTTCCATTAATGAATTAACTGATGGGAAGAAAAAATAGAAATATCTATTTAATTATTTATGTGGGGCTTATGATTCTATGGCATACACAGTAGATTTGAATATGGCAACAACAAGTATCAAATTCAAACGCTTTCAATTTCAGAATAAAAGAG
>JAHLJT010005437.1:105121859-105193751 GCA_031308135.1 Acheta domesticus | reverse complement strand
ACAAAAAATGTATTTGGGTGTCATGCAGCCATCTTCAATGAACATGCAAAAAGAAAATAAGTTACACACAGTAATTTTAATATTGTAATATAATGAAGTCAATTGTGAGTTGTGAAAGAGATAAGACAACAAAAATTATGTTACAAAACAAAGTTAAAGAAAATTACATTACATAAGAAATATTTCCTGAAACGAAAGAAATATTGTAGACAGCTAACATATCAACCTTTGTGATGACTTTGTGCCACTTGGCCAGTCAGTATTATGTTTTTCTATTAGCTGTTTTCTGAACACATGATTAATCGTAAAGATATTGATTAATTACTCAGTTTCAGAGTAGTTCTATTCACAATTTTTTAATAATGTCAACAATGATATTGTTGATTGATTTTACTACCAAAAGGAGTTTCTTTTAACATGTGTTTTAATTGAAATATAGTTTTCCAGTATGTTATCAATAGAACTCGGATTTTAGAACAAATGCTTATTTAGTTCCTTTAGGATGTTGAGCAAAATAATTGCAGATGTTTATGAATCATGAGAAAATAGATCTACCGAAAGCATTTAATATTGACTAAAATGTTCAAAAAGTGTGGTTGATGCCTATTTTAATATGTTTTGCCTAAAACTACCTAAAACAAATAATTTTCAAATTTTTGAATGATCATATTAATGATCATATTTAAAACTCAAAGGAGGATTAGTTCATGTAAAAACAAAATAGAGAAAATAATCAGAAAATATTAATTCCAATGACATGGCCACTTCAGAATATGTATTTTGCTTTGGAGTTTGGTCTGTTGCTTCTTATTTATCTTAGAATAGTGGGTTGTGATATTGCCTCTTACAGTGATAAGCTTTTTTGTGATATGGACAACGAAATGCAACACAAAGACATTGAAGAAAATTCAAATAATTTAATTTATAAACAAAATATTTGACTTCTAATGACCAATTCTTCTAAATTTTTTAAGGTCTCTATGGAATTATTGAGGTCACCATGTAAGTTAAACAGCTAAACCAATGCTTCTAAATGGTTCAGAAACATGGATAATGGAGGAAAACAGAAAGCACAAAATACAGGCAGCACAAATGACATTCCTAAGGCACTTCTTTGGAGTCATGAGAAGAGACAGATCAAGGACATCAGAAGAAGAATAAAAAACAAAAATGTAATAGAAGGGATTGAAGAGTCACAAAAGAGATGGAAAGAACCCATTTGCAGGATGGAGAGAAACAGACTACCAAAACTCGTCTAGAAATATAAACCAATTGGAAACAGAGACATTGAAAGACCTCTAAAGAGATGGAAAAATCAGGAACACCTAGAAGATTAATCTACTAGGTCTACTGAACCAGCACAAACAGGAACAAGATCATACCTAAAACGCTTGCAGTTCACCATGTAAGTTGTTCTGGCATCCCCTAGTCAACTCCAGCATTATGATATGCAAAGTATGCCAAAACTTTCATTGCAAGTCCAAGTATGCCCAAAGGCAAAATCAACTTGAAACAAAATGGCATTCTTGGAACCAAGTAGGCACTTGTGGTGCCCTTCATCTTCTACATGCCACGCTCCTGTTTTTTCGACTACGAGCCACTTGTGTTTCTATATAATTAGACTTTCTCTGTAATAATAACTCTAATTCTGTAATAGGAACTGTTTGTACACAATTAGAGACTATACCAAGCTTCCAAAAGGAAAGTAATATTAATTGTAACAATGATATTTAATGTATTTGGACTGTATAATTCTAAACTACATGTAATAAGCACTGTGTCTTAGTTCCTGGTTTCGTGACACCCCCCCCCCCCCACACTCTTGATCACATTTTTTGTCTAGTTTCCTTCATCCTTTGAGCAAATGCTGTGATGGCCTCTTGATTTGCTTCTGGACGACATTAATGCAACTTCATTATCAATGGGAAATATAGTTATTCAAATTATTGTTCTCCTTGTCACGGTAGGAAGTATTATTCCTTGATGAACCTCAACTTCAAATTGTCTCATCTGCTTGGGAAGTTCATAAAAGCAGCAACCAGGCACCATTTGCTTCCCAAGGAGGGAATGTGGGTGTTTTGGAAAACTGTTGAAACTCTAGTTCCCCATGAAGTCGGGCTGTTCTTTTGGCTCTGGCCTTTTGAACTTTGACTTTTGACAATGTACTCTATTGTTTCATCTTTACCTGGTTTTGCCTTCTTCAGATTCACCAGTTGTGTCCAGAAGTCCCATTTTTTCCCCCACTTCATACAATACTTCAAGTCTTCTGTAAATTTTTAAACAAAAAAGTGTCTTTCGGTATTTTAGACTCTAAAAGTCATGTGACAATTGGTATTTTCATTAAAGTTTAAAAACATGACTGACTTCATAAAAACAAGTAATGTTAGTCTAGTTTTTAAAATTTCTTAAACGTTCAAGAAAATACTGATTGTTGGCTGCCTTTGGCTGTCTTAAATACTAATAGATACTGTTTAGTTAAAAACGTTTCCACTTCATGTTCTGTTTTGGTGTTAGAATGATAATTCAACCATCAGAGACTTGTGAAATGGGGGTAGCAGGAAAGGGAAATACTTTTTTGGTAAAAGAAAAAAATGTTACAATTTTTTAAAATTAAATTTATTTATAGTCGCATCAACAATTCGGTTATTAGCAACTATTACAAATATTGTATTACATTATGATGTAATTACAGAAATTACGAAGTTTGGCTAAACAGTATTACAATTTAACTTTACAATATACTTTAACTGGTATGATATCATACTTGGGAGGTATAAATTTATATAAAACAATGGAATTAAATTTCAGTACATAAATTGATAGCTTTACAAACACAAGTTGATTATTTTGTCTTGATCTGATGAATGTTGGTTGACATGGTATTTGAATCTAAATGACTGATAATTATATCTGGGGCATACTTTAAAGAAGTGATCACAGTTTTGGTATAGCAAAGTTTGCATGTTGGTGGAGATGGTTTTTGCAATAGGTGTAGATGGCTTAATTTGGAATGTTCACGTCGTATTCTTGAAAAGACATTTCGCACCCTCCTCATTTCTCATTGATATCCACATAACATAAAATCCCGAGTATACTTGGGGGTTTAATTTGTTCAAAAATTTAAAAGTTCAAACATACTCGCATTCTGTGTGTGGTAAAATAAGTTAAAGCCCGAAAGTAGGCCTACTCGTTCACTTCAGTTAGTTGTATAGGTGCCCGCTAGATAGTGTGCAAATGCAATGTCTAATGTTGTAGAGATAGTTTCGTGTACTAATATTGGCGGGAACGTCAATGTAACTAGTAATGTACTTCAGCTTCCGGGTCAATGACCCCCATCTCGATCAGGCTTTTGTCCAGTTTCCCTGATCCATTGGCAAATGCTGCGATGGCCCCTTGTTTTGCTTCTGGACGTAAATGTAGCTTCACTATGCGCACGTTTTGTTGAGCACTCCTTTTCCTTGTAGTGGTAGGAGTAGAACTGATGTTCGTTTCTATTTTGTTAGCAATGCAGAAAAATCAAATAAGCAGTTCATTTACCGTTGAAATTGAATTTCTATAACTCGGGAACAAACATTTTTCTCATTTCTATTTTTCTAAAATAATACTTTTTAATTTTTTTCTAGTTTTTCAAATGATTTTTTTCCATTCTGGGCATCAAGAAAATGTGCGCGGATTATCTCGTCCCCCATACGTCATATACAGTTTTTATTGTTTTTTGACCAATAAATAAATAAAAAATGAACAACTATCGATAAATTTATATTCCGTTTTACTGACACCACAGTGTGGATATTTCGTATTATGAAGCATGTAATATAACTGGTGGTAGTCGAGTTATTTTTTACTTCGAATTTTTAACCTTTTTTTGTCAAAAACATCTCGAAATTTTCTCTTATTTATCAAAGGGTGGTATAAAAGTTCGCGCCGGTCCCATTTTCCGTGAACTCTGTATTTGCGAAATAACGAAAATAAAGTATTTGGATACGGAAATTTTTGTCGTAAATGAAATATATTCAAGAAAATCAGATCTTTAAAAAAGTTCATGTATACTTTTTTTAAGAAAACAAGTTATTTTGCAGAATTTCTGCTTGAAATTAATGCAAATTTTAAAAAAATCTAAAAAAACTGTTACCCTTTTTTCTAAGTCCAGAACAAGGGATGCTTCCAATAATGACGCAGGTCTAATTTTTTTGAACTATCTTAATTTTTTTGAAAATTGTAAATTTTGAAATATTTTTAGATGTAATGCAAGAAAGTATGTGCTGTTGAAGCACCACTAATTACAACATGTGGGTTATGCATGGCAATTAAAACAAATCAAACAATGTTTTCAATTTGTTTCAATGAAATGTGAGGAAAAAGGTCGTTAGCATTACAGTATCAGCTTGAATTTAATAAAAAGCCAAAAGTAGCTACTGCAATTCAGCCATTTTGTCCAAAATGCACAACAATGATAGAAAGGATTTCTCAGAATGAGTTTTTGTCAGAACAATAATGAAAGAAAACATCTATGAAGGTAACTATTGTTTGGTACAAAAACTTTCTACACAAGTATATAAATACAGTTAAGAAAAAGATTATTGTGCCTTTTTACTTTCCCGTATACCACCATATACACGGAGTGATATACGTAGTATAGGGAAAGTTATGTAATGCTGCGCGAAAAAATGGCCAATTTTCGGCGGAAAAAAATTCATTGCCGGGCCATGAAAGCGAAAAAGTGGATAAAACCAGTTGCTGAATTAAGAAAAAATCTCCTAACACGTGGTGTAGCCAGAAACCCTGTTTTCTAGGTCCTTGATACCGAAAACCTAATTGAAAGGAAAACGTCCGTCTGTCCGTCCGTCTGTGAACACTGCTAGCGCCTAAACCATACGTACGATTTCTTCCGAAATGGATATTCCGTGGTCGATCTGGTTCTAGTCGAAGCTTTGAGATTTTGAAAAAGATTCTTCAAAATTTGGGGGTACTTTATATGAAGCCCCTCGGGGATTTCCAAAATTTTCTCAAAAACGGCTCCAAATTTTTAAATGCCTAATTTACATTTTGAAGTGCCTATTTTACATTTTTAAGAGCCTATTTCACATTTTTAAGTGCCTATTTTGCCTGCCTATTTCTCCAGTTTTTCGTGCCTATAAATCCGCCGCTTAGACGTAAACATCCGGGCCCTATTGATGAGTTCAAGGGGGTTGAGCGAAACGTTGAGTGGAGGATGCGTGTGGTGCGCAGTGAGCCCGCGCACGCTGGCGGACTACCTGAGCACGAGCAGCATCCTGCTGGTGTCCGCGGCGACGGTGCTGGGCGTGATGCTGCTGCTGCTGGGCGTGTGCGCGCTGGTGGTGTGCCGCCGCGGGAAGCTCTCGTCGTCGTCGCCGGGGGCGGGCGGCGTGGGCGGGCGGGGCCGGCCCTGGCTCTCGCTGCAGCAGCCCTCCTCCGCCGGCGGCGGCGGGGGAGGGGCGAGCGCGCACGCGCAGGCGCCGCCGCCGCCGCCGCCGCCCCCGCCGCCGGCCTCCGCCGCCGCCGCGGCCGCCGCCGCCGCCGCCGCGCAGCGCGCCGCCGCCGCCGCCGCCGCCGCCCGCCTGCTCGACCCCGACCGCGTCGCCCTCATCGCCTACGCCGACGGGCAGCTCTCGGAGGTAGGCACAGCGCGCGCGGAGTGGATTCTGTTTATTTGCAGTTCCTTTCGAGAGAAATATTAGGCAAATGGTTTTATTAATATATGTAATAATGATTTTATTTATATAATATATATATATATATATATATATATATATATATATATGTACACACATACACACATACAGCGCTCGCGGAATGAATGGCCTACATGGATTCTGTTTATTTGCAGTTCCTTTCTAGAGAAATATTAAGCAAATGGTTTATATATACAGGGTGAGTCACGTAACTTTAGCACCTCCTGTAACTTTTGAACGGTTGAAGTTATTGCAATGCAGTTTTCACGGAAGAGAATTAGGGGAAGGGGCTAATAGACACGTGCATTAATTTCTATTTTATCACTTGTATTTTACGAGATATTTGAGGTAACTTTGTTTTTTCAAATGGGACTATACATATTTTTTCAGTCTATCATGACAAGCGTAAAAAGACGAATCCAAAGATACGTAGGTCATTCAATAATTAAAGAGACAAATTGGTCTGGAGAGAAAACAGTGGGTAGGACGAGTTTGGTAATTTTAGGACTTGGCGTTGGCATCACTAGGATGAACCCTGACCATCTGAAGGATCAACATTGTTGTGTTCATAACCTCAAAATTAAGATGAACGATGGCGAGTCCACGTGAAAATTTCACATTGATTGAAGAACATTCTTTGATTCGTTTTCAACGTGCTGAAGGTGACAAACAAGCTAATATATATTCTAGAATGATCATAATGTATGCTGAAAGTTGTAAGAACTGTGAGAATTTTTACAATTTGGTGGAACAGTTCAAAAATGGTCGAAGCTCAGTGACTGACAAACATCGTTCTCGCCACATCAGCAAGAAAAGTCATGTTGACTGAAATTGGGGACGCTGTAGGTGCGTTTTTTGTGATTATCATGAAGAACAGTCTTTAGTAAACAGCCAGTATTGTTTAGATATGTTTTTGAAGAAGGTGAAGCCAGTCATGAGAGAGAAAAGTCATGGATCTCAGAGGAGAGATGTGATTCTCCAGCAAAACAACGCACGTCCTCACACTCCACAACAAACCCGTGAAACCATTGACAAAATGGGAGGTACTGCCTCATCCCCCTTACAGCCTCAATTTAGCACCATGTGATTTCCATTTGTTTGGCCCACTGAAGGAGGCATTACGTTGGGAGAAGTCCCAAGATAACGAGGTTGTCAAAAAAATTTGTGGGAAATTGGTTCAAACACCAAGATAAAAAGTACTTTGCAGCCGTCATACAAAAGCTGGTAGCCCTTTGTAACAAGTGCATAAATGTTGGTGAGAAATATATTAAAAAGTAGGAGAAGTCCTGTTTTGTAAAAATAAACATTTATTTCTCCAGACCAATTTGTCTCTTTAATTATTGAATGTCCCTCGTATAAATATTGTCATATGTTAGATAAGTATTTTTTTGAGTAATTGTGATTTTTTTGCGACTAGTGTTTAACGGATATTTTCATTGTAACTGTCATCCCCACAAGGTGACGCTCCCCCAGCAAACGCGGGATCGGGGAAGGGAAGGGATTTTAGTACTTGAGGATACGAAAAATATTCACAAAACTGTTGCATTTTTTCCTCAACTCTCCTTTCCATCCTGATCCATTTTCAGATATTTTGTCTTTCTTAGGGATTGAAAATACGGATTTGTCTTCAGTAGTATTTATTGAAATAAGATTATTTCTATCCCTAAGTTATTATTATATTCTTATTAACATTGAAATTGTTTGCTGAAAATTTGCAATATTTTGTGTACAGTTTTAATTATTTATTCTTATGTGCTTTGTTTCAAGATCCCATTAATACGTATCTTATGAAACCCCATTAAATGGAGTTGAAGTTATAAACAATTTTATTCCGATACAAACTTATGACAAATCCTTATTTTCCAACCTTTAATTCCTTCAATCAAAGAAAGTCGAAAATCTGAAAATGCGGAAGGATGGAAAGTACAGTTCAGGAAAAAACTGCAATGGTTTTGTGAATATTTGGAATATGTTTCGTATTTTCAAAATAAGATCCCTCCCCTTCCCTTCCCTTCCCCGGGCGCAAGTGTGCTGGTGGAGCGCTGCGTGACCTTGTGTGGTGGACTATTCAAAATGTCCGTTAAACCCCAGTCGAAA
The DNA here is from genome assembly GCA_031308135.1 of Acheta domesticus. Classification (NCBI taxonomy): domain Eukaryota; kingdom Metazoa; phylum Arthropoda; class Insecta; order Orthoptera; family Gryllidae; genus Acheta; species Acheta domesticus. The sequence continues at coordinate 105,185,961 of JAHLJT010005437.1, read as the reverse complement.
AATCAAAATTAATCAAAAAAATGCTTATCTAATATATGACAATATGTACATCATTGGATTTGTCTTTTTACGCTCGTCATGGTGGACTGAAAAAATATGTATAGTTCCATTTGAAAAAACAAAGTTACCTAAAAAATCTCGTAAAATACAAGTGATAAAATAGAAATTTATGCACGTATCAATTAGCCCCTTTCCCTCATGCACTTCCGTGAAAACTGCATTGCAATAACTTCAACCGTTCAAAAGTTACAGGGGGTGCTAAAGTTACGTGACTCACCGTGTGTGTGTGTGTATATATATATATATATATATATATATATATATATATATGTGTGTGTGTGTGTGTGTGTGTGTGTGTGTGTATACATATATGTTCATTTACACACACATATACAAGGTGTGTCCAAAAAGTCATGAAATACATTTTTTTTTAAATCAATAATTGGCGATAAATGCACAAAGCTTTAAAATTCTTCAAAGTAGTCACCATTAGCATCTACACATTTTTTTCAGCGCTTCACCCATGATTGGTAAGCCCCCTGGACCTTCTCAACCGGAACCTCGTTTAAGAACGTTGTCACAGCCTTTTGGATGTCCTCAATGGTCTCAAAACGGGGTCCTTTGAGCACGGTGTTAATCCTGGGAAACAGGAAGAAGTCCGGTGGAGAGGGGTAAGGACTGTAGGGTGGCTGCGGCAGTGTTCCCAGGTTGTGCTTGGCCAAGTACTCGCGGACTCGCAGAGATGTGTGGCTCGGCGCGTTGCAACAGCCACGTACCGGCGACGTCTTTTCGCACTCGGAGGACCCTTGTTCTTAATCTTTCCACGACATCTACGTAGAAGGTGTCGGCTAAAAACCGAACACTCAGTCTCTGGTCAGAATTCATCAATTCACGAACACGATTCACATTGGCTTCGTTCTGCTTGTTGATGGTCTTCCAGAACAAGGGTCATCATCCACCCCTTCCTGGCCATCCTTAAACTTCTTCACCCACCTCGTAACTTGCACATAACTCATGGCAGACTCCCCGTAGGCTTGCTTTAACACTGCGTGAGTCTCGGAAGGCGTTTTATCGAGATTCGTGCAAAACTTGATCGCCCAACGTTGTCCGACCGAATCATTCATCGCGTGTCGTGACGAGGTCGCGAAACAGAGGCCCACTTATTCAACGATGCTGATGCTACCGTTGCTCGGAGCAGACTGCGCTTTGATGCGCTGTAAAGCTGAGGGTCCCCCCACCTAACCCAATCAGTCCGAGTGCGCTGCGACTAATAGTAGCTCTGCAAAAAAATATATTTCATGACTTTTTGGACACACCTTGTACATACAGGGTGTCCGCGAGAAAACGATGATTTCTGGCCAAAATGTTTCATTATGGAAGCATAGAAACACTTCAGAAACGTATAAATTGCTTATTATTTACAAAACAAATTAGCATATTTGTTCAGACAGAAAAATTACGCGAGAAATAAAAAGAGCAGTCGAATTGTGTAACCGGTGGTGGTCCGGACGTGGTCGAACCCTGTTGATGGGTGGGTGGATGGACGCAGCTTACTTTATTGCTGCTTATTATTACACAAGAATTTAAAACAGAAATCGAAGTTACAAATTTACGCAGTACGTCGCATTAATAAAGACAATTGATTGTTGTTGTTATTATTATTATTATTATTATTTATATTATTTATTAATGTAAGTTAAAACCTGTTGTCTGAGAGGTTCGTTCATTACCATTAATTTTCAGCATTCACTTTAACTAAGGCGTATCCATTTTAATATAGGCTTTTCTCCGCACTACCTCACGTAGCGCCCGAATTGCGTTTGCATGCCTCTGATATCTAATCCACCGCTCAGGACCGCCTGGACTAGAACGAAACCGATCTCGTCTTCCCCTGTGTCGCACCAACACTTGGGCAACCCTCCCCCGAAAGCTGGCGCCGAGCCGGGCACTGAGTCTCGCGTGACTATCACATCCGCTGGTCCTTGTTCTATCAGGGGGACAAGTCCCCGGGGTGGGCACCTACGGCTCTTTGGCCTTTATCCTCACCCCCCCAACTACGTATGAGGATATCGTCAAGCAGGTAACCTATATTTTATTATATAGGAGCGAATATTTTGTCAACAAAACTTGAAAAAAAACCTCTCTTTTTTGTATTCAAAATTCGAGTAAAATATGGTTTAGGATAGAGACCACAGAATTATGAAAACGTGCACAAAATTCACTTCTCCCCATAGCTCGTCATACGCAGTTCTTAACTGTTTTTTTGACGTAAATAAATAAATAAAAAAAATAACCGGATCTGGCCGGTACCCATTTAGCCCTCGCGGCAACCTCCCCATACAATGCCTGGGTCTATGGCCGCTCTGCCAGCTCAGAGCTACTAGCTATCCGGACTAGTACCGGAGTCAGTGTCACCTGTATGATAACTCGCCACTCACATGCGCCAGGACAGCACGTCCCTCCACTTTGCCCCGAGTATCGGGCCGGGCAACCCCCCGAACGCTGGCGCCGAGCGGGTTGCCTGCCGCGCAGGCGCGTTCGACCTCTTCCTCCCCCCCCTTCTCAGACGGATGGGTGGGCGGCGCGGCGGGAACCCGGCCAGAAGCATGCCGGGCGGTCCAGCGGCCGCCCCGACACGCCCGCCCGCCCGCCCGCGCGGCAGTCACGTGACCCGGGGCGGATAAGAATTGGCGGGCGGGCGGGCGCGCTCAAGGGCGCGGGGTCGGAGGTCGCGAGAGATACGAAGAGAAGGCCGCGCGCGCCTGCCGCCTAATAAATTGGCTTCTGCGAGGGACGCCGACCCAGGAATGTCGCAGGCTTTTGTTAGCAGCTTGCGGCTGTAATTAACTAGGTAGCGTCTGCCTCTACGTGTGTGTATGTTTGTGTATGTGAGAGAGAGAGGGAGGGGGAGGGAGAGAGGAGGAAAAAGACGGAGAGAGAGATTGATTAGTGATTCTGGGCACGTCAACTGTTGAGGCCATTAGTCCAGTAAGTGTAGTACATGTTTTTTTTCATCGGGAAGTGAAAATTCCCCGCTGGACAGTGAGATCCGTCACCGACCTTGCCGTCGGCTTGCTGGGTTTTCCACAACCAGGTATCTCCCACCAGCGGGGCACCGCCTCAGCACACAAGCTCTGGTGAGGATGTGGCAAGGAAGAGGAAGGAAAGATCGCGCGCCGTGCGTGGCCCGTTTGTGAGAGTACTGCTCCGGCATTCTCCTCGTGTTGATCGGAAAACTACCGATCAGAACAGGCGGCTGCTAGAATTGTCCGGAGAGGGTCTGAATTCGATGTAGCCGTCTTGCCAGTGTGGAAAATCCTGCCACCGTTGGGACTGACACCCGAGGACCTCCCGGTCAGAGGAACTACACTGACATCCATTGATGCCTGAGCCGCCTAAGAAGGGTGTGTATGTGTGTGTGTGTGTGTGTGTGTGTGTCTGTGTGCGTGTCTGTGTGTGTGTCTGTGTGTGTGTCCGTGTGTGCGTGTCTGTGTGTGTGTCTGTGTGTGTGTCTGTGTGTTTGTCTGTGTGTGTGTCTGTGTGTGTGTCTGTGTGTGTGTTTGTTTGTGTGTGTCTTTGTGTGAGTGTCTGTGTGTGCCTGTGTGTGTGTGGGTCTGTGTGTGTGACTGTGTGTATGTATCTGTGTGTGTCTGTATGTGTGTCTGTGTGTGAGTCTGTGTGTGTGTCTGTGTGTGTCTGTGTGTGGGTCTGTGTGTGTGTGTGAGTGTCTGTGTGTGTGTGCGAAAGGGAGGAACAAATGGAAAGTAGAACAATATAGGGTCTTTTTGCTCTTGGCTTAACGTGACATTCTTAAATTTGCTCTGATCACGTGACTAGCGACGCCGTACAATCGTTAAGGAACAACGTTGAGATGAGCTTTAGCGATTGGGATATAGCGGTATGCGTAATAAAAAAAATAATGCTTCTAACAAACAAGTTGCATAATATGTGAGTGTGAGAGTGAGTCTAGACAATTGGGACTTGAGCGTCGGTTCGAGCCAAGAATAAACAAATCGCGTGAGAAGTTTTAGATGTCGTGGCCCTGTGCGATTACTATGCATTAAGAATTAAACATTTCCCCCCGATATTAGGGACCCACAATACGAGTTTTCGTAGAAAAATCACTGTTTTCTGCTGCAACATTACAATACTGTACGTACTTCGTAAGTGTAACTCTCACTACAGCAAGGGGACTTAGGACCATAGAAGTTGACGTTCCCGGAAATATCAAATTAAGAGCAAACAGAGAAGTTCTAAATCCCGGACATAGAACATTTTATTTGATATTAACGATTGAACTTGATTACAGAGAATACGGAGAACGAACATCCAAGCATTGAAAGTCGTGTGTTTTCCTAAGAAAAGCTTTCAGCCATTAACTGCAAACCCCAAAAACGTGACGACGAACCTTTTTGATTCCTCTTATTCAAATAGTGTTGAAGTGTTGAATTCATGTGCACCTAAACGTTGAAGTACATATTTCATTACGAAACAAATTCTTTTCAATATTGTAATTGTAGAAATACGCTGAAAAAATATTAAAATTTTATTTTTTTGGGGGGGGGGATTTTCAAGAATTGAAGTAAAATCGGGTATTTGCTCTATTTGAGGAAAAAATAAAAATATTCAGAGCAGTTTTTGAAAGAAAAAAAATGAAAATGCCTGTGAGCAGTTTGAGAGGGTTGAAGTGTTGAATTTGAGCACGCCTAACCTTGATTCTGGCCCATCCATCGGGAGAGGTGGCTCAGTGCATCAACCTGATGTCACCGCAGTCCCTCTGACCGGGAGGTCCTACGTTCGAGTCCCGACGGCGGCAGTGTTTTCGACACTAGCTTGTTAGCTAGGCCGAATTCAGTCGCTGTCTGGAGGAGAATTCTAGCGGCCGGCTGCTCTGATCGGTAGTTTTCCGTGGTTTCTCAGATCAACATCAGGCGAATGCCGGAGCAGTATCTGATCAAATGGATCACGGACTGCGCGCGATCTTTCTCCCTCTTCATTGTTCCATCCTCTCCTTAACATGCGCTACACTGCCACACATGCCGCGACACCGGTCGGGAGCTTAGAGCTTGATCCGGCTGGGGCGGTGCCCCGCTGGTGGGAGATACTGGTTGGGGAGAATCAGCCAGCCGACAAAGTTAGGCGTCGGACGTTACGTGTACGGGACTAATGACCTCAGTAGTTGGCGCGCCCCGAATCACTAAAAAAAATCAATCAATTGAATTTGTGACCGCGTAAAGGTTGAACGTAACCCACCGTGCAGCGCTCGCAACCGGTTTTTTTAAAAAAAATTTTAATTAAAAAAGTTGCGAGATAGCGCAATTTCGGATTCGGATTCAGCTCGTCGAAATACATAGAGAAAAATTTTCAAGTCTTTAGGTCTGAAATCTTTTTTTTATTTTGTGCGCCTTTGATATTGAATGTGTTCCACCGTAATAACATAATTACTTAGGTCAGTCCTGTAAGGTCCTAGGTTCGAGTCCCGTTGGTGGCAGGAATTTCCACACTACCTTGTCAGCTAGGTCGAATTCAGTCGCTGTCTGGAGGAGAATTCTAGCGGCCGGCTGATCTGATCGGTAGTTTTCCGTGGTTTCTCCGATCAACACCAGGCGAATGCCGGAGCAGTTCCCTAACAAACGGGCCACGGACCGCGCGCGAATTTTCCGTCCTCTTCCTTGTCCTATCCTCTCCTCTTACACACACACTAACATGCACTACACTACCCACATGGCGGGAAGCCGGTCGGGGCCTTAGATTTTGTCCCGGCTGGGACGGTGCTGCGCTAGTAGGAGATACCTGGTTGCGAAAACCCTGCTAGCCGTCGGTAGCCTGGCGCCGGATCTCGCTAGCCAACGGGAGAAAACCACCGCCCTTTCCCGAGGAAACAAACATCATCTACACTTACGGGACTGACCTCTGTTGTTGACGCGACCGGAACCACTAACGATCAAGCAATTAATTGGATTTAGAATAGAATAGAATATTTATGTCGCTCTTAGTATTACATGGAATACTTCCGGTGGTAGCGTTTTCTAATCAATTAATCTACATAAAACAACCATCAAACAACTACACAAATACAACAATACACAAATTGAACATCAAACAACATTTAAATATTTACATGAACAACATATTTACATATTCAAATAAATAAATGTCTTTATTGATGCTGAGGCTTAGGCCATTTAGCCTGCTCTTCCGCGTGACCACTTACAAAAATTTTTATTATAATTTATTTTATGATAAAAAGGAGATAATTCAATGATATATACGTACGCAGTGTAGATGCAGTGTTTCTCACATGGGGAACAGAAGTGAAAGCGAGGGAGGAAGAGGTTGATAGAACAGAAAACGCACTCACAACATTTGTGTGTTTAAGTTTATTAATTTCACGTTAGGGAGGTATTAGAAATTAGTCACAAATATATCAGATTGAAACACTTCGAGATTTTACTAAAATTTTTTACAAAACCCGCGACACGCGCTTTCGCTTTTTTCGAGCGACGCTTTCGGCGCCGGGACGCGAAATCGCGGAAAAAAACATCGAGTAGAGAAATTATTTTTTTACTCGTAAGTTAGGTACAGAAGAAAATTAGAAAGAACTTGTTTAAAACAGTGACATGTTATTAAGTACTACTATTTTACATATTTACAACATTAAAATAGTTGTGCCTGCGTAAACGTTGATTCCGCCCATCTACTACCGAGGCCATTAGTCCCGTATGTGTAGTGCATGTTTTTCCTTGTGAGGTGGCGGTAATCTTCGGCGGATGGTGAGATCTGGCGCCGACGTATTATCGGCTACCGGGGTTTTCGCCAACCAGGTATCTCTCACCACAGTGACACCGACTCAGCCGGGATAAACACTAAGCCCCCGATCGGTGTCTTGGCATGTATGTGTAGTGCATGTTAGTGTAAGTGTGTGGAAGTAAGGAGTGAGGATATGACAAAGAAGAAGAAGGGAAGATCGCGCGCGGTCCGTGGCCCGTTTGTTAGAGTTCTCCTTCAGCATTCGTTTGGTGTTGATCGGAGAAACCAGGGAAAACTACCGATGAGAGCAGCCGACCGCTAGAATTCTCCTCCAGACAGCGACTGAATTCGACCTAGCTGAGAAGCCAGTGTGTAAAATCCTGCCGTCGTGGGGAGTGTTAAGGCCCATTCACAATGCAGACGTAAACATAAGCATAGCGTTAACATAAAAGTTAGGACAACGTTTATAAGCGGACTCATTCACAATGCATTCGCATAAGCATAACGCATAAGACGTTAACTTAAAAGCTTGCAAGCTTCAAGCTTCTGTGCTTATGTTTATGTCAGAAATAAGAAATGAACCAATCACAGTACGTTTAACTCAAAATCGAGTATCGAAATAGGATCGAAGTCGATAGATCGAACGAAAGACTTGTTTTTCCAAATTGCTTGGTTGATTTCCGACGGTTTTCCGCGTTGTTTTGTAGCGTACGATATTTTTGTAGTTTAGTTTCGTTGTAATATCCATAGTAGTACAATTTAGTTTGAATTTTTATTGAAATTAAAATACCTAACCTAACCTAACCCAACTCACGGCCGCAAGGCCGAGACACCGCTGGTAGGCCTTGGTTCGTAAAGAGCAGTTGTGCCACAGTACATACGTACATGTTTATATATGTTATGCATGTTAAATAAACATGCAAACTTTAAACAAAATTTCAATATATATAAAATATAGATTCTCACATCCAACCAATAGTAACTAGAATGGCCCACAGAAAATAGAAAATCTTTGCTTATGCTTATGTTGTACATTGTGAATGCTTCTGCCTATCACTTATGTTTAAGTTTATGTCTATGCGTTACGCTTATGTTTACGTCTGCATTGTGAACGGGCCTTTAGTCTAGGACCTCCCGGTCAGAGGCACTGCAGTGACATCAGTTGACGCCCTGAGCCACCTCTCCCGGTCAAGTGTGACAAGTCTTTTTTTTATTTTATTTTTTTCTTAAATGTTGCGCGCCTGTGGCGTTGCACGTGGCCCACCGTGGCCATCGCCGCGCCGCTTTACGAGGACGACTGGCGGCGTGCGATACGTCACCCGGCGGCGCGGCGGCCCGCTCTTCCCTCGTGTGTATTCCGCGCATGCGCCGTGGCACGTGCGCATGCGCGCGCAGCCTCCCTTTGCGGCGGGCACCGAGACGCATGCGCGTCGCTTCGCCCCTCCCCCCCCTCCTGACTCCATTGCGAGCGCTAATGGGGTGGGTTTGCCGTAGGCGACCGGGAGGCCGCCACCGGGCCCCCTGTGGGGTGGGGGAGGGGAGGGGGATGGGGGTGATGTGTTGCCCGGATGCGGCGGGACGGAGTTTCTCCGATTTCCATGCTGCGGAGTCTATCCGCATCGCTGGGGCTTATGTTCTGTGGTTGGAGGCGACCGGGAGTCTGGTGGCCGGACCGTGTGAGTTCTGCCTGTGGGCGGCCGTGTGCAAATCTCGGTCCGTCCCAGAGGAATGGTGGACACTGCGAATTGCGGCAGGTTTGTCTCGGGGACGCCTTATGTTCCCTAGCGGTAAAACCGGGAGAAATTGCTCAGTTCATCAACTGATGTCACTGCAGTCCCTCTGACCGGGAGAACTTAGGTTCCACTCCCAACGCTGGCGGGAGTTTTGTCACTAGGTCGAATTCAGTCGCTGTCTGGAGGAGAGTTCTAGCGGCCGGCTGCTCTGATCGGTAGTTTTCCCCGGTTTCTCCGATCAATACCAGGCGAATGCCGGAGCAGTACCCTAACAAACGGGCCACGGACCGCGCGCGATCTTTCTTTCCTCTTCCTTGTAATATCCTCTCCTCTTACACACGCTTACACTAACATGCACTACACTACCACACTTGTCCCGGCTGGGGCGGTGCCCCGCTGGTGGGAGATACTTGGTTGAGGGGAAAACCTCGCTAGTCGACGGTAGGTCGGCGCCAGATATAGCCATCCAGCGGGGAAAAGATCATCGCCAACTCCCGAGAAAAAACACACGCACTACACTTACGGGACTAATGGCCAACGTAGTTGACGCGTAGTGGCAGGGCGCTTGTGAGAATATTGGTGAGGTTTATGAAAGAACAATTAGAGGCACTAAACAGTTATGAAAAGTATGTAATGGTAATCAATTGAAACATTTCGGTGTAGTTTGTTAGTGCAAAAAATTACATTCCTATTAAAGGACTTCTTATACTTTTAAAGGAATTTTGGGATAAGTAATTTATACTTGAAGAAAGAAAAATAATTTTAGGATATTTTGTGGGGAACAAATTTAGACAGATATTAGCAAAAGCAATTACTTTTATTCCTCGCTTTTGACTTCCATGTTTACAAAAGGGGTTGAAAATTATCTCTGATTTACTTCACAACTCGCAGCTGAAAATTCAGCCCCAAACGTTTTTACATTAACCAACTTTCATAAACCTCATTCTTACAAGCGCCGTGCCACTACTCTTTTCTAATGCACAAGCTGTCTGTCTGTCAGTCTGTCTCTTGAAAGTGTATGTGTCTCACAGAGATGTGTCGCCTGCGTTTCGTGCGTCGCCTCAATGTCCAATCAGGGTGCTCTTAATTTTTATACTTTTTTCTTTAGTTGTCTGTAAATTCATTTAAATAATCCAGGCATCTATATTTTTCAGACAACTGTATTTCACAAGTCACATACATATAATTTACATTTGTCTGCAACGTTTCAGAGGTTTACTTTCCTCGATCTTCAGGCATCATCTCCCAGTTCTATCTTACACATATCCTTGTATTCATATCCACATTTACATTCTCGTACATGTTACGTCTACACTATTCTAAAAACACTTTACATACTTCACTTATTTACGAATTATTTACAATTTATGTCAATGTGTAAAAATATAAAATTATAAAATATAACATTTCCATGTCCGACGCTACACATACAGGTTGTTCGGGGAGGAAACGTCGAAACTTCGACAATGAGCTCTTAAGACAGTTCTAAGCATATTTTGTTTAATAAACTACGTGGATATTCCGAATGGTTGAGCCGCAATGAGTATTCAAAAGATGGTTTGAAAAAATGATTTCTAGGCAAAAATTTGCAATATAGAAGCATAGAAACACTCCATTGTAGAAGCTAGAAATAAAAAAGCATCCAATTTACACATTCGATTGCTTTTTTATTTCTCGCTTAATTTTTCTGTGTGAGCAAATATATTAATTTCTTTTGTAAATAATAAAGAACTTATATGTTTCTAGTGTGTTTCCATGCTTCCATAATGCAAATTTTTGCCTAGAAATTATTTTTACAAACCAACTTTTGAGTGCTTATAGCGGCTCAACCATTCGCAATATCCACGTAGTTTATTAGACAAAATATGCTTAAAATTGTCTTAAGAGGTTATTTTGGAAATTTCGACGTTTCGTCCCGGGACACCTGTATACTATAAGGGATCTCTGAAAGGCGTCGCATGCACAAGTCCAGTGCGAATTCAAAGCGTGCCTCCCGGCGCTGGTGAGCGCTGGGTCGCGGGCGAGTGTCGCTCGGTGCCAACACGGAATGCGCGGAGGAGCGGGGAGGGGGTCTTAATGGCCCCGGTTGCCGTATCGGCCGGGGGTCGCCGCGGCGCGGCGCGGCGCGTCGGGCTGTCTCAAGTGCAAATGAGAAGCGCCTGCCGGGCTGCGCCGCGCGGCTTCCACACACCGCCGAAGGTAGACGCTGCCGGCGACGGCCACGACGCTTTCTTCGCGGTTGAGACAGCGACTCATGGCACCGTAATCCTTCTCACCGGGAGCTCCTACGGTCAGAGGCAGCGTTTTCCACGCTAGATACACTCACGGCTAGGTCGAATTCAGTCGCTGTCTGGAGGAGAATTCCAGCGCACGGTTACTCCGATTGATAGTTTACCGTGGTTTCTCCGATCAACACCAGGCGAATGCCGGAGCAGTACCCTAACAAACGGGCCACGCACCGCGCGCGATCTTTCCTTCCTCTTCCTTGTCCTATCCTCTCCTCTTACACATACACTACACTACCACACATGTCGGGAGACCGGTCGGGAGCTTAGAGCTTGTCCCCGCTGGTGGGAGATACCTGGTTGAGGGGAAAACCCCGCTCGGCGACAGTAGGTCAGCTTCGGATCTCGCCTTCCAACGGGAAAAAAGATCATCGCCACCTCCCGAGGCAAATACATGCACTAGACTTAAGGGAATAAACACCCTGGCAGTTGCCTCGTGCAGTATCCTTGATGAATGAAACAGGAGTGCGCTGGATTCGCTCGCCTCTCTTGTACTTCGGTTTCTCTTTCTTGGCGCGTGGGGGAGTGTCAATAAAATGGAATTTCTCACGGTACTTCGCGTCGTTCTCCGTTGTGCCGCGAGGAGTCGCATGATCGCCAGCACTGCTCCATACAGTCGCGATCATGCGACTTGAAGCGGCACGATTGAGAACGACGCGAAATACCGTGAGATATTCCATTTTGATGACACTCCCGCACGCGCCAAGAAATAAAAAGCCAAGAATGGAGGAGCGGCCTCGTGGCGGCGGCGGCGGCGGCGGCGGCTGCCTCCGCGTCCGTCACGCGCAAATCGCCCCGGAACGCGACCGGTCGGACCCGCCCGCTGCCCGCCTTCGCCCGCCGCCCGCCGCCCCCGTCGCCCGCCACCCACCACCTGCTGCCCACCGCCCGTTGCCCACCGTCCGCCTCCGGCCGCCTTCCCCTGCTGCCCGCCGCCCTCCGTCGCCAGCCGCCCTCCGTTGCCCGTCGCCCGCTGCCCGCCGCCCACCGCCCACCGCCCATCGCCCACCGCTCACCACCCACCGCTCACTGCCCACTGCCCGCCGCCCTCCGTCACTCACCGCCCATCGCCCATCACCCACCGCCCACCGCCCACCGCTCACCGCCCACCGCTCACCGCCCACTGCCCACCGCTCACCGCCCGCCCACCACCGCCTCGCTCGCCTCCGAGGGACGCTGCGGAAAACACCTTGAGGGTGGAGGTGCGGCGCAGGGAAAACCTCCTGTAATAGTTCAGAGGCAACATTGTTGCGTTTCGAGAGGCGTCGACTGGGAAGTCCTAGGTTTAGAGTCCCGATTGTGGCAGGGTTTTCGACACAGGTATCATACCTTCGACATATTCAGTAACGGAGTATAGGGGAATTCTAGCGGTCGGCTGCTCTTATTGGCGTCTTTACGTGGTTTCTCCGATCAATGCCAGGCGAATGCTGCGGAAAAGACCTTCAGGGTTTGGAAATATGGCTCGCGAGCCGCAGGGAAAACAGTTCACCCGCAACATTGTTGCATGTGTAGAGTCGTCGACTTGGAACTCCTAGGGTTAGAGTTCCGATGGTGGCAGCATTTTCGACTCTAGCTGGATAGCTAGCCGCTGTCTCGAGGGGAATTTTAGCGGAATTCAACTTTAATGGTTATACGAGTGACCGACGATGACAGCTAGTGGTGTTCAAAGAGCACGTATTTTCTGGCCCGTATTTTCACGCTGAAAATGCTGAAATGTTCGAAAAATTGTATAGACCTTGTTTGAAAATCTTTAAGCTTTGTTTGAATATCTTTAAGGAACAGATTTCATTAAGGGAAAAATCTCTATCTTTAATAGACTATTTTCGTTGTTGGAAGACTCCGATAATTTTTTGAACTTTTGCAACTTTCGAAAAATTAGGGATTTCAACGGACATGAGTTCTGCTCTTTTCTCTTAAACGTTCTTTACACTATCCAAAAAAGAAATAAAGAAAAAAATCAAAAAACGATGGAGCCATTTCTAAAAAAAATTGAAAATGTCCCAGATGCTTCGTCGAAAGTATATTAATATCTGTTTCAAATTCAGGGGGCCACGACATCAGCCACAACGATTGCGGAATATCAGTTTTTGAGAAAATTAACTCAACGGTTTAGCCACTAGCGTTGTGTACAGACGTACAGACATTTGCCGTCATTCGATATTTCGGTATCAGAGACGCACAAAATGTGAATTCTGGTTACACCACGTGTTAGAGGATTTTTGGTTTTGTAAATGTAGCAACTGGAAGTATCTGCACTTTTTCGTTGCCAGGGCGCGGCAATACGAGGTGTTGCGCCGAAAATTCTGCGCCATTTCCCGCAGCATTACGTGACTTTCTGTGTGGTGCGGTGGCGCGAGGGTAAAAATGGCGATGGCGACAGAGCGGAGGCAAACGGCGACAGAGCCACCGGAGAGTTGGATCGTCGGCGGCGGCTGCCTTTTGATCTCGCCGCTCGGAATTACCATACGAGGCCTCTTGGGCAACGGCCGCCACCGCCGCCCGAGGACGCACGTGCCTAGCGACCGGTACGGCCCCGCGCCCAGGAACGCGCCTCCCCCCGCTCCCCCCTCTCTTTCCTTCTCTCTCTCTCTTTCTCTTTCCCCCCTTTATCTCTTTCTCTCTCTCTATTTTTCTCTCTCTGTCTTCTCTTTTTCCTTCTTTCTCTCTCTTTTCACTCTCTCTTTTTCGCTCTTTCTCTCACTCACTTTCTCTCTTTTTCTCTCACTCTCTCTCTTTCTCCCTTTCTCTCTCTCTTTGCGACTTTGTCTCTCTTTCTCTCTTCTCGTTCCCTTTCTCTCTGTTACTCTCTCTTTCTTTCTCTTTCGCTCTTTCTCTCTTCCCGTTCCCTTTCTCTTCTTTCTCTCCTCTCGTTCCCTTTCTCTCTCTCGCGTCTCCACACACGCGGTGCGCGCGAGCACTCGCCCTCTCGGAGGAAGGAGGAGTTTTGCGCTGCGATGTGCGGTACACGCAGCCACAGGATGTGACAGATGGAGTGCACGTTTGGCTCTCAGAGCACCGGCTGAGTTGGCGCAGGCCAACAACCGATGGCACTGCGGTGCCTCTGACCGGGAGGTCCTACTCCCGACGACGATGGCAGCATTGTAAGGCGGCTCCACACATTCGGTATTCGGCGAAGAGCGAGCAACCGCTCGCCGAAACCCAATAGTGTGGATGGGGGCGCTTGCTCTTTGCCGAGTGACGAACATTCGGCGCTCGCCCTACCCACCGCGTGTCGCTCTTTTGGACACGTCAAAGGGAGAGAACATTCGCCGAACACATGAGCTGGTCGGGATCGGGCGAGCAATAGCTCGCTGCTCTGCGAATGCCAAACGTGTGGACGTATACTGCGAGTCTTCTTTGTCTCTCAAGGCCCGTCTTCACGGTGGAATATATCACAGTAGTTCGCGTCTTTCTCAGTCGTGCCGCTAGATACCACATGATCACGACCTTATCAAGCAGTGCTTGCGATCATGCGACTTCTAGCGGCACGACCGAGAAAGACGCGAAATTCCATCGTGGCCAAAGGACTTGCAAGGCAAAGTTAGAAAAATCGCACTATAGCTTGTCAGCTACGTCGAATTCACTCGCTGTCAGGGTAGAATTCCAGCGGCCGGCTGCTCTCATCCCGTAGTTTTCCGTGGTTTCTCCGATCAACACCAGGCGTATGCCGGAGCAGTACCCTAACAGGCCACGAACCGCTTCCTTTCTCTACCTTGTCCTATTCTCTTACACACACATTTACACTAACATGCACTACACTACTACACATGCCGGGAAGGTAGTTGGATGCTAAGAGCTTCATCCGCTGATTGAAATACTTGATCGGCGCCAGATCTCACCATCCAGCTGGGAAGATCACCGCCATGTCCCGAAGAAAAACACGCACTACGCTTACAAGACTAATGACCTCAGCGGTTGACATGCTCTGAAACACTACTCAATCAATCGTTCTGAGAGTACGATTAATTGAAGTAGTTTGAAGTGAACGAGAACGATGGCGTGTTGTACTGCTAAGGCTAAATTTCCATCATGCCACAACCTCCTGAGTCACCTCCAGATACGGTAGCATTGTCAGTGTTTTTATAAAAACATCGATGTTGTTCTAAAATAGTCGATGTATTTGTTTGTATGTATATACGTGTTTGGAATTCAAAGGTCGAATTGAAGCCTATGTTTTAACATCGATTTTTGATATTTTAACATTGAAGTTTTATTTTTTAATAAATAAGCGTTATAACTGGTGGTGCTACTTTTGTGTGTAATTTTGTGTATAACTGGTGGTGTTAATTGTGTAAATTTGAGTCCTTTTTTATTTCTCGCTTAATTTTTCTTTCTGAACAAATATATTGATTTTTTTTTTGTAAAAAATAAACAACTTACATGTTTCTAAAGTGTTTCTATGCTTCTATAATGCAAATTTTTGCCTATAAATCAATTTTTTAAACCAACTTTTGAGTGCTCTTTGCGGCCCAACCATTCGGAATATCCACGTAGTGTATTAGACAAAAATATGCTTAGAATTGTCTTAAGAGCTTATTGTCGACGTTTCCTGCCCGGACACTGCATATCTTACCGTGATAACACCGTCCTATTAATCATCTTGTGATAATGTGCCGTTTGTGTGTGTTAGAGCGCGCTGCCGACGTACGAGGAGGCGGTGCGCGAGCGGCTGGGCGGGGGCGGCGGCGGGGGCCTGTCGCTGCTGGCGCAGTACCGCGCCCTCCACGGCCGGCCGCCGCCCTGGGCGCCGCTGGGCGGCGCGCGCCGCGGCCAGCGCTCGCAGCCGCAGCCCCACGACCTCTACGTCGCCCGACAGGCGTCCTGGTGAGTGCCCCAGCGCGCAAGCGCACACGCGCGCCCGCGTCTCACGCTCCGACCCGAACAAACACGACCGGACCCGATTCTATCCTATCCGACCCGACCCGACCTTATCCGCCCTGACGCGATCCGGCTCGACCCTACTCGTCCCGTCCCGGTTAGATTCGACTCGGCCGTATCCGCCCTAACCTGATCTGATCCTATCCGACCCGACCAGAACGGACCCGACCTTATCCGCCCTGACGCGATCCGGCTCGACCCTACTCGTCCCGACCCGGTTAGATTCGACCCGGCCCTATTCGCCCTAACCTGATCTGATCCTATCCGACCCGACCCGACCAGAACGGACCCGAGCCTATCCGACTTGATCCGATCCGACACGACATGATCCGAACCGATCCGATCAGAAGCGACCAGTCCCGAACCCATCAGACCCGATTCCATCCGACCCGACACTTTCCCACCTGACCCGATCCGACCTGTCCCAATCCGATCATATCCGACGAGAACTGACCCTGCGTTATCCGACCTGACCCGATCCGATCCGACCCGACCCGACCCGACCCGACCCGACCCGATGCAATTCATTAGCTGCCGTTACTGTTGCTATAACCTTACGGCACACCCCAAAATATTAGTTTCTGTACTACTGTTGTCCCTTATCTCAAGATTTTCTTTATTTCATAATTACATGATGTGTACCATTAAAAACGCTTTTAGTGGTAATATTCGAAATAATAGAAATTCTTAGGAATTTCAATATTTCAAACAATGGACTACAGGAACTAATATTTTGAATTGCCCCCAACCTTTTTTCCAAAACTGTATATGTGCTGACAGTGGTATTATGTTGAACGTCGTTGCTTGTTATTGTTAATCGCTGAAAGCATTTGTTTCCTAATTGAGATCATTTGGTGCAGTTGGTGATTTTCTACAATGGTTTCACACTTATTTGAAGGCACAAATTCTAAAAATAAAAAAACACTATCCCTCTCGGAGATTTAAATATTATCCGGTGTATCTCAGGGGTTTCCTCTAGGCCCATTACTGTTTAATATCTTCATAAAGGACATCACAGAGATTACGAAAAATGTTGAATGGCTTCTCTTTACAGATGCCTTGGATGCTTTTAAATGTATAGTGTCTCATCATGATTGTTCTTGAGCTACAAGTTAGCTTGAATAGGGTGACATAAGCAATATTTGATTTAATTGTAATAAATGTAAATTGATATTTTCGAAAAGCAAAATCCACAAACTAAATTACTAAATGCATTATCTACTCTTGAACATGTTTAGAAAATTATAGATCTGGGTTTATTTTGATTCGAAAATTCATTTCGATGAGCGTATATAATCAGTCAAGCTACTTAACAACTTGGTTTAATTGAAAGAATGTGAAATGATTTCTTATTGGTAACTTTATCTACAGTTTTGAATTTACTCTTAATAAAAACCCAGTATTAATGTTTGCTTCGATTATCTGTTCGCCTTTTCCAGAAGTTCCTACATGTATGATGGAAACAATAGAATGCAAACTTGTTAGTGTTGTTGCGTCAGGTATGAATCGTTCTCATCAATTCTTGGTTAATAATTACAATCAAATAGCTTTGGAGATACAAATCATATCATTGAAATCATTGAGAAACGTTTCCTTTCGACATAACAAAACTAATTTTTATACTAAACGGCATTGTTTTAAAGTGAAAAGAAAAAAAATTTCATTGAGATCCGCCCCTTAGTAATGAATTTATTTTAGCAACACATCGACATCATCTTTTCAAACGTACGTGGTAAACCTACTATTAAGTTTACTTCAACATGTTTCTTTCTTTAATTATTTCGCCACCTAGACCAGCGTAAGGCGTCATCAGCATCACATATTTTATATTTTCTTTTTTCTTCACAATTGAATTAAGGTTGTACACCGACAGCTCTGCATATAAAACGTACGAGTGGTGTATTGATTGTGGCGAAATATTGCATTTTAGAAAACTATGAGATCTAAAAGCAACGGACAACTACACTATTTTTTTTTACTTCTCTTTCTTGTTCCTTTCCTTCGAACTTTTCTGCCTTTATCAACTTAGCTTTTAAGGCTGTAAAAAATAGAGCTGCTTCATGAGGTCTCTGTAGCATTTCTTAGTTTGCTCACGCTGATGAGTAGAATCAATATCTACTCTAAATGCCACGTGTTCGGATGAGTAATTTAACTTCGGAAGTACATATCAAAACATCAGGAAACACTTGCAACCAGGCATCATTTCTCACTTAATATCAACATGGAAAATAGATTTTCCTGTTGGAAAGATTCCAAATTAACTTTTGATTGAGGATATTTTTAATGCAGAAGCCATATTTTTTAACTATCGAGACGTTTGTGAAATGAAGTACATTGTTCTGCCGTTATTTCACGTGACGTAATCATAGCAGTTGTACTATTCCTCCAATCGTAAGACAGTGGTAAGAGAAATGAAGATATGGTTTTATATGATAGCTCCAGCCTGCTTACTCAGGTTCAGCCGTAGTGAGCAGTTCTGCTACCCACTGTTAAGAGCTGTTGTACGGGATATCCGAACAAACCAACTCGCAGAATTTGCTGCAAACACAAACGATCGTAATTATATAGAATCTTCGAGTGACATGACGCGTAAAAAAACACGGAAACACGATGCTCATCGTATTCTAACAAATTCGCCCGGGTGTCTCATCGAAGACATTCCAAACGAAACGCCTACCGGAGTGCGACCGAACGGAACCGGCAACGGGGAAATCCACCCACAGCAGGAAGCTCGCCTCCGAGTGAGGTACGGCATGCCACACGATCTGGCCGCATCGACCAGCGATTGCACCAAGAACTGGACGCACAAAGGCTGGGACGCCGAGACCGTGTACACCCTGGCCGCCCACACGAGAACTCTAGACGGCTGCGTTCGCGTGGACAGAGCGGAGGTGTACCCCAACGGCACCCACGTGGGCGGGATGCTGAACCTCACGAGAGGAGAAGTGGACATCTACGGCGCTTCGCGATACCACGAGCACAGCCTGGGCGAGCGGGTGAGCTACCTGTACCCGCACCGCCAGGAAAACGTGTGCGTGGCGGTGAAGCGGCTGGCCATCGACCAGCAGGTGTCGCTGCCGTCGTTCTCGGGCAACATCTGGGCCGCCACCCTCTCCGTCCTGCTGCTGTTTTTCGTCGTGTTGCAGCTGGGGCTCGGCGTCGGGTTCGTGCCCGCCGTCTTCGCCATCGTGCACACGTTCGTGCTCGGCGGGTTCGACAGCCGGCACGGGCGCGTGATGATCTGGCTGAGCGCGTTCAGCTTCGTCATGATGAACTTCCTGTCCGGGTCGTTGGTGGGGTCGCTGGTGTCGCCGGATCGAGAGTCGGAGATGGATTCGCTGGAGGAAGTCGACGCCAGGCACCCGGTCGTCTACGCCACCCCCGTCGCGGCCGAAACCGTCTACCACTTCACCCGAGAGGACAGCCCGACCGTGTTCTCGTTGGCTCGGAAGGTGCGAGTCGTCAAGTACGAGCAGGAGCGACGGAAGGCTCTGGCGGAAGTCGCCAACTCGGGCACGGCGGCCGTCATTTCCGGGTCCATCGGGCTGGATTCGCTGACGCGGGTACCCGTCACCATCCGCGACGGGTACTCGCTTCTGCACCGCGTCAAGGAGTGCGTTGTGGCGCCGGCGTACTACGCTTTCCACGTCCGGCGCGGCTGGCCTCTGATTGGGCGCTTCAGCGAGCTGCTGCAGCGGATGGTGCAAGGAGGCATCATCACCAAACTGTTCGCCAAGAACCTGGACTTGATCATCCAGGACTACCACACGCTGCCGCTGCTGCCAGGGCTGCCAACCGCGCCGTACCAGCCCCTCGCCCTGCTGCTGCTTTCGCCCTTGTTCGTGTTCTGGGTCGGGAATTTGGTGTTTGCGCTTTTGGTGTTTGTCCTGGAGATTTGCCTCAGTTGCTATTGCAAGCGGCGTGCCCAGAATATCCCTCAAGAATAATACCAATTTGGACGCGTGGGAAGTTCAATGATGTAGTAAAATGAGGTTTCATTCAGTAGAGAACCAGTTTCGCTTGCATTTGACGACAGAAATAAAGGAAGGGCTCAGTTGAATAATAGACTGTCCCACGCTGCCATAGTTCTGAGATATTGTGGGTTTTACCTAAACTTCCCTCATATATCTCAGTAGATTTTTAAACTTTTAAACACAGTACACTTTCATATAACTCCATACTGGGTTTAAATAATATATTACACTAAAAGAATAATATTTGAAGTAATATGTAGCGCTAATAACTCAATTTCACTAAAAATGTGGGGTAGCCTCTTCTTGTACTGAGCCCTTCAAATGTGCTTTCTCTTGAGTGAGGTTAATTGTTGTATCCATTGCCATTGTAAACGAACGCGACAATCAATATTCGAATGAGATTGTGGCCGAAAAGGCTTAACAACATTAACCCCCTTTGGTACATCGTGTAAATTGTATTGCTAATGATTTAAAAAATTTATCTGTTGTTCGTGTTTTGGGTCGGGTATTTGGTTTTCGCTCGGTTGGTGTTTGTCCAGGAAATTTGTCTTAATTGCTACTGGAAGCGGCGTGCCCAGAAAATCCCTCAAGAATAATAGCAATTTTGACGAATATTAACTCTAGTAATGAAAGAGTAAAATGATGTTTTATTCTCGATCGAAATAGTTTCATTGTACAAAACATTGATTACGCATATTTGGCGACTAAAGTAAATCTGCATTTTCTTGAGTGACGTTCAATGTGTTTCCATTACAATTTTGTAAACTTAACTGACATTTAAGGTTCTAATAAGATTGTTGTCGATAAGGCGGTAAGGGATAAGTGATACATTAACTCACTTCTATTCACGATGTAAATTGTATTGTCAATGTTTTAAAATTCGCAAAATGAATTCTTTACCAGTTTTCTCAAGAACAATGAAGTACATGATCGTGTACCTCCTGGCTAAAATGGAGAAAAAGAGTACATTCTTGGTATTTATCACGTACAAAAACACTGGGTAATCTACAACCACAGCAGCGAAGGAACAAATTTAAACCCGAAATAATAATAGATATAAAAAGAGGAAAATATATAAACTATCGTGTCATAATTATTTTGCACATAGTTTCTTCTAACAACAATAACTAAATTGATATACTCTATCAAATAATGTTTTTAAGATTTTCAGAATCTATTTTTTTCGAAAAGTACCATGATTAAATTTTACCTTTAATTATGAAATTAATGTTTAATGCATTTTAATTAATTATTTAAATGTACGTTTGTATGTACTACTTATTACTATTTTTTCAGAACATAAATATTGTATTAACGAAACTAATAAAGAAATTGTAAATTGTAAACTTCTGAACCTCGTTCATCATAATCTAATGAAATTTGAATATTTTCAAACAAACCAACAAAAATCTTGTTCATCGTACACCTCCTACTATGTACAGGCTGACCACTTTCCGGAAAACCGGGCGAGATCAGGGAATTGCATTGCACTTGAAGTTAGGGGAAAATTTGAAAATTGTTAAAAGAATCGATAGAAGTGAGGGATCATTCTGAAAGTTTTATGAAATTGGATATCATTTCTTTACTACATTATACACTTAATGCATTTAGAACATAAGTACATCTTTACAACAACAAACATTTTTGCTCAGTTTTTATTTGGTGAGAAAATATTGTTAATTTGTATTTTATCATAGTAAAGAGATTCGAGAGATGACCAATTAATATCAGAGTATCTGTAATATTTTCTTTAAAAAGAGTGAAATTACAAATCTTCTCAGGAAAAAATTTAAAAAAAACTGGAAAGGGGAGGGACGAAGAGAAATTTGGGAAATTTGTTCTAGAAAATGACTGGCTACCCTGATATAGGATAGTTGTTCTTGAATCGCGGCTGATTAGATTTTTCTTCTTCAAGCCACTTCCCTGTTTGTTCTGGGCGGTTGACGTTATTAAAAACAGGACGTGAACATTAACATTCCGTCAATCCCAACGCAGCAAGTAGGCCTTCACACGCAAGGGCCTACTGTTATTCCTAAACAGAGCTTACTTCTCTTTCTTTCTTTGTCAAGCCGCAGCCACGTCTGGTCTGGAACGCCATCAGGCGTGAAAGAATAGTGGGAATAGCCTGCAAGATACGTTTATAAGAACCTTTTAAAAAAAGGATTTAAATAATTTTTAATTTAAAAACGCTATTATCCACATCCTATACTAGAGTACAGGGAGCTGAAATGAGGTTTTTGAGATAGATCCTAGGAGTGGCAAGAGAGTTAGATTAAAAAACGGAACCATACGGGAGAACCTTGGAATTTACAATCTAAACGACAAAATTGAAGAATACAGAGCAAAATGGACAGACCATGTGCTGTGGACGGAAAATAATCGTTTACCTAGGTAACTCCTTTTCTACACAGCTCGAAGGAAAAGAAGAATTGGTAGTCCCAAAAAAAGGTGGAGTGATCAAGGAGTCGCAACAGACCAACAAGTCTAATGGCTAAGAGAAGAATGATTCATTAGTTATTCCGGGCGCGTGAATTACAGAGGTCATTAGTCCCGTTAGTGTAGTGTGTATTTTTGCTCGGAAGGTGGCGGTGATCCTTCCCCGCTAGATGTCGAGATCCGGCGCCGACCTACCGTCGACTAGCGGGGTTTTCCCCTCAACCAGGTATCTCCCACCAGCGGGGCACCGCCCCAGCCGGGACAAGCTGTAAGCCCCCGACCGGTTTCCCAGCATGTGGGATTGTGTACTGCATGTAAATGGGTTTAAGTAATGGGTAGAACAGGACAAGAATTAAGAAGGAAAGTTCGCACGCGGTAGGCTTCCCTTTTGTGAGGGTACTGCCAAGGTTTTCTCCGGGTGTTGATTGGAGAAACCGGTACTGCTCCGGCATTCGCCTGGTGTTGATCGGAGGAAAACATGGAAAACTACCGATCAGAGCATCCGGCCGCTAGAATTCTCCTCCAGACAGCGACTGAATTCGACCTAGCTGACAAGCTAGTGTGGAAACTCCTGCCACCTGTCAGCTTGATGCTGGGAGCTACCTCCTCCGGTCACGAAGAAGAAAGAAATTAAAAAAGCGGGACGTTAGCACCCCGTCGCTCCGAGCACATCCTTTACGGCGCCGCCTGAAACCGGAGGCGAGAACGCGGCAATCCGCGTGCGCCCCGCGCCCGTAAAAGGCGCAGCCGCTCGGCTCGCGCTGTTAAGCCGTAAACGCGGTTAAGGCGTTTAATCTGGATCAGCGGCCCCTTCCGCGCTCCGCACACACGAGCCGAGCGTCTTAAATGCCCGCGTACAAGCGGCGTTGGGCGACCGGCGTTAAATACGGCCCTAAACCGCCGTCCTGATTGTGGTCTCCTGGCTTTTACTCAATCGCTTGAGGCAGGTGTTGTCAAGGTCCATGCCACGAGCAACGAGTGCCGCCACGAAATCGCCCCTCCACGCAGTTCATCACCCCGCCAAAAGAGACAACGCATCCCTATTGTAAAACGGCGGGGTTACTACTAATAGTTTCCTCTCCCGGCGCTAGTGGCGCAGGAGAAGCTCGTGACATGCTACGGTGCCACGGCGTGTGCCACACTCAGCAGTAGAAGGACCTTGACACCACTGGCTGCAGGCGTGTGCCGGGATGGTCTCTAGTCGGGCATCCCAGATATAAATGTTAAATCTGCCCTTCCTTT
Organism: Acheta domesticus; assembly: GCA_031308135.1. Taxonomy (NCBI): domain Eukaryota; kingdom Metazoa; phylum Arthropoda; class Insecta; order Orthoptera; family Gryllidae; genus Acheta; species Acheta domesticus. Next base: position 105,162,663 of record JAHLJT010005437.1, on the reverse strand, counting down.
TTTCTTGTAATTTGTCCACAACTGAGGCTTTCCGTGAAGGCAATGATTTCTCACATTTTGCGAAGTCAAATTATTGACTTTCCACGTCCTTCTTTTAAACAAGAAACATGGATTCTCTTTACATCATGTTACCTTTAGAGTAGAAAATTGGCAATGAAAATACATTCATGCTTTATGTTTCATTAGTTGTGTGCAGCTCACACTTCCGTTTGCTAATACCATACCAACCCAGCGGGTAAAGATCGCCGCCACCTCCCAGTGAAACACACGCACTACACTTACGGGACTAATGACCTGAGTAGCACGAACAATCAATCAATCATCCGGGTCTAATGGCCATAGCAGTTCACGCGTCCGCAAATTCAAAATAACCATTCAATCAATCAGCCACAATACCACGGCTCCGCAGGTGTGAGCGTGAGTCTCGCCATTGGCCGGTAGCGAAGACGGACGACGGGAAACAGGGAGTGGGAGCGTGTTAAAAACTCGTGAGCGGCCAATGAAGCCGATTCAGGCAACGAGCGAACAGGCCGCGCTTCCAAAGAACTCCGACTTTATGAGACAATATGCGCGTCGCTGCCGACGCGTAAAAAGTCCTTTTAACGACCGCGCGATCCGTCGTTATCCGACGCCCCACCTCCGGCGGCGCGCAGTGGGCCCAAGTGGCCCGCTTCGGAGGCGTTAAAAACGCCTTTATCCACGTTCATCGTCTAACTCGAACTTTACGAAACTGCAATCTTTAATCTAATTTCACCGTAACACGAACAAAACTTCGGTCTCCGCAAGGGATTACGGTTATACGGACATTTATAATATTCGGATAATACGAATTTTTGTAACACGAAGTCCGATTATTTCGGTCCCTTGGAATTCGTGTTAATGAGGATTTACGTAATAATAATTTATGTAATCGTAGTAACAATATTTTATTCTGATTACCTCGTAAAGGTTTAAGGTAAATAGTTTTTCTTCCATAATTTACTTATTGGTTTTGATTTGATTCATTTCTCGTCAAAATAGTAACAACTGTATGTGATATAGATGTGAGAAGAATATTGTCCGCACATTTTCTTGAGGTCCAAAATCTCTTTCCCACCTTTTAGCTCTTCATAGTTCCATGAGAAATAACTACCAACAAAGCGAGGTTAGCCACATTTGACAAACTAGAGATTTTAGAGTACGAGTAACACTATTTTCATCGGTAACCTACTTACAGGTTTCATGTTATGAAATTGCTAATAAAGCAACAGTTCCATTTGATTTATTCATTTATTTATGTATGTATTGATTAATTTGAGTTCTTGGTTATCTTGAATGTTACGCATTAAAATGGAATACGGAATATTCCATTTTTTTAAATAAAAAAATGGCGACCCCACCCTCCTCTTGAGTAAGAAGTCGCGTGCTTCTTGGAAGGAAGGTAGCGGCGTGTGAAGCCCTTTGAGGAATACCCAGCCAATCTTCTTAAACCAAAATTAATTTGTTTTCAATACTCAGGTGGACCAAATCGACCAGCTGGAAATCTCCTCTCTTCTGATAGCTCATTATTTTATATAAATGACTATTCTTTTCAAAATAATATTTATTTTGACTAATTGAACCACATTAGACAATATCAGTGTGCGTTTTAACTGTGATCAAAATGAGCTTGCAGGCTCACGTGCCAGCAAGAAAGCGAATTACAAATCATGCAACTTTTAACATGACATGACTACGATAGTAACTTTTTCGTTGCCATGCTATTGAAGTGACACACACCAGCATACAATTTTTAGTAGAGTTATTGAATGGTAACAGCACCTCATTGAAAATAATCTCGTTTAATGCATTGGTTTCCGACAGCCCTTTGGAACCTGTTCGCACCCACTGCGTGACGGTGCGGGGTCGCGTCACAGCTCGCAAGGAAGGGTTTCCGTGATTCGGGCAGCAGGTGGCGCTTTGCGCTGGCCGAGCCCCTCCCACAGTAGCCCACACTCCACACTCTGCTGGCAGATATTTTGAAACTTAATTCTAATGAAATGGAACTGAAAGAGTACATTATGAAACGATGATGTAATGACGGGTGTTAATAATACGCGAGTGTAATGCAGGGTGTCCGGGGAGGAAACGTCGAAATTTCGAAAATACGCTCTTAAGACAATCCTAAACATATTGTGTGTGATATACTATGAGGATATTCCGAATGGTTGAGCCGCAATGAGTACTCAAAAGTTGGTTTGAAAAAATGATTTCTAGGCAAAAGTTTGCATTATAGAAACACTCCAGAAATGTATAAGTTGATTTAATATTTACAAAAGAAATGAATATATTTGTTCAAAAAGAAAAATAAAGCGAGAAATAAAAAAAGGACCCAATTTGCTCAATTCAACTGCTTTTTTATTTCTCACTTAGCGTATTTTCGAAGTTTCGACGTTTCCTCTCCGGACCCTGTATTATGATTCCAGCGACCTATTACATCGAGTTTCATACGGTACTTTTTCTACGACTTTTATAACTGAAACCACTATATTGAATCGTTTTTTTGGCTGTTGACATGAAAACTTCAGCCAAGGCCACCTAGCGGACAGCTCCCAAACCTTACCCTCGCATGCTGCCGCAGGTGGCTGTGGTTACTCCTGCAAGTTTTACACATTTGTGCTGCGATTTAACGTCAAATGAAAATTCATCATAAGACATTCAACGCTTTAGGAACGTTTTTTGAACACGGCTGAATCATGAAACGGATATTTTTCTACGCCAGAATCAATGTTCTTAAAATGTTCGATTCAAACGTGAAATGCGGTGTCGGTGTTACAAAGGTTAGGGATACGGGCGAATAAATCGAAAATTACTGTGGAGACAATCGCCCTACAGTATTTCCAAGCTTCGGTGATATAAAGGTTAACCTATCGAGCTGTTGTACCAAAGTTTGCGGGTTCTCACCTGGTCGAAGCCGTGGATTTTTAAGACCGAAAAATCCTTTGTACGCCTTCCGTCGGAGGGGAAGTAATGCCGGCTGCCCCATGTTGTAGATTGTAAAAGATGTAAAAGATTCTGAAGCCCAAAGGAAGCCTCGTAGTCAAATTAAAATTGCCATTTTTGTTGTCAGAGAGGTAACTCCTTTCTCTGCCAGATGGAGAAAGGATGCGATGCAATATTTTCGTGGTCAGGCGGAAGAGCAGGCCTCATGGCTTGAGCTTCGCCACCTAAAATAAGGCATAATTGAATTGAAGTTATGAGCCCTCGCCACGTAAATGACGGCATCATTGAATTTAATTGAATTTTTGAGCCTCGCCGCGTGAAATAAGGCTTCATTGAATTGCATTGAATTTCTGAGTCTCGCCACGTAAACTAAGGAATCATAGAATATTATTGAATTTCCGAGCCGCGCCACGTAAAATAACGCATCATTAATTGAATTGAATTTTCGAGCCTCGCCACGTAAAATAAGGGACCATTGAATTGAATTGAATTTCTGGCCTCGCTACGTAAAATAAGGCATAATTGGATTGAATTTGTGAGCCTCGCCAAGTAAAATAAGGCATTATTGAATTGAATTTCTGAGTCACATGTAAAATACAGCATCATTGAATTGAACTGAATTTCGGCCCGCCCGCGTGTGGGTCGTGGCCGACCGTGCGGCGGTGGCGCCGCGAAAGGCCGGCGATTGTGTTTTGCGGCGGGCGCTAACAAGTGAAATGCGCTTGCGCCCACGCGGAGGAAACTCAGAAGCCTCCGGAATTACAGGCGCTGCGCGTCTCGTTTACGCGGGCTTACGGCGGTGGCGGCAAAAACAAACACAGGTGGCGCGGGGCGGAGAGCCGCAGCCCGGGGCGCTCCCTCGCGAGGGACGGGGGCTTCGCTTTGTCTGACAGCTGCGGCGGCGTGGAATTTCGTGTTGGATGAACGGCATCGCACGCAGGCGGCAATCATCGCTAATCTCTCTCTCTCCCTCTCTCTCTCTCTCCCTCTGTCTCTCTCTCTCTCTCTCTCTCTCTCTCTTCTATATATATATATATATATATATATGTGTGTGTGTGTGTGTGTGTGTGTGTGTGGTCTGTCTGTGTGTGCGTGCGTGCGCGTGCGTGCGTGGGTGCGCGTCTGTGTGTGTGTCAGGGGAGGAAACATCCAAAATTCGAAAATAAGTTCGTAAGACACTTCTAAGCATATTTTGTCCAATAAACTACGAGGATATTCCGAATGGTTGAGCTGCACTAAGCACTGAAAAGTTGGTTTGAAAAATTGAATTCTAGGCAAAAATTTGTATTATGGGAGCATAGAACACACCCCAGAAACATGTAAATTGTTTATTATTTACAAAGAAATTAGCATATTTGCTCAGACAGAAAAACTGAGCGAGAAATAAAAAAGCAGTCGAATTGTGTAAATTATGGGTGCTTTTTTATTTCCGAGTTAATTTTTCTTTCTGGACAAATATATTAATTTCTTTTGTAAAAAATAAGCAACTTATATGTTTCTGGAGTGTTTCTAGGCTTCTATTGTGATTGAACAGGAAATAAATTATTTAAAAAAACAGCTAGATGTATTATCAGAATAGGTATTTTCACTTTCCCATATACATACGTATACACGGAGTAATACACGTAGTATAGGGAAAGTTTTGTAATGTTGCGCGAATAAACGGCAGATTTTCGGCAGAGAAAAATCATTGCCGGACCCTGATAACGAAAATGTGGATAAATCCAGTTGCTAAATTAAGGGGGGAAAATGTAACAGGTTGTGTAGCCTGAATCTCTGTTTTGTGGGTTCCTTGATAGGGAAAAACCCATTGAAAGGAAAACGTCCGTCTGTCCGTCTTTGAACACTGCTAGCGCCTAAACCATACGTAGGATTGTTTCCAAATTGAAGAAAGCAGCAATTTGTAAACACTATTTTATTTCTGAGTTAAAGTGCTTCAAATGACTTCTAATGAAGTTTTTCGAAATCAGAAAAGATTCCTGTGAGAAGGAGCTTTAATTTTCGCATTTTCAGTAGCGCTTAAACGCCATTTTCTTAAAAAAAAACGGCTCCAAATTTTTGAAAGAAAATTGCCATTTAGGACGAAATTTTACTGTTCTGTAATATTCATAAAACTAATATTTCCGTTGTATTAAGAAACCGGTAAATTAAGAAAATGTCAATAAAATGTAGTTTGGGCGTCGATAGACGACAGCTGGACAAGAAAATGTGGCAAGTCCTAATAGCTAGCTTAGACCGAAAGGAAATAGAAACATTAATACGGGAAAGTGTGTGCCATTGTAGTTGCGGTACTAGTTGTATGTGTTACAGAATTGTGAAGGAATCAGGTATTCAGACCACTGAAAAGTATGGCAGTCGCCAGCGGATGTGACACAGAAATACGGAGCTTACTTGAGTCGTATGACCCTATAATCGCAGCGTGACCGAATTGAATTATAGAGCGTGAGTCGGGACAAATGTGTAACAGGAAAAACAACCACTCGATTTACAGCGAGGAAATATTTCGCGCCTTAACGTCATTCTGTGCTCTCATCCAGTGCGTGACCGGGTTTAAGTAGAGAACGTGACTTGAAATGAACTGCGTAAACAAGCGATATCACAGTCACGAGACGGGCTCTTTCGGACTTGTTTGATTCCCCTCCCCCATTGCATCCTGTATGTCAGGGTAATGCCCTAATTAGTGCCGAGGCGGTATAGCTAACAAATGGGCCACGGACCGCGCGCGATCTTTCCGTCCTCTTCCTTGTCCTATCCTCACCCCTTATACAACACACTCCACATTTTGAATGTGTGTATGTTCGTGTACATTTTTAAAAGTATTGTTAATGTTGACGGTGGTTTTGCATGGGTCTCTACAGAAAGCTATTGTATTGTTCCGTCATTTGACGAAGTAGTAGTTCTAATTTCTTTTAATGTGTTATATTATAAATTGTTTTTTATTTAAATTGTAAATGTAGATGTATTGTAAAGCTATAGACTTATTGTTACCACCTGGCAATCAGCCAATTGCAGCCAAATTATCACTCATGCCGGGAGACCAGTTGGGAGCTTAGAGGTTGTCCCAGCTGGGGCGGTGCCCCGCTGGTGGGAGATATCTGGTTGAGGAAAACCCCGCTAGCTAAGGGTAGGTCGGCGTCGGATCTCACCGTCCAGTGCGGGAAGACCACCGTCACCGTGCAAAACCATGCACTACACTTACGGAACTAATTACCTTAGCGATTGATGCGCCCGGAATCACCAACAATCAATCAATCAACGAGCAGGATTCCTTCCTAGGAATCTGGCAGTGTTCGGTTGCGTTATCGCGGGCTCCGCCTGTAATCACAGGCTGTCTGCGCCCCTTGCCTTCACGACTTATTTCGCCAGCAGGACTTCGATTGATGATACAGAAGCGAGAACCAGTCTCGTTTCCTCTTGACCTTTCGGCGTTTCTACCGAGGGCCCTTGCGTGTAACTGGCGCAAAGTGCCTTGGGCGCGTCTGCCTTGCAACTCATCGACGCCCAGCCTCTCAATTTCACGGTACGCCGCCCTGATCTCCTGAAAAGTCGGCGTTCAGCGCGCACTAAATTGTGTAGTTATCTGCAACTCGAGATTTTTGCCCGGAAGCTCCGCAAAGCTACGTGAAGCCCGTTGTTTGACGGCCGCGAACGAGTTTGTGAGTTGTGTTGATTTTATGAAGGGCGTAATTGGGAACGTTTGAAGCGTGTAGATGGGTATGATTTGCGTAAAAACAGGCGTGTATTGACCCTCGTAGCATATCTGCTTGTTTATATCATGTACTGTACAGTAATCCCTCGACATCCGCGAATTAGAACGAGGACAGTGATGATACAAAAAAATTACCAAATGTTATATCCAATCACTTTCAACTTTGAAAACTTTCAAATATTAGTATTTCTTCTCTTTGGGATGTTAATTGTGAATTCTGTTTCTAGTAGCGCATACTCAGTTCTACTACAATTGGTTGACAGATACTTTTTCTTTCTTCTTTAAATTAGTCAAATACCGAACAAATTACCAGAACTAGTGAATTGTATTTCATAGGGAGTGGTCGCCTATTGTATTGAATTATATATACTGTCAACTCACATTATACTGAAGTGCTGGGACTAACTTTTTTGGCTCACTATCTCAGAGGTTCACAATATCCCATGATGTCAAAATTAAATAGAATTCTCCACAATGATTAATTTTATTAATTTAGAAATATAGCAAAATACATTAACATCACGAACTGAAAATTTCAATATCTTTATTTGACTTTAAAAAATTCAATTATTTTCAATTGTTTGCTTCGTACATTTTTCACTAGTAATATCTCTAGAGTTCATGCTTTCTCCATACTTGATTCTTCATTGTCGACCGTCTCTAAGTATTGTAATGCGGTCTTGACACCCTTCAATGCCTCTTGCACTATTAGAACACCGCTCAACTCTCCGAATGCCCTTTTACTCGCTTAATAACACACGAGATCCTTTTGGCAAGCGGCATGGCGCGAGCGGCTAATGAAACTAATCGCTGAATGAAACATTTCGAGTCCTCTGTCTCCACCGCAGGGGAGACGTCTTGGATTATAGCCTTTGGTCGACGATATTGTTTCCAAGCCTACGAGGTTCAGTGTGCACTGTAACCGGATTAGCGGATTCGGATGGTATAACGGTCAGCGTATCGGATTGTTGTACCCAAGATTGCGGGTTCAAACCGTCGTGGATTCAGTCGTGGATTTTTAAGGGCGAAAAAATCCTTCGTACGCCTTCCTTCGGAGGGGAAGTAAAGCCGGCTGTCCCATCTAGTAGTTTTACTTGCTTGTAAATGATCCTCAAGCCTAAAAGAAGCCTCTGAGCTAAATTCAATATCGCCTATTTCGTCGCCCGAGATAATACCTTCTTTCTCCGCTAGATGGTGAAAGGAGCGTGGGGAAATTTGCGTGGTCAGACGGAAGAGTGGGCCTAATGGCCCGAGTCTCGCCACGTAAAATAAGTCATTAATTTAACTCACCGAATCTTCGTATGCTTAGTTGTAATGTAAGTGAAACGGGACCAGTGACTTGAGTTCACTATAATTAAGAGTTCACTGTATCCGAATTCACTATAACCGTTGTCGTCTGTATTTCTTTTAGTTTTATCAACACAATTTAGTTGATTCAGTAATATTTATATTGATCAGGCAATAGAGACAACATTTTATCGGACAATCCTCTTATTATTCAAAGGCAACTCGCTGGATTCTTAGATTTACTTCCAAACACTCAAGAAGACAAAAAGAAACATAGGTTCATCCTATTTTCTCTCTAATTCTCCTCCAAATCTTTTTTTTTATACTCATAGGGTGTTATACTCATCGTGTGTATGATCGTATGCATTTTCAAACGTTGAATACGTAGAATATCGTATGATTCGATTTCGTCATGATTAGATTTCATTCAGACTGCGATGCTCACTCCATCCCGTAATAATTATTTTTCTTAACTTTATTCAGAAAGTTGAGCTCTGGAGTCTCTCCCCCACAGACCCGATGAGTTTCTGAGTACCTCATTGAAATTGAAGTTCCTGGATCGAAGAGAAACAAACATTGATTTATACTTCCATTACGAACATTTCAATAGGGTTATTAATCATCGCATGTAATTTATTACCAGACAACTTTAAAATGGCGTTCTTCGAAGTTGAGTGCGTGCTTGTTTTCGAAACCGTGTATTCGAACGAGTATTGAAAAAAAATCTGTTTTCATAGCCTATCTTGTTTTCTTTTGCTCTCCATTCAATCCGAAATGTACGAGATATAGTCGTTTTTACCAGTAGGTCTTCATCAGTACACGAGAAGAAATCCACATGTAACGTCTGCATCTATATTCAAAACACTTAAGGGCTTTCGTTTAGAATATGCTTTCTACTCACCCGCATTTTGTTTTTCTTTAAATGAATGAAAGTGGTACCTAGATGTGTTACACTTGCTCTTCTAACCTGGGTTGTATACTAATAAAAATAAAATTTTAATAATGAGTGCACAGACACCCAACATTTCGCCGCACACAGCGAGACTAATGATGACAGCAAAGCCGTCGAAAGCCAGCTAACTAAATAAAACTATTAAGTTGACGGAGGTTACTTCTTTTATTTCATGTAATTACGTCAACAATTCAACGTCAGATTTCCCACAAATATTAGTGAGTGCATATTACACAGTCTTGCAATCGATTGACACTTGTGGCCTTTTACCGTATATAAGCGATGCATTATGTTGATCTGGTTTGAATTATTTTCGATTTCTTTCATCAGAAAAGAGTAAACAGTCACTATGTGACGCAAGGATGAGAAGTATAACATTTTTAAGTTACGGTGAATAGTAGAATTTGTTGATAGTTCACTGTGTCCAGTGAATAGTGGTTGTATTGTTCCAAAATTTGTAAACGTCCGCAACTTCTAATTTCTGGAGAATAAGAACTGAACAACAATAAACAATTTTGTGGGGATTTCGATTATCACTCTAATAAATATGTTGTATTTTTCTGTTGTATCTTTTCTATAGTGCGTTGTTATAACAAACGTTAATTTAGTATTTTTTATACCATACCAGATAGTATTAAAAACGCACAGTCCGTACGCAAGTTCAAACGAACCCCAATCTTACTGTTTGAAGTTTTGTATACAGTGACAGAGAATACCAAGTATTAAAAACGAAAGTAGATTTAGTTTCATAATGATGTCCATTTTATTTATACATTAGTAACATGTCGTTTATTGAATACTTATTTCCTGAAACGATTTTAATGTTCTTGTGTAGCCGTGAATTGATTTCCATCTGAGTATTCCTTTCGCTCAGTTGTCCTCCCGTGAGCAAGTGCTGAGATGATACCTTGCGTTGTTTATGGCTCCAGCTGCAATTGACAAGCCTCATCGCCTTTTCCTCTGACCGAAAAGTCCTAGGGTTCGAGATCCGCCGATGGTAGATTTCCGCTCTAGCTTCTTAGCTAGGTCGAATTAAAGCATTAGGAGGAAATGTTCCGCAGTTGTGCACATCGGGAGAGGGGAATCTTTTACAAAGCATGTTTCTAAGACCTTATATTAATGAAACTACAATTCTTCAAAGCTAAAATCAAAACCACTTATGTTTTAGGCCGTAGTAATATTACATACGAATTGCAGTCTAAAATCATTATTGAAAATAAAGCCACGATAAATAGAATTCCATAAAAAGATTTACAATCTATCGCCTAATTTTCAGTCACTTCATCTCAAAGATTTTTTTATCTTCTACTTTGTTCTTCAGCTCTTCAGCCGGAATAGTAGGTACAGCGCCGGATATTCACGTTCCAGCTGGGCCGGTAGACCGCCACCATTGGGTTCGATGGTGTAACGGTCAGCGTATCGGGCTGTTGTAGCCACGTTTGCGGGTGCAAACCCGATCGACGCCGTGGATTTTTAAGGCGAAAAAGCCCTTCGTACACCTTCCTTTGCAGGGGAAGTAAATCCGGCTGTCCCATGTTGTAGATTCATTGCATATAAAAGAACCTGAGGCCTAAAGAGAGCTAAATTCAAAATGCGATCGAAGCCGGGGATTTTTAAGGGCAAAAAAATCCTTCGTACGCCTTCCTTCGGAAGGGAAGTAAATCCGGCTGTCCCATGTTGTAGATTTATTGTATATGAAAGAACCGTGAAGCCTAAAGAGATATAAACTCAAAATATGATCGACGCCGTGTTTTTTTAAGGACTAAAAATCCTTCGTACGCCTTTCTTCAGAGGGGAAGTAAAGCCGGCTCCCCATGTAGATTTACTGCATGTAAAAGATCCTGAAGCCTAAAAGAAGCCTCTGAGCTAAATCCAAAAATCGCCTGTTTCGTCGCCAGATTAATACTTCTTTCTCCGCTAGATGGCGAAAGGGGCGTGGCGAGATTCGCGTCGTCAGACGGAAGAGCAGGCCTCATGGTCCTGAGTCTCGGCACGTAAAATAAGGCTAACTTTCCGGGACATAACATGCACTACGCTTACGGAACTAACGACCAGGACCGTTAACGCACCCGGAATCAATACTACCTCCCCCCTTTCACACATCGCAGCAGTTATATTTAAATGGGATGTAAAAAGGTCGTGTGCGGCGGCCTTCCTGAGTGATATCTGGGCGCCTAAAGACAGATCAAATTCCATTACGCGGCGCTAAAGAGCCATCAGATAACGCGGCCTCCCCCCTCCCCCTCGCCCCAACCGGATCGGTAAATAACACCCGCTGGCGCGGAGCGGCCCGGGCAGATCGGAGGGCGCCGATTGCCGCAAGTGGCCGCGCGGGGCGCTAGCGGCGACCGCGACGGCAGGAAGTCTCCCTGGGATACGACCGGGCCAGTTCAAATGGTACTTGTCGGTGACGTCGTGGGTTGGACAAATCACAGACACGATGGCTTTGGTATATACACTGTGTATGCACATACTGTGTACAGTACGTAGGTGCCGTACCATTATACTGCGATTTTTCTAACTTTGCCCCTCAAGACCACTCCAATCCCATCTTCGCGATGGAATATGTCACGGTATTTCTCAGTCGTTCCGCTAGATTTCGCACGATCGCGACCGTATCGAGCAGTGCTTGCGATCATGCGACTTCTACCGGCTAGACCGAGAAAGACGCGACATGCAGTGACATATTCCATCGCGAAGATGGGATTTGAGTGGCCTTGAGGGGCAAAGAGAAATCGCAGTATAACTGCAGGAGCGTTTGCTGCCTGTTAGCATCCGCTAAGTACCCAACGCATTGTCACATGGGCCTGGCGCTTATACCCGCAAACTTGCAGCTTCCCACGCTCACTGGCATCTCGCGAAGGTCTCACGACAAACGTTTGAGGAACAAAGCTGGCCCCAGTTCAAAGCCCACCCGCTTTTATAGCCTCGCTGAGACCGCGTCGGCACCCGCCGTGTGCGACTGCCCGGTCTGCGATGCATCTGGCGCAAGGCTCGGACACCATCCCTCCGGACCTGCGCCCTGGGTTTTCGCCCCCGCTTCTTCCGCCCCCTTTGTGATGCATTCAACACGTGTGCACTGCAAGTGTCCACGATACCCGCTGTGCACCACGCTGCGTATTTGGGATAATAGTTGTCAGGCGGCGAGGTCGGGCCATAAAATTCCGCGTGAGTGCGGCAATTAACTTTTGTACGTTCCGAACTTATGAAATGTGAAAAATATTGCACAGTTCAATAACTCATTTTACATAAATTCGCCTAACGTCATCTCTTCAGCCACGTTTAACGTGGTGGAATGATTACCGTGGTTTGGGGGAGCGTGTTTTTTTATACGAAATGGCGGTAAATTTAAATGATGGTACCAAGATATACGATTTGCCTATTCATATAATGTTAATTATAAATAATGGTCGCTAATGTATTCATTTATAGTAATTCAATAGATTGGTAGAATGTTCTTTTATAGTAATTCAATAGATTGATAGGTAGTGTTCTCGTTGACTGTTGAGTAAACAAGCCACTTTTTTCTTCGTACCATGTATCAATATTTCAACCTAGCTATTGTTATTTATTAAACGTATTTGTCCAGACATACATATGCAATAGCCAAAAAAGTATTTTTTAAACCTATGAAGTTATTCCTTACATATACGCGTTCTCTAAAACCCCAAATACGCTTTCACATAACCCATAGGTCTTCAAATAAGAAGTGATTGTGTTAAAAGCTGTGAATACGACAGGCCGAACGCTCTTAATATCGACCGCCAGTGATACAGCGGCTTCTCACGCTGTTTTTTGAACCCTCGTTGCCCATTAACTCGGGTAATATCGTCGAAGGATCGCCGTATTAAAAGCGATTACCTGCCTGAAGCGCTGAAACCGAAATCTCGACGCTGGCAGGGCGTCGTCTCCTGAGCGGGAGATTCGTATCTCGCATTCGAAGCGCCTGATGAGGCGCTCCTGAAACGACGCAGTTCCGCTGCCTCAGCGCTTCATTCGCTTCGATAAAGGTACACGAAAACACAGGAGGATCTCACGGCTGCGGTAGGATTCCTTATAAAGGGGGCGAAGAAAATCTATTTATTATTTATTTGGTGAAAAAATCAGTAAAAACTGTATATGACGTAATGAGGGAAGAGATTATATGCGCACATTTTCTTGAGGCCCAGAATTAAAAAAAAGGAACATTTGAAAAACTAGAAACAAGAATTTAGAAAACTATTATTATTTTACAAAAATAAAAATTTGAAAAATGTTTGTTTCTGAGTTATAGAAAATCAACTTCAACGGTAAATGAACTGCTGATTTGATTTTTCTGCGTTGCTAACAAAATAGTAATGAACATCAATTCTACTCCTACCATTACAAGCAAAAGGAGTGCTCAACAAAACGTGCGCATAGTGAAGCTACATTTACGTCCAGAAGCAAAACATGGGGCCATCTCAGCATTTTCTCAATGGATCAGGGAAACTCGGACAAAAACCTGATCGAGATGGGAGTCATTGACCCGGAAGCTGAAGTACATTACTTGTTACAGGCGTATTAAATATTTTTTTAAAAATGTATACAATACAAATCGCCAAGTCTTTGCCGATTGCTTTTAATATCTCGCTACCGCTGCCGCGAGAGCGAAAGTGACAGAGAAAGTTATGTAATGCTGCGCGAAAAATGGCGAATTTTTGGCAGAAAAACTCTTATTAGAGGGCTCTGGCAACAAAAAGTGGATAAATTCAGTTGCTAAATTTAGCAAAAGAAAGACCCTCTGTCACGTGGTGTAGCCAGAATCCACGTTTTGTGGGGCCTTGATACCGAAAAGTCGATTGACGGCAAAACGTCCGCCGCCCGCCCGTCCGTCGTCCGTCGTCCGTCCGTCCGTCCGTCGTCCTCTGCGGCTAAACAACGCTAGCGTCTAAACCGTTCAGTCGATGTTCTCCAAAATTGATATCCCGCAATTGATCTAGCTGATGAATTGATGACCCCTTGAATTTGAAACCGATATTTTAATTTTAGGGAATACTTTACATGGAGCCTCTGTGACATTTTTCAAACTTTCAAAAAAATGGCTCCAATGTTTTTGATTGAATTTTGTTGTTGGCTAATATAAAGGATGTTTAAGAAAAAGGTGCTGTTCTCATGTTCGTTGAAACTTGATTGTTCGATAATTGTAAAAGTTGAAAATTCTTTGTGAGTCTTCTACAGCTAAACTATTAAAGACAGCGATTTTTTCCGTTAATGAAACTTGTTCGTTAAAGATGGATTTGGAAATAAGGTCATGTACAATTCTTCGAAAATGTGGGTACTTTCCGCGTAATTTTGTGTGAAAGTATGGGCGAGAAAGTATGTTCTGTTTTAGCACTGCTTTGGTTTCGAGTCTTGTGGACGCCAGAGAGGATTCCATATCCCCGTCGCCTCAAGTACCACGTCTAGCCGGAAAGTGGCGGTATTAGTCTCCCGTTGGATCGTGGGATCTGGCAACGTCTGTTGCGGGAGTTTTTGCTTCCAGGTATCTTCCCAGTGGAATCCGAACAAGCTCTCAGCTCCCGACTGGTCTCCCGGCATGTGTGGTAGTGTAGTGAATGTTAGTGTGTGTAAGAGGAGAGGATAGGGCAAGGAAGAGGAAGGAAAGAACGCGCGCGGTCCTTGGCCCGTTTGTTAGGGTACTGCTCCGGCATTCGCCTGGTGTTGATCGGGGAAACCACGGAAAACTACCGATCAGAGCAGCCGGTCGCTAGAATTCTCCTCCAGACAGCGACTGAATTCCACCTAGCTGAAAGGCTAGTGTCGAAAACCCTGCCACCTTCGGGAGTGGAACCCCAAGACCTCCCGCTCAGTCACGTGATGCACTGAGCCACCCCAGCCGGTGTACTTTGCGAGTGACGGTCGTGCCGAAGCCTTTCGTTCCATCCTGTAGCAGCCGGCCCACAGCGCCCGCTGAGAAGCGCAGTGCACAGAAGTTCGCCTGTGGAGATGCGCCGATTCGCTCGTCCGTCGTGAATTAAATAACCGTTGGACAGTGGTCTGTCTCGACGGCGAGCGACCGGCGCTCGGAGCGGGGGGCGGAGGCCAGGGGCGGGCCGTCGGTGGACGCCAGCGCGGACGGGAGCTATTTATTCATTTATTTATGTTTTATTTGTCAAAAAACAGTAAAAATTGTATATGACGTGCGGGGAAAGAGATTTACCTGCGCACATTTTCTTGAGGCTCAAAATAAAAAAAACCCAACTGGAAACAGGAATTTAGAAAATAATTATTATTTAAGAAAAATTAAAATATTTGAAAATGTTTGTTCCCGAGTTATAGAAAATCAATTTCAACTGTAAATGAACTACAAGCAAAAGGAGTGCTCAACAAAACGTGCGCACAGTGAAGCTACATTTACGTCCAGAAGCAAAGCAAGGGGCCATCTCAGCATTTGCTCTATGGATCAGGGAACAGGCGTCTTAGCGCTAGCGATTGCGTGCTCAAGTGCGCAGACGAAGCTGTTTCAATCCCGCATTTCCCGTAGAAGTATGCGTCCAACGTTGTCAAAAGCCTTTTCAAGATCTACACATGCGAGATGCGTTTCTTTGTTGTGTTCTCTTCGATCTTCTGTCAATCACTTAGAGGTAAATATTGCAAATGTTCATGAACGGCCTTTTCTGAATCTCGTATGCTCTTTTGAAAGGAGTGTTTCTGCTAATGTCTTCAACTGAAGACAATTGAAAACTGGTGTTGATTGTTTTAATGCTTTGAGAGGAGTATGACATGATTGTTTTTATGCACTGAAGAGAGACAATCTAGTAAGTTTTGGTTCAGTTGTATTGCGTCGGTACTATGTCAGTTAAATCTCATTCTTTTCTTTCTGATAATCTTTCCAGATTTACAACACTATTTCTCGTGTATGATTTATTTATATTCTATAAAACTTCCCACTTATAATTGAAGTTAAAAATATAATTCAAATTAAATGTATAGTTTTTTAATCAAATAACATTCAAGACATACATTACTTCCAGATGTACATTAGTTTATCCAGTGTCACATCAAAGAACCCAAAGTTCCAATCAAACCTCGATGTTATTGCCCTAACAAAACACCTTCATAGTTTTTATGAAATTGTCAAGGTAACATAAAGTGATACAGTCTGATATTATTTTATCACGTTTTATTTCAAAGTGCATTGGGTAAGCAAATACAGGATACCTTAACTTCCTATTTAATGTCCATGGGCTAAATATTTGACGTTTTAATTTTTTTCCTCAACATATTTCCTTAAGTTTTCTTCGTCATTTAATGTCGCAAGTCCCTTTTCTCTTCCTTCTTCCCTTAATTGAATGTCTTATTCGTCTAGCCTGTTTGTTATTTTCCTTGTTTCGTCTTCTCGATTCTCGTTATTGTTTCTTGCCCCATTCTTATTGTATTTCTCTCAAATTGGAATGTCTTCCGCATTCGTCGTGTAATGTTCTTTTCCATATTTCACAATTCTTTCCCACGTTACCATCTACTCCATTTTCATGGTTCGCGATGCAAGTAATTATAATTATTATTCCATCCCCTAGGAGATTTCTGCCCTGGAACAATGCTCATCGAACTCCTTAATTAAGGCAGGGCCGCTCCCTAATCTTCCGGGTTCAAAATGCGCCCGTGATATTTAACACGCCTTGCTGTACAGCCATCTGGACGATACCTTTGGCAAGAGAGCGTTGCTGAGAAGTCGTCAGGAGAGACGTTCTATTGGTCTCTGTATTATAATATTGAAGTCCAATACCTTGCTGGTTTATAAAATGATATTAAAGTTTAGAAACATATGGAATTAAATAATAGCTGCGAAACATGAAAATATTACAGAAAATTGCAAGAAAAGTAGTAAGTGCCCCTTGGTATGTATCGAATATAATCATCCATAAAACACTAAAATTGTTGTAATAAAATAACGCATTAAAGACAAAAGTTAAACACATCAGTAAGGTCTCGAAAAGCTTTGTAAGCACATGTAATAATAAGAGATGTGTCGTCAATTTTTCTTAATTGTTTGATAAGAAATTAAAATAATTAAGAAATTTACCTTTAGATTTTGATTAAAAGATTTTTTGTTGCCAGGTTTGTACCATCACACTGTAAATATTCTATTAATGAACCGCACATTTTTATGTAATGACCATTGTAAACTTTTACTCGACGTCAAGAGAACAGATTAAAATTTTGGAAGTGTAAAAAATAATGGATATTTGAAGTATTGGTTTGTTTAGAAAGTAGTTGATTAGTAACTAAACTAGTTGTAATGCCCCGAATTGAAGTGTTTCCCTTACTGCCTTATTGTAAGTTTCTAAAAAGAAACTGATACGTTTTCCTGAAACCGCTTATTTTGCTGGTCGTCCGTCGTTTGCGGTCGTACACCGTTATATCGAGAAAATGTTCTCCCTGTTATTTGTCTTCTCTTTGTGTTATGACTCTGTGGTTCTCAACGTTTGTTCCATCTCTGAAGCATCTCTAGAATTCCGATGCCCCTGTATCTGTTGTAATATTTTCAATTACAAAGTATTGAATCTACTGACATGGAAGTGTAATTCATAAGCAAAACGAAAATAAATACAATGTGTGATAAAAAATTCTGTGAAAATTGTATTACAAAGTATTTGGCATACATGGATTTTAAATTAATCTCCTTCAAAGTACTGTCATTGGCACTGACTGGCCTGGATTTACTTGTCCCAAAGTTGGATCTACGATTGGAAAAGTTTTCGGAAGGCTTATTTTGGAAGAGGCTTCAGCTTTTGGGTCATGGCCCTCTGCACGTCGGGATTGGTGTCAAAAGGTTTTCCTTTTAGAACGCTTTTAATACTTTTTGGAAGATCCACAAATCACATGGTACTAAATGTGGCACGTAAGGCGGATGTAGACAGACAAGAACCCTTCTCCCGCCAAAAAATTACGAATCAATATTGACGTTTGGCACAGAGCGATGTCGCGATGAATAAGAAAGCAATTGGTTCATTTATCTGGTCTTCTCACTGCCATATTATCGGTTAGAATGCTTTGCGCGAACCTGTTCGAGTTCTCTAATAGTCATTCGTCTGTTTGTACGAACAAGTTTTGCTACCTTTTGCACGTTATGATCTGTTTTTGAGGTCGAAGGACGTCTCGATCGTTGCTCGTCTTCAACTGACTCACTTCCTCTTTTAAATCGCTCATACCACTTGTAAAGAGCCTTGAGAGTTACTTCATTATCGCCATACATTGATTTTAACATTTCATGAGCTTCATTGGCACTTCAAACAAAACTCAATATAAATACGTTGCTCGAAATCCCGTGTTGCAAGACACACACCGTAAACACGATATCACTCTATCGGCTCTGGGAGCTGTCTGAGAAGTTAGAACGTGTTGAAACGTGGCACTGCCTATCGCAACGGATCGGGCTATTGGACATTCTAGGTCAAAGGGATGTAGCTTGAGCAGTTGCTGCTATAAACATTCCTTCACCGTATTTTTTTTTATCACACCTGTTATTTATTTGAAGCTTAGGGAGTAGAAACCACCACAGTCTGCAGCTGAAGTTTCGTACTGGGAGTCCCGAAGGCGCGCTACTTGCCGGCAGGAGAGTCCTAGTTGGGTGGAATGTTGCCACTGCGTGGCTGAGGATTATAGCAGCTGGCTTCTCTGATTGGTCGTTTTCCGCCACCAGTACTAGGCGAATGCAGGAGCAGAGCCTTAACAAACGGGCTGCGAATTGCATGTGATATTTTGTTCCTTATTCTAATCCTTTCCTCAACGCCTCTCCACTTACGCTCATACAAACACTTATACTGTGGCATACACTACTACACATGTTGGGAACTCGTAAACGGTATCTTTATAAAAACTTTTTACAAGACATGTACAGAGACAAAGCGAATGTTAAGCGGAGTTAGAGCATGGGTGAGGACTTGCATTCTCTCTCGCAGCTTGGCCACATTTATTAACAGAATTGTTAAAGAAATAATGCACATGTTGGGACGCCAGTTGGCAGTTTAAACCGCCTAAGATTAGTAATATTAGCGATCCAGTAATATTTATTATAGAAACAAAACAGTTCTCATTTCTGCCCCAACCCTCGTATTGCGAATGGAATTACATTTAATTCTCATTTTAGTGGCCAAAATATGGTTAATGAGATTCTCAAATATAGTAGAACCTCCCGGTATTCCAAACTAATTGGGGGAGGGGGTCTGTTGGGATTTGCAAATGTTCGGACTATCCGAAAAAAATGTACCGTACATACACAGATAGATCTATAGGATTACCAGACACCGTAACGTAACCTACGATGTGAGAAAAGGAGGAAGTGACAGTGTTGCCAACAACGGAGTACAGTACGGACATAACCGATCGTGTGCTGTAGTGATTTCTACGCTGTTTAGAAGAGTTTAGCATCGTGTTTGTCGTTGCTGTTAACGGGTATTCTACGTACAGTGCAGAATTGGATTTACTTCCAATGTGTTCTTGCTTTTTCGTTGATAAATTAATATAAATCAGATTTTTTCCTCCATGCTGAATTTTGTTCGGATTATCCGAAATTTCGGATTCGCGTGATTGAGATTAGCGGGGTTCTATTGTAGAAAGCTGTGAAAATACTGGAGCCAAGCCATCACACGTGTGGGATGACGGTGACGTATCTCGATTTTGTTTCTTTGGGGAGCAAGCTCCTGGTGGGCATCTTAGGATCTAACCTCACCCCGTGTGGTGGACAACTCCACGCCACGGCCATTGCCGAAACACGTCGACCGCAGCACAAAGCCTGCCTATTGGATGCCTGGGTCGGGCCGCGATGCTCCAGCTGACATCCTTCCTGAACGGTGTGGTTAGTACGAATTCTTTATCGTGCCTCATTTGCACCGGGGCGAACCCCACCCAAATACCCATGGAGTGGACGGGCCACTGCCACGACGAATCCGAGAGCCCGTCAGAGGATCTCTCGGACAAGGTACCAGAAGAGATGACTTAGTGCATCAGTTGATGTCTCTGTAGACCTTCTCACCGGGAGGTCCAAGGTTCGAGTCCCGACGGCGGCAGGATTTTCCACACTAGCTTGCCAGCTAGGTCGAATTCATTCGCTGTCTGGAGGAGAATTGTAGCGACCGGCTGCTCTGACCGGTAGTTTTCCGTGGTTTCTCCGATCAACACCAGGCGAATGCCGGAGCAGGTCCCTAACAAAAGGGCCACGGACCGCGCGCGATCTTTCCTTCCTCTTTGTTTTCCTATCCTCATCCCTTACACACACACTTACACTAACATGCACTACACTATCACGCATGGTCGGAGACCGGTCGGAAGCTTACAGCTTGTTCCGGCTGGGGCGGTGCCCCGCTGGTGGGAGATACTTGGTTGAGGGGAAACCCCGCTAGTCGACGGTAGGTCGGTGCAGGATCTCGTCATCCAGCGGGGAAAAGATCACCGCCACCTCCCGATGAAAAAAACACGCACTACACTAACGGGACTAATGACCTCTGTAGTTGACGCGCCCGGGAACTCGAATCAATCAATAAGTCGGACTAGGTCCGAGGGGCTCCGGGCCCTCTTCCCGCCTCCTCACTGCCTGCGCCTTTGGGCTATCGACGTGAGTTACGCCAGGGCGATGACTGGCGTGCACTCTCGCCCCCTTCCCAATAAAACCGCAGGCGAGCAGCATGACGCCCCTCCGCATGTTACAAAGCGCCTCCCGCCCACGGAAGCCGACGTTACAGTGGTTTACGGTGCGCGGGAGCCTTCGAGGTTAATTCGATTTGCGAATCGATCACTTTCGGTGAAGCAACACTCGACGCCGGTGTGGGAAAACAGATGAGCCGCTAATCTCTAAAACGTTATGTCAAAGGTCGAATCTCTGTTAAAGGATAGCCTTTCGGGACCGGGGTGTCCGAAGATAAGAGTTTTTTTTTTTTTAAATTTATTTCTGCCTGCTCGGTATTTCTGCCTTTCAGGGGTGTTCATAATACATAAATATTACACATTAACTTTTAGGGATGGGCATCGGCCGTTACCTCCTTTCTCAGGAGGGGTTTGATAATTCATTTTATTAGACAGAGAAATGAAACTGCAGAGGTCGGTTTTGGAGTTATTTGTGATTAATTTTTAAAGGGTGTTAGTGGGTGGGATTTTAAGTAGCTTAGGAGGAATAGGTAAATGATTTAAGGTGGTCGAAGGGCAGTCCTTAGGGAATCTGTGATCTTATTCTGTTTGGTGAATTATGCTTTTTACCAAGTTGGAATATTGTTGTACTGCGCGATTGGGGGCGGGATGAGGAGAATTTATGGGTCTTAAGATTTAAATAGTCGTTAATGGATGATACATTTAGTTCGTTTTGGATTTGCATGTTACTTATAAACCAAGGAGCTTTAAGGACTTTTCTGAGAAATTTATTTTGGATTACTTCTATTTTGTTTAAATTGGTTCGTGCGGCATTGTTCCAGGTCGGGCAGGCATATGTGAGGGTTGGTCTTATTATTGTTTTATAAATGATTAGGACCGCAGTCAGTGCTAAATGTGGAATTTGTATTTATTATTGGATATACGAATTTACATATTTTAAGCATAAGCTTTTATCTGCTATAGATTTGACATATTGCTTCCAGTTAAGTTTGTTGTCAAGTAGTATTCCTATGTATTTAGCCGGTGAATTTTTATTCATCCATTCTAAGATAAGAGTTATCGAGAGTTCACGTGTCTTCGCAGCGCCTGCTGCGTTCATTCTGCTCTCGCCGACACCAGTTCGCGCGTTGGAACGTCACGTGACGCACTCCCGTGGAACGCAGAGTAAATTGAAGCTGCTGCTTTTTTGAAAATGTGTGCGGGGTTATATTTCGTGTGAAACGTGTGATTAAATGTGGAGTTACGCGGAAGAATTTCGATGTGCTGTTAGGCGATAGTGATTTTCTTCGCAAGACTTGTGAGGGGTGGGAGGAGTCTAATCAGTGGCCCCAGTAATTGGTACTTGTAGTATTTGGAGAGAAATCACACATTTCACTGGAATTATCTCTGAAGGATGTATGTTAAAGGGGTATCTATGACTTTATACGCTTTTCGAAAAAAAATATAATAATTTTTTGAAGGAAAATATGGGGACCGCTTAGATCCAGACCTGGAACTGAAGGTGCTATGTGGTCGCCAATGATGCGTCGCTCCGCCTACCGATGGCGTTGGTGTAGTGATTAGCGTATCAGACTGTTATACCCAAGTTCGTGGGTTCAAACCCGATCGAAACCCTTTCGAAAACCCTTCGTACGCCTTTCTTCGGAGGGGAAGTAAAGCGGCTGACCCATGTTAGTAGATTTACTTGCATGTAAAAGATCCTCAAGCCTAAATGACGCCTCTGAGCTAAATTCAAAATCGCCTGTTTCGTCGCCCAAGGAATACATTCTTTCTCTAATTGGTGAAAGGAGCGTAACGAAATTTGCGTGGTGAGACGGAAGAGCAGGCCTCATGGCCTCAGTCTCGCCACGTAAAATAAGGCAATTCAATTCACTACCGACGCTCGACCTACCGATGTCTGGAGGGCAAAGCCTGGCGCGATACAAAATTAGCTTTCACAAAATTTTGTTAGTGATAATGTCTGTCTTTCACATATTTTTACATGATATCTATCACAAAAACTTTCGCAGAGTTTACACACGCGTGTTTCTTCTGGATTGGTGGTGATTATCCTTTTTACAGATTCGATGGTGGAAGCCATGTGCAACGAAACGAGTCATTACCTGTCGTAAGTCATATTGGACTCTGATCCGTTCTGTGTTTATCATAGCGTCTGTGCTGTAAAATTCCAACCATATCTCGTCCTTTTTCTTTCGTAATTCCTGTAGTATATTCCTGTACGCCTCCGTACAGCGCAGTAGCAGTTGATATCTTAAATCTTCTACGTAAAATTGCTCCCTGGATAGTTCATACACTAATCATGGACTAATCATACACTAATCATGGTTTTAGGAATCGAGCTTTTCCTTTTTCTATGTCTGCTAGGTTTTCCCTTTTCAGGTGCTCCCATATTAAATGGATACCATATGTAATAATGGGAGTGAAAGTACAGACGTGTTCAAATTATTAGACTAAAGACATTTTCTGCAAAATATTTGCGTTTATTGCAAGATTACATCTGCGTACATGTTACATTGATACGTTTAATACTTGCTGTGCATGCATTTATTCTTAATCAACAAATTTATCCTGTTTGGCATGGTTTTTACCAACTTTAACATGAGTTTTTAATTTCATTGTCGCGGTACCAATTTTCCTCTAGTTTGTGGACGAGTTTTTGTTAGTCATTTATATTTCCTTATCCTTATCTTGATAGTACTCCATCAATTTTCTAAGGGGTTCATGTCTGGGCTATTTCCTGGCCAGGGTAACACTTTCAACTGCTTTCCTTACAAATATTTTGAGACCCTTTTGGCTTTTTGGCACGGTGCTCCATCATGCATAAAAATGGCATCTTTATCAGCGAACCACTCTCTAATTTTTTAAAATAGTTTCGTCTCAAGGAATTTTTTTATTGATTTTGCCTCATTGTCCCTTCGACAATGTGCAATCTGTCAGAACCTTTTACAGACATCACACTCCATACCATAATGGATGATGGATGCTTCATAAATTGTTACATGCATTCAGACTTGAAAACTTCTCCTGGTCTCCTACAAACATACTGACTCATTTCTGCCATCACTGTAAACACAGATTCGTCACTGAAGCATACCTGAAGGATCTTAGATAATTCCAAAATAAATAAAGCTGTGAATAATTTTTTTGCAAAACAATTTGACCTGGCACAGACCTCAACAACTCGAAAATTAAAATATGCATTTATTGCATACCGTTATTGCATTGCGTTATTACGCATCACAATCTGCAACACAAAATGTTATTTTGCAATACATTTCGCCCATAATTTTGTCAAGGAATTGTATTCACCTTTGCCCAGCCCTCACTCGTCCACATTATATGTTGTTTGGCTCATTGTAGTCTCTTGTGTTTCATTGATGGAGTGATTTTCTGCTTTTTCTTTGGTAGGCATGCTTTTAAACCTTATTCACACAACTTCCTCCTCACTGTCACAGGAGACAGAGCAACTCGAAAACCTATCAGCTGATGACTCAAGTCATTGGACGTTAGTTTACGATTCAATATTGCCGTCATCATCAGTTTTCTCGTTGTTCTTGGACTGATTTTGCTCTTACGTCCACATTTTCCTGCTCTCTTTGGCTTGTATTCACTACTTTCCTGCTTTGAAATTTTGATTCTCCAAACAGGTTTCTGCAATATGTTCATTCTGTTAGCAATTTCCTGCTGTGTATAACAGTTTTCAGCAATAAGTGCTACCACAACAGCCGTTTCCCGGAGTGAAATGTCCTTTTTCTTTCCCACAACCTTACTTTACACTGCACTCTTCAATATTTCTCCCTATATTAATTATAATCAAGTTCTCAGACTTTATAAAGTCAGCAGAATGTAGCAAACGAAAACCAAACCGAATGTCACTATAGGAACTTCGAATCACATTGTAGACAGAATTGCAAAGCACGTGTACCGCAAGCTTACACTAACACACTTAGGATGGAAACTGACAAATGTTGCCAACAGTGAAAAATAAATTGAATTGGGAGTTCCATAAAAGAGAAATTTCTTAAAAACAATCGAGGATGAGGTAACCAGTAAAAAAAAACTGATATTAAGCCTTTCTCTTCTATTTTTATATCATTGAAACTAGGAAAATCAAAAATACGTTCTTTAGTCTAATAATTTGAACACGTCTGTAAGTTGGAAAAGTTTCGACTCGTGTCCGTATGCGCATCCGTGTGAAGCGGCAGACCCGAGTTGGTCTTCGCCTTGTGGAATTGAAGCTCCCGGGCGGGCGCCTTCGATCAATAACTGCTTGGCGTTCTTCTCCGCTTCAACGCTGGCTGTATAGGCGCGCTCCCGTGGAGATCGCGCCAATTAGCAGTGTTCAAAGGGAATTGGTTGTGACTTTGACAGTAAACAGAGCAATGTGCCATATCGTAAAGTGAGTGTCCTACCATTGATTCCTTTAAAACATACATTGCATCGGTAATGAATTAATCGTTGTAGATATGGCGTTCGTTCAGTAAAAGATATTGACAAGGTAACAAAAAATATATAAATGAGCATTATGTCTAGTTTTTGACAGATTCCCGTTACTTTTAATTCCGTTCAGGGCAAAAACTCATCACTGACATTTGCGACGTAGAAGTGCGAGTACACACACACCACACACACACTCACTCACACTCCCTCCCTCGCACAAACCATTAGGCTGACCGACGTCCAAATTTACGCGCCGATGGCCACCTTCTGTGTTAAACAGCATTCCTGAGAAGCGCACACGACACCGTGTGAACCCCAGCGACCCCGCACCCTCTGCCCGCGACCCCCAGAGCCTTCCATCTCGCACTGGACACACCGCGAGGCGCTTATTGGATTACGTTACCGCCACCCTCGCCCCGTGTCTACACCTCCAAGGTGGAGGCAAAAAAAGCCACTCGAAACAAACACCTGAAAAAACGTACTACCGTTAAATGAGGCGTAGGCCAGAAGGCAAGAATCGAAAGAAGGGAAAAAAAGCCACAACCAAAAAGTCGAAAAAAAAGCTAAAACGAATTAAAAATCTTATGTTAAACAAGGCGTAAGCCGGCGAGCACATATCGAAAGAGGGAAAAAGCCACAACGATGAAGTGGAAACAGAAAGCGAAAAAAAAGTATGATATTCTCTCGTTAAATATGGTGTAGGCCAGAAGGGAAAAAAAAACGAAAAAGACTAAAACAAAAATAATTAAAAATCTATCATTAAATACAGTAGAGTGCAAATTATTAGACTAAAGACGTAGAGTTTGAATTTATGGATTTATTTTCATACATAAGAATTATTTTCAATATTTAGTGAACATTCCTTCTTTATGTATCGAGCATTCTGATCCTCTCTGGCATCTTTATCAGTGCTATACATTGTATTTTATGACTGAATCGTTTTGCCATATTTCCTTCAATTTTATCACCTGACGACGTTTTGCTCTCTTACTTTTTTATCTCCTTTTTAACTGTTGCCCAAATATTTTCAATTGGGTTCCTATCTGGACTGTTAGCTGGCCTTCGCAGCATAGTTTGTTCAATTGTTCAATGGCGGTAACAGAGTCACGGAGCCATGTGAGATACTGTCCACACTTTGGAGTACCGAAATTAAATAAGTTGTACCAACATCAGTTGTACATGAAACACAAAAAACGTAGCAGACGTCACAATGTATAGTTTTCAAAACAATAGAAGTGCTCTCAGTTTTATTTATAATTAGGAAAACCCGGCAGACATTGTTCTGCCCTTCATCTCCCTCTTATCTCCCTTTCTCACTGTTTCTCTCTCCTTCCCTCACCCTGTAACTACCTGTCTCTGTGTGTCTGTCTCTGCTGCTCTCTGTCCCTCTCATTCACATGTACTTGCAGATTCTGCACGTCTCTGTGCAGGTGAGATAATATCGGGAAGTGCCGGACCAGCAAAAATGTAATAGAATGTTCACGAAGAGTTCACTCTGTAGATTACGGGTGTGAGAAACGTTTCTTTGAGACCTTCGGCCTCAAAATTTTAGTTCCTAAGACCCTGGAACGCCTCGTTTAGGAGTTATTTAACGATACAGATTCAAAAAATCCTACCGAATGTGTTGCGGGTTGCATCTGGCGTAAATATTTAGTTTTTTTCTACAGCGCCATGTAGTGGAATTACAACAGAATTAACAGCACATAAACCTTCTGGATAAAACAAACACGTCGAAATGCCAACTTTCATGGAGATCGGTCATAAGGTGTCGGAGTTTACCTCTTATATATATATACACACACACACACACAGATTTGTACTAGTTTAACTGAAGTTTATTTACCGCAAAAAATCTTTCGTCTAATAATTTGCACCCCTCTGTAAACCAGAAGGCAAAAAATCGAAAAAAAGTGTGAAGAAAGGCTTAAAAAACGAAAAGCGAATTGGGGCGGCGCGTCGTGACCTGCTACTCGCCGCCGCTAATGAAGGGGCAGCGGCGGTGACCCCAGGCGCCGCCCAACAAATTGCCAGCAGCCAGTTTGTTTTGCGCCCCTCCCCCCCACACACACACCTCGCGCCTCCGCCCCCCTCCCCACCACCCCGCCGCACTCGGTGGCGTCGCTGACGGTGCTTCCACCGCCCGTACGCTCGACTCCGGTTATAGGGAACTAGCATGTTTGGTTCACTATATCCCATGATGTCAAAATTAAATGGAATTTCTCCATAATTATTTATTTTACCAACATACCGCAAAATTCATTAACAGCACGAAATGAAAATTCAATATATTATTTGTCCTTAAAAAAATAATTATTTTCAATTGTTTGCTTCGTACATTTTTCATGAGTAATTTACTCTAGAATCCTTCTCCAGAGTTGGTGCTCTCTCCATAGTTGATTCTGCATTGTCCTCTGTCTCTAGTTTAGTAATGCAGCTCTTGACACTCTTGAATGCCTCTTGCACTGTTTGAGCACCGTCCCACTATTCGAAGGGCCCTTTTAATCGCCTAATGACCAACAGATCCAATTAACTTCCGTGGCTGATAGGCCGTGGTCTAGTTGGCATTGAAGGGCCAAACGTTTGTGCCTTCAATTCCAACCAGACCACGGCCTGTCAGCCCGGAACATTTCTTTAATCATCACGAGTAAGTCACGCTGTTAGGAAATAATGTAAACACTTACAGAATTTTAGAAAAATTAACACAGACTTGTTTGTGTTAATTAAATCTTAATTAAATGTATCTTAATGCGATATTGTCTTTAAAGCAATTTCTAAAATGACTTTTTTGTTAAAAAAATATCAATAACATATCGGCCTGTCGGCCTGGTATCGAAATATTTCAAGGGCTCGGTAGAACAAGGGGCTATCTCACATATTTTTTGTGAAATTGAGTTATTAGCATTACATAAAACTTCAAATATTGTTCTTTTAATATATGTTATTTAAATCCAGAATTGACGTATATGCAAGTGTACTGTGTTTAAAACTTTAAAAATGTATTATTTGAGGGAAGTTCAGGTAAAACACTAATTGTATCAGAAATATATCTATATGGGATAGCCCGTTGTTTTACTGAGCCATTCATTTCTTTCTTGAAAAATAAAATGTCACTTTTACGTGACAAGTAACTATTTCATGGCCTGTCGGTCCCTTGAAAAATAAGACTACCTTAATCCCAACACGTGTGAAGAAAATGTGAATAGCATCACATACGACGCCAGGTGTTAGTAATTTTGGAGAAGACAAAAACAATACCTAGTGTGTGCAATGTGTGTTCAAGCTTTCGTCATGACTGCTACTTCGTTATCCCGCATGAGTTGGCTTCCATTGTGCAACTTACAGAATAGGCGGAGCTCACTGTATCGATTTACTCACTCGACATTTGTGAATATGTGTCACATGCGTTAACAGGGAAAGTGAGGCAGAATTGCTGAGTCATGTCTGTCAGAAAAAAATTCAGAAAATTGGTTACGAATGTACGATTGTCGGAAATGTATCCTAATGTCCATAGACACGGAATTCACTATTTATAATATATTGATAGGTGAAAGAAACACGATTTTTCAATCCATTGCTCTTTATACAGATCGTTTTCGTAGTCGCCCACATTTATTGAAAAGACCAAACAGCCCTTTGAGAAAGAATATATAAGATACTCTATATGAATATAAATATACATACTTTAATGATAAATATATTTTTTTTTAATATTTCACAAGCATCGATGTTGAGACATCAACATTTTATTCACTTCAGTTTCATTAATTTTTCTCGTTTTGTTGTTTTGGATAGAGAAAATAGAAAGTATCAAACTTGAATTTATATAACAGTGATGAGTGCAACGTTGACAATGGCGGCAGTAATTATTACCCTTGTTTTGTTTTCATGCCACATACATTCTGCCAAGTTGGAAAATAAGCAGATTGCGTTACTTGGAGAATATTTTTAAGTCATCATAAAGAACGTATACTACCCAGTTGCCAAAAATTAAATATTCTAACCTCAAAAGTACTACCTAATGTAAACATGAGTTAACAGAGCTCACAAACTGCGAAAGATGTTTCTAGAGTATGCGTACGAGACTAAATGTCCAAAAACTGTTGTAAAACCTCATATCGTTAAATAACTCGTAAACGAGGAGTTCTAGGGCCTTAAAAACCAAACTCTTGAGGCCAAAGGCCTCAAAGAAACGTTTCCAATACCGTAATCTGCAGAACTCTTTCTGAACATTCTACTACATATTTGCTGGACCGGCGCTTCCTGATACTATCTCACCTGCTCAGAGACGTGCAGAATCTGCAAGGAAATGTAAACGAGAGTGACAGAGAGCGGCAGAAACAGAGACAGGGACAGGGACAGGGTGAGGGAGGGAGAGAGTGAGAAAGGGAGATGGGAGGGGAAAGAGGGAGATGAAGGGCAGAACAACGTCTGCCGGATTTTTCATAATATTTGTATAGAGTGGGAGTTCCAGCGGGGTCGGAACGCGTCCTAGGGGTCGATGGAGTTTTGGAAGAGGCCAGTGACGATTACGGTGTCGACTGGGGTCAATAGCCGATTAAGAACCGGCGCCCCGTCACTATAGATGTCTTTGAATAGAAAAAAAATATTGATCTTCAATAATTGTAATATTTCGTAGCTTCAGCCCATCTGTGAGGTAATTCATAATTCAGATGTATGATGAAGCGGTAATCAGACCACAATAAATAACGTTCGAATAGTGAATTCAACACAGATTTCACCGAACTAGTTTCGGGGGACTTTCGCCATCGTCAATGGTACTTCAGGCCAGAAGGCAAAACAACTACTCCGCTCCTTTTGTGTCCTATCCGTCCTTAGGAGATAGGACTGTTCCAAAAACAGAAGAATTTACAGCTCTGCTTTCACAACGGCACTCTATCGTGCTCGAATGCTCTCTCCGGAATATGCACTGGAGAAACGGTGCGGACAGCTTCCTAAAAAACACTCAACGTTTTGTAACTACCGCATGAAATTGAACATTAGAAACACAGCTTCTCAAAAGCGAACCTCTTAGATTATTGAAAGGGAAGATATTTACGAGAATATTGGTGAAAGAAATTATCTAAAAAAATGAGCAATTTTTTTGTCATGGTAATTACTATGTTAAAGAAAAACGTAGGGTGAAGCAAACGATTCTCTTTAAAGGGGTCGACGAAAGGAAAAAGTCGGAATCCCTGATATACAACGAACGTTTTCGTAAAAATACTTCCCGTAGTGCTCTCGCGACCTCATCGCCTGCCAATAAACACTGTTAAAACACCCGTATTGTTGGATGGAAGATTGAGATATCGAACAAAAGAAAATTCTACTTTTAACCCTCCGGCGGGCGCGTCTCATTATTTCCCACTAGCGGGTGCGTGTCGCACTTCGCACCGCATTTATGAACTTCCATCTTCGCGTCAATAGTTATTACTTTTGTTATTAAATGTGAAGGAAATATTCTTCATTTATGTTTTATACATTTTATTTCATAATAACTAAATAGCAAATGAAATAACAATATTAATAAGAATATGATCCTTCACTCGCTCCCTCCATGTCTTGGTACGTGTTACATGTCGGGGAATGAATATGATGAGAAAGTGCATTCTAACGTTTCTTTGAAACAACGCATTTAAATTTGAATTAGTCCTTACTACTCCAAAATGTGTCACAAAGCTTAATAACAAAATAGCAGTAAGATTTGTAATGGATAAAAAACGCGAATATTATAATTTCATTGACAAGGCGCGTGCGGTACGGAGTGTCGCAACCGTTGCAGAGTTCGGATTAGTAATGAATAACGGTCGATCAGGAGTGTCTAAAATCGTGATTTGAGTGTCATCAAGTTGAAAATATAATCAACGAAGAACATCTATGAGCTCAGTAGTGCGACACCAATTATTTACATGAAATCAACAAAAATGTAAGAATGCGGCACTGAGAGCCGCTACGCGCCCGCCGGAGGGTTAAACCGAGTACATTTAAAAACGTAACACAACAAGCAAAAAAACAAACAAACAAACAAACAAGAACAACAAAGCAAGAACGGCGAGGCATGAGAAAAGCAACAAAACTTACATCACCATAA
The DNA here is from genome assembly GCA_031308135.1 of Acheta domesticus. Taxonomy (NCBI): domain Eukaryota; kingdom Metazoa; phylum Arthropoda; class Insecta; order Orthoptera; family Gryllidae; genus Acheta; species Acheta domesticus. Next base: position 105,131,622 of record JAHLJT010005437.1, on the reverse strand, counting down.
TAGTCACAAAAAAAATCTAGAGCAAACGTTTTCTTAAACACTGCAACAGCGCTTTCGTTAATTCACACGTGTCCACATCGCCGGAAAATTAATGATATAAACACAGACTGATATTGGTGTTAACTGCTCTAACGAGAGCTCGAAGCGCCGAAACGGACTTGGCGAGAACACGCGCGCACGTCGCAGCCCCTTGTCAGGCCGTGATAAACACGCGTATTTACAAGCGAAGGGTTAATGAACAATGAGACCGGGACGCCGGCCCGTGGGGTTGGCAACCTGCTGTCTGCGACAGGTTGCAATTTGGCGCCGCACACTGGTTGCAGCCGACCAGACCCCTGGACGCAATGAAAAGCTGTGCATAAAACCATACGAAAATGTGTATATTGTGTTTTTTTTTTAATTGAATTGATGCCGTATTTTACGTGGCGAGACTCACGCCATCAGGCCCGCTCTTCCGTCTGACACGCAAATTTCGCTACACTCCTTTCACCAACTAGCGGAGAAAGAATGTATTATCTCGGGCGACGAAACAGGCGATTTGAATTTAGATCAGAGGCTTCATTTAGGCTTGAGGATCTTTTATATACAGTAAATCTACCACATGGGACAGCCGGCTTTACTTCCGCTCCGAAAGAAGGCGTACGAAGGATTTTTTCGCCCTTAAAAATCCACGGCTTCCATCGGGTCTGAACCTGCAGTCCGTTACGCTAACTGCTACACCATCGCAAACCGCAAAATCTATGTATTGTGTTTTTGTAATTGAATTGAATTGAATTCATGCCTTATTTTACGTGGCTGGGAGTTGCTGATTACAAATTTGATATCAAAATTGGTAAATATAAAATTGGAGATCTGATATGGCGGGTCAAATATTTAAAAAAATTAAGATTTTCAAAATTCCTATGAAACTGTGTAGTTAAGTATGTAGGAGTTGCTGATTATGAATTTGTTGTCAAAATTTAAAAATTCAAAATGGTGGATCTAATTGTTAAAAACTTAGCGGATTTGTATAAAACTATGTTTTTAAGGATTTACAGAGTTTCTTATTGTCAACTCGATTTGAAAATTTAAAAATTCAAATAAATTATTGTATTTATTACGTAATAAAATCCCAAACGATATATAATTAATGTTATGATGTATGGATACATGTAATGAATTATTTGTCATTCTGTATATGACTGTTCTGTAAGCATAGCTATCAGAGATAACCGGGCCCTGACACACCGTATTCAGGCAGGCCAGTTACACACCCCAATAGTTAAATGATGGTAAAACAAAAAGGGGAAAATATGTGCAGCTATAATTTGGCATACTGATACAGAACAGGTGGGCCTTTAAGACAAGCTAAATTTTACAACGGTACTAAGCGGTACGATAGTTATAGATCTGAATGTATTTTAAAAAAGCAAAAGAAATCAAAGAAACAAAAGAGAGTCGTGGAAAAGGTTACGGTACACACGCCTTACTCGTCAAAATATTCGATAAGTAAACTTGTCAGATATTTAATTAATCCTCAGATGTATAATCCATTCGGCAGTGCAGAAAACTCCTTGCAGAAATGTTGAAAAAGCACCGTTTAAAGTAAAAACTGTAAAAACAGTAAAAACTGACGAAAACTTGCTTGACAATCTCGCGATCTTTTCGACGCTCAAATACCGCCAACTTCACCATCGAAAACGAGAAGGAAATAAGGTTAGAATTTCTCTGTCATGCAGGAATATGAGGTACCAACGACACCTGCACACGAATTGATGGGACTAACCTCTAAGCGTGAAGTCCGATGTTTTGAAATTATGGTCGGATTTTTGGTCAGTTAGCAGCAGTGTTCTCGGCGCCTGCCTCCGCCGAAAGTTTTATGAAAACTGAAACATTTTTAGACTATTTTCAATTTTTAATCCGCCATATTGTATCTGTTATTTTGTTTATTTTGCAATATAAATATTGGAATGGGAATCAGCAAACCCATAAAACCCCGTTTACAAATTTGTATGAATATTGAAATATTTTTAAGCATTTTTTAACCTTTAATCCACCATATCGGATGCACCATTTGATTTTTGCAATTTTGACATTGGAACCTTAACCAGCGTGTCCCAAAACCATTGTGTGCAAAGTTTCATTAAATTCGGATAACGTTTTCACATTTTGGCCTGCTGTTGGGGATCTTGGCCCATCGTGCGCCGCGTGGAACTTCAGTTCCAGTTTCATTTCGCAGCTTCCGCTTCTCGTTACCTCCCCGCCCAGAAGGAGAAGAAGAAGAAGAAGAAGAAGGAGAAGAAGAAGGAGAAGAAGAAGAAGAAGAAGAAGAAGAAGGAGAAGAAGAAGAAGGAGAAGAAGAAGGAGAAGGAGAAGGAGAAGAAGAAGAAGAAGAAGGAGAAGAAGAAGGAGAAGAAGAAGGAGAAGAAGAAGAAGAAGAAGAAGAAGGAGAAGGAGAAGAAGAAGATGGAGTAGGCGCCGCCGCCTCCGTTAATTGCAACGTTTTCGCGCGAGAGGAGAGCCGGCCCCGGAACATCGTGGGAACATCGGCGCGTCTGCATCGTCCACATCCGATGCGGCCTCCGGGTCGCCTCCCGGCGCGGCCCAGAAACGCCTCGAAGCTGCCCGAAAGCCCAATACACCCCTGGCGCTCAGATTTCGCCTATCGTGACACTAATGTCTACTCCTTACATAAATATAAGCAGAAATCCAATGCTCCGTTCTAAACCCTCGGAAGTTTGGTTGATTGATTCGTGTTTCCGGGCGCGTCAACTACTCAGGTCGTTGGTCCCGTAAGTGTAGTGCGCGTTTTTCATCGGGAGGTGGCGGTGATCTTTTTCCCCGCTGGATGGCGAGATCTGGCGCCGACCTACCGTCGACTAGCGGGGTTTTCCCCTCTAGTCCATAAAAATCCAAGTATTGGTTGTGTTGGCAGGTCGTTTGGTTAGTTGACTAGCAATTCCGGGCGCGCCAACCTGCTAAAATCAATAGTCCCGTTACTGTAGTGCATGTTTTTATCACGGGGGAGGTGGCGGTAATCATTCCCCGGTAGATGGCGTGCACCTACGTCGAGTTACCGGGAATTTTCCCCAACCAGATATCTCCCACCAGCTGGGCAGCGCCCCAGCCGAGACAAGCTGTAAGCTCCCAACCGGTCATCCGGCACGTGCGGCAGTAAGGAAGAGGAAGGAAAGATCACGCGCGGTCCGTGACCCTTTTGTTAGGGTACTGCACCGGCATTCGGATGGTGTTGATGGGAAAAACCACGGAAAACTACCGATGAGAGCAGCCGGCCGCTAGAATTCTCCTACAGACAGCGACTGAACTCGACCTAGCTTGACAAGCTAGTTTGTAAAATCCTACCGTCGTGAGGAGTGCAGTCCTAGGACCTCTCGGTCAGAGGGACTGCAGTGACATCAGGTTGATGCACTGAGCCATCTCTCCCGGTCCGTGGCCCGGAAATGCCTCGAAGCAGGTCAAAAGCCCAAAAACTCGACATACTCCCTGACGCTCAGATTTCGCCTATCGTGAGACTATTGTCTACTCCTTACACAAATATAAACAGAAGTTCAATGCTCCGTTATAACCCGTGGGAACTGTACTGCAAAGTAGGGTTCAGTTTGCTTCTGATTTCTGTCGTGACGAATCTCATACAGATTGCCCATATTGGTACAATCAGTACTCAACGATTTTGCAAGATATCGATCTGCTCAATATCTCAGTTTGTAGACGGAGGTTATCGTATTTTCTAGTATAGGCAGTTGCCATTTTTGTGAATAAATTTTTATGTTATTGCTACAAATGTAACAATAACTTAAGAAGTCTTCCGTGGGAACGCTGAATCGCCCTCGTCCGATGCAGTCGCCCCCTGATGGCAGGTTTTCCATTCGAGCGTTGCCAATGAAGTACAGAGAGATTACTATAAGAAGGGACAGCTACTTTTTCTCGTCGAAAAAAATAATTTTAATATTATTTCGAAACACTAATAATATTTAATTACCATTATATCTAATTTTCTGTCGACATTGTTGAGCTGCAATTCAGTGAGAGAAATCTTTCCACGATGACTCGCGCCGAAATTACTTGCGGAATCTTATATATTTATACGAAGGTCTCGGGGCAAGAACATGCAATGCCACAATACGTAAGTTCTGAGAAAAAGAAGAGTAAAGGTTCAGATTTTGCATTCTAAACATTGGAATAAAGAATGTTAATTTATGAATTACACTGCCAAATGGGGGGGACCCTTTAAAATAAAAGCCCAATATCTAATGCATCTATGGTGCATCGAAAACACTAATATATAAATTTCATCAGAAATGTGACATATCGTGATATTGCCTCAATGTATTAATATATTTCCGAATGCTTTACATGTGTGGATTTTCACTGTGGCTTGTTTCCAGTCTTTCCTGACTTCTATATCTTCCTCTCTCAAGTTCCTTGTGTCGCTTTTTCGTTTTTTTGTATTGCGAGTTTCTGACGGGGCATGGTATCTCCCGCCGTCTTCTACACGGCGGCAGCCATTCGTGTGTTTGTTTTTGCCACCTGTTGTCCGTCTAGCCTTTCTCGCAGGTGGTCGTACCACTGTGTCTTTTCATCCTACTGCTTATATTATTTTCTTGTGAACGTCCCTTTTTATTTCCTGTATTTCTTCACCCCACAAGTTGTCGAGAGGGTGTAAACGAGAGATTTGTCTTAGCAATTATTTTAGTTAATTGCCGTACTGCTAAACCATATGTGTTAATGCATTCGTGTATGGGTTCTGTAATTAGTTTTTCTTTTGTAGTTGGAAATTTCACAAAATTGTATCTATGATATTAATGACTCGCTTTCCTTGGTTTATTTTATTGATAATGTCTCAATCTCTTGTGCCATATTTTGTATGTTATGAGTGTTATTGCACTGTAACATTTCGTGGTATGTTCATGGTTTTATCGGTCACCATAAAATCTCAAGATTTTTGCGAAAATTTACATTACTGCGATATGAAACAAATGAATTCTACTGCTGCGGCATGTTAATTGATATTGTTGGATGTTGCTTGCCATGTATCTATTTCAAGAATACATTCGCATACCGTGGCTTGAAAATGGAAGCGGAAAAATTCGTCTTTTCCGCAAGAAATTTTAAATCCCGCTGCGGAAGTCACACGGAATTTATCCAGAAACATCCAAAGGACGATACGAAAAGTCATACCAAGAATTTAAGGCTTGGAAAACGCAGCTTCGTGTTAACGTGGCATTCACAATATTGCACGAGAGCCAAAAATTATAGCCACCTATCTTGGTCTTCCAGACCCCGAAAAATACACCCGTCACTCTTTAAGAAGAACTTCGGCTACGACATTGGCCGATTCATGAGCCTCTCTTACAGATTTGAAACGTTTTGGTGAGTGTCGGAGGTCTCCCGTAGCCGAATCCTATTGTCAGGAGCCCGTAATAAATACGGTGAAAATGGCAACAAAAAAAATGACTATCGGCGGGGAAGGTGGCGCGTCGAATTCCAGTGGCGACATCACGTAGTCAGCAAATATTATTGGAGAAGATATTAACTTAATGCAATGACACGAAAATTATGCTAATTGACCCAATTTTATAATTTTTCTAATTGCACAATTAAAAATATTACAATTTACAATGAGCATCCTCCAAAATAAGTTCCTTTTATTCCTATTTGTCTTGTAAATTGCCTTGTTGTTTTTTCGTAATAAAGTTGGCTTACGATGAATCGGTGGTTGTTTATTTACGTTGGTAAGGATGTTAAAACGCGTTGCTAACAATTTTAAATTTCTTAACGTACAGGTAGGTACAAATGCACGTAACAAACGTGAAGGGTTCCATGTTAACAGGGGTTAAAGACGCATGTGACCGATAAAAGATATTACATATTCACTTGGTAAGCAATTTTTTAAAAAAAGCTTCAAAACCGGTGAGGTGCGAAGTTTCCTTCAGACACCGCCTTCCACACGCCCGCTTCTACTTCCACGCGAAAGTGAACCCGAGTTGCTACTGCCAAATAACAGCCTTTCATTGGCCATCAAGAGCCGAGGAACACGGGAGTTGTTCTCTTTGAAATCCTGGTTTATCGCGCGCCCATTTAAAACGAAAACTACCGGTGATTACACCCCGAAGCGTCTATTAAGTATGCATTACGCATAAGAACGCTTCTGCTGCAGTAAGGTGAGAAAAAACACATTAGGTTGGTGAAAGAACTCGACGGGAATGACCATGAAGATAGTGTTCGGGCAGAGCTCTCAGGAAAGCGAATATTGTACTGTTAATAAAATACGAAATATGATAGTTTACGTTATATTGTACGTAACACAACATGAGAAGCAAAATGCCTCTCTTAAGGGTTGGCCTCCGTTGAGAATTTAACCCGAGAGAGGTAGTGCGGGGTCCCTTGTGACCCCACGTATCTTTGCTTAGCTGCAGTTGTCTAATTTTGCGAGTCAGAAGCTTTACATTTCACATACCTTTCACCACATTCTGTAGCTTTTGTCTGAAAGATTTTCAAAATTTGATATGTAATAATTCATTTATAAATATTTGTGAAACCAATACAAACATCTTGAATTTCGTACTTTTTTTAAGTTGTGTTGATTAGCTTTGAAGCATTTTCAATAAATTGTTTCTTTTTATGTGAGACAATGTTAGAAAATGAAACTTACTGAATTTTCTGATATCTTTGTCGTTGAAAAATTCAGGAAAATGTAAATGGGGTCACTACATAAAATGAAAGATTAATGGTAATTTCGCCCTTTTATTTGTTTCAATACCTCATTTGCTTATTTGTTTAAAGAGTACATTAAGTTGATACGACCTTATAAATGATTGATTACTATTAAAATAACTAATTTCGCACTTATTTCTTGCTAAATATAATTTTATACAGAAATAACTCAAAGGTGTCAGAAATGACCCCGCGTCACCTCTAACGTAACTCCGGCAACCGCCACCTCTCTTGGGTTAACAGTACGAGGTCCTTTAAGAACAATCGAAACAAAGGAGTTGTGGCTGAAGACGATGCGTGGGGACTCCTAGCCCAAGGGAAGATATTTCTTATTTATTCGATTTTTACTCTCTCGCTGGAGAATATGGAGAAAGTTATGTAATGATGCGCGAAAAAGCGGCACATTTTCGGCAGAAAAACTTATTACAAGGGTCGGGAAAAGAAACTGGGTAAATCCAGTTTGCTAAATGTAGGAAAAAATCGTCTAAAACGTGGTGTAGCCAGAATCCATGTTTTGTGTGCTCTTCATACCGAAAAATAGAATGACGGCAATACGTCCGTCCGTCCGTCTGTCTGAGAACTAGGGTAATGCCTAAACCGTTCAGTCGATTTTTCCAAAACCGATATTCCCCAGTTTATCTGACTGATGTCGCGGCTTATTCAATTTGAAACCGATATTTTAATTTTGGGGGGGTACTTTACAAGAAGCCCCTGGAATATTTTTAATGAGTGTGAGTTTGAGTAATGAGTTTTTATGCATCCAACCGTGTTGTTAATTATTCAGCCCTGATGATGGAGAAATAAAACTCCGAAACGTTCGCAAACTGATATAAAGTTTTCATTTTCAGGACCAATACTCATGAACTACTGGATGGGATTCTCCTACAGATGGTCGTGTAATACAGCAGATATAATTTGTTAACAATCAATCAATCAAAATCGTTCGTATACTCATACAGTGCAATAATGATGATGTTTTGCGTCTCGCGATCTATTACCTTACGGTTCATTTTTATATAGTGCGATTTTTCTAACTCTGCCCCTCAAGCCCCGATGGTCACGATGGTATATCACACGGCAATTCGCGTTCTTTCCCCATCGTTCCGCTGGAAGTCGGATGATCGCAAGCACTGCTTGATACGATCGCGATCATGAACCTAGCGGCATGACTGAGAAAGACGCTAAATACTGTGTCATATTCCATCGTGAAGACGGGCTTTGAGGGGCAAAGTTAGGAAAATCGCAGTTTAATTTTTTAGTTTGTGCAAAGCGCGAAGCCCGTTGGTTTTCTTCCCATCGTCTCCAGCGCGAGGGGTTTTTCTAATGAGGTTTTTCGAAAACTTAAAAGTTTTATGTGAAAAAGAGCTTCAAGTTTCGAATTTGCAATAGCGCTCAGACGTCATTTTCTTAAAAATGGCTCCAAATTTTTCAAAGAAAATAACCATTTAGGACGAGGTTTTACTGTTCTTTAATATTCTAAAATTAATAAAATGTAGTGTGGGTGGCGTTAGATGGCAGCTGGCAAGAGTACGTGGGAATTCCAAATAGCTATTCCAGACCCGAGGAAATGGAAAACGAATACTGGAAAGTCTGTGCCATTCTGTAGCAACCACTAGTTAAATACCTTTGGAACAAGTAGTCGGCAATAGCCTGGATTCAAGAAGTTAGGAAAGATTTGAAAAGAAACAATATAAGTGAAAGAGAAGCAGCAAAAAGAGAGATGTTTAAGAAGAAAGTGTTCGAAATGGAAGCATTGCAAGACAGGAAGGAAAAGAAGACAAGATGAAAATGGTTTGTGCGAAGCCCGTGACATTTCATCGCATCGTCTCCAGCGCGAGAGTTTTTTCTAATGAAGTTTTTCGAAAACTTAAAAGTTTTATGTGAAAAAGAGCTTCAAGTTTCGAATTTACAGTAGTGCTTAGATGCCATTTTCTTAACAACGGTTCCAAATTTTTCAAAGAAAATTGTCCCCTAGAACGATATTTTACTGTTCTTTAATGTTCTAAAATAATAGTTTTGTTCTAGTATTGGGAAACCGAAAAATTAATAAAATGTCAGCAAAAAAAAAATGTAGTTTGGGCGGCGATAGATGGCAGCTGGCAAGAGAGTGTGTCAAATCCGAATAGCTACCCGAGCCGAAAGGAAATAGGAAACAAATACGGGAAAGTTTGTGCCATTCTGAAGCACCACTAGTTAAATAGCTTTGGAACACGTAGTCGACAATAGCCTGGATTGAAGAAGTTAGAAAAGATTTAGAAAGAAACAATATAAGTGAAAGAGAAGCAGCAAAAAGGAAGATGTTTAAGAAGAAAGTGTTCGAAATGATAGGATGTGATGAAGAAGATAGGATCAAGAAAGGAAATAGAAAACGAATACGGGCAAGTCTGTACCATTCTGCAGCAGCACTAGTTGTTTGGTTTGTGCAAAGCGCGAGGCCCGTTGCTTTTCGTCGCATCGAGAGGTTGAGCGGGCGGCGGCAGCCAGCCTTCCCTGAGCGCTGATCTTCCCCCATGTAAGGAGAGCCACTCTGCGCGCAGCGCTTGCCCTTTTGCCCACCCACCACTCCGTCTTGTCGGCGGGTGAAGAAGCTGGTGGCAAAGCGCCTGCGTTTATTACTCGCCCCGCGCCGCTCTGGGACGAGCCGGTGGCGACGAGAAAACATCGGAGGACCCTTGTTTGCCAGTCGCCTGGTTTCATCACGGGTGGTTGGCGTGGATGCGGTGGTGTATGGGCCGCACCTTCGAGGGGACGGCCTCGCTCTGCAATGGGATGTGCGGCTAATCACAGTAATAATAATAATAATAATAATAATAATAATAATAATAATAATAATAAAACAGCCCACATTTTGCCCAAAGACAGCCCTAGATCTGCTGTTTAGGTAGCTCGTTGCAACCTTGAGTAGATTTTATATTCAGCCGACACGTAACATCTTTAGTCGTGATATAGAGGAGAAATAATAATAATAATAATAATAATAATAATAATAATAATAATAATAATAATAATAATAATAATGGAATATATTTAAAAAGAATTAACAGTGAAA
>JAHLJT010005437.1:105103878-105120859 GCA_031308135.1 Acheta domesticus | reverse complement strand
ATCAGACGAATGAATAACGTTCGAATAGTGAATTCAACACAGATTTCACCGAACTAGTTTCGGGGGACTTTCGCCATCGTCAGTGGTACTTCAGGCCAGAAGGCAAAACAACTACTCCGCTCCTCTTGTGTCCTATCCGTCCTTAGGAGATAGGATGTTCCGAAAACAGATGAATTTACAGCTCTGCTTTCACAACGGCACTCTATCGAGTACGAATGCACTCTCTGGAATATGCACTGGAGAAACACGGACACTTCCTAAAAAACACTCAACGTTTTGCATGAAATTGAACATTAGAAACACAGCTTCTCAAAAGCGAAAGGCTCTTCGATTATTGAAAGGAGAGATATTTACGAGAATATTTGTGAAAGAAATTATCTTAAAAAAAAGAGCAATTCTTTTCTCATGATAATTACAGTGTTGAAGAAAAACATACGGGGGGGTTGGTGAAGCAAACGATTTTCTTTAAAGGGGTCAACGAAAGGAAAAAATTGGGAATCCCTTATTTAGAACGAACGTTTTCATAAAAATATTTCCCGTAGTGCTCTCGCCACGTCATCGCCTGCTAATAAACATTATTAAAACACCCATAATGTTGAATGGAAGATTGTGAACAAAAGAAAATTCTACATTTAAACCGAGTACATTTAAAAACGTAACAAAACAAGCAAAAAAAGAACAACAAACAAGAACAACAAAGCAAGAACGGCGAGGCATGAGAAAAGCAACAAAACTTACATCACCATAATAGTCACAAAAAAATCTAGAGCAAACGTTTTCTTAAACACTGCAACAGCGCTTTCGTTAATTCACACGTGTCCACATCGCCGGAAAATTAATGATATAAACACAGACTGATATTGGTGTTAACTGCTCTAACGAGAGCTCGAAGCGCCGAAACGGACTTGGCGAGAACACGCGCGCACGTCGCAGCCCCTGTCAGGCCGTGATAAACACGCGTATTACAAGCGAAGGGTTAATGAACAATGAGACCGGAACGCCGGCGCGTGGGGTCGGCAACCTGCTGTCTGCGACAGGTTGCAATTTGGCGCCGCACACTGGTTGCAGCCGACCAGACCCCTGGACGCAATGAAAAGCTGTGCATAAAACCATACGAAAATGTGTATATTGTGTTTTTTTTTTAATTGAATTGATGCCGTATTTTACGTGGCGAGACTCACGCCATCAGGCCCGCTCTTCCGTCTGACACGCAAATTTCGCTACACTCCTTTCACCAACTAGCGGAGAAAGAATGTAGTATCTCGGGCGACGAAACAGGCGATTGAATTTAGCTCAGAGGCTTCTATTAAGCTTGAGAATCTTTTATATACAGTAAATCTACCACATGGGACAGCCGGCTTTACCTCCGCTCCGAAAGAAGGTGTACGAAGGATTTTTTCGCCCTTAAAAATACACGGCTTCCATCGGGTCTGAACCTGCGTACAGCAGTCCGTTACGCTAACTGCTACACCATCGCAAACCGCAAAATCTATATATTGTGTTTTTGTAATTGAATTGAATTGAATTCATGCCTTATTTTACGTGGCTGGGAGTCGCTGATTACAAATTTGATATCAAAATTGGTAAATATAAAATTGGAGATCTGATATGGCGGGTCAAATATTTTAAAAAATTAAGATTTTCAAAATTCCTATGAAAGTGTGTAGTTAAGTATGTAGGAGTTGCTGATTATGAATTTGTTGTCAAAATTTAAAAATTCAAAATGGTGGATCCGAAATGGTGGATCTAATTGTTAAAAACTTAGCGGATTTGTATAAAACTATGTTTTTAAGGATTTACAGAGTTTCTTATTGTCAACTCGATTTGAAAATTTAAAAATTCAAATAAATTAATTGTATTTATTACGTAATAAAATCCCAAACGATATATAATTAATGTTATGATGTATGGATACATGTAATGAATTATTTGTCATTCTGTATATGACTGTTCTGTAAGCATAGCTATCAGAGATAACCGGGCCCTGACACACCGTATTCAGGCAGGCCAGTTACACACCCCAATAGTTAAATGATGGTAAAACAAAAAGGGGAAAATATGTGCAGCTATAATTTGGCATACTGATACAGAACAGGTGGGCCTTTCAGACAAGCTGAATTTCACAACGGTACTAAGCGGTACAATAGTTATAGATCTGAATGTATTTTAAAACAGCAAAAAAAATCAAAGAAACAAAAGAGAGTCGTGGAAAAGGTTACGGTACACACGCCTTACTCGTCAAAATATTCGATAAGTAAACTTGTCAGATATTTAATTAATCCTCAGATGTATAATCCATTCGACAGTGCAGAAAACTCCTTGCAGAAATGTTGAAAAAGCACCGTTTAAAGTAAAAACTGTAAAAACAGTAAAAACTGACGAAAACTTGCTTGACAATCTCGCGATCTTTTCGACGCTCAAATACCGCCAACTTCACCATCGAAAACGAGAAGGAAATAAGGTTAGAATTTCTCTGTCATGCAGGAATATGAGGTACCAACGACACCTGCACACGAAATGATGGGACTAACCTCTAAGCGTGAAGTTCGATGTTTTGAAATTATGGTTGAATTTTGAGTCAGTTGGCAGCAGTGTTCTCGGCGCCTGCCTCCGCCGAAAGTTTTATGAAATCTGAAAAATTTTAGACTGTTTTCAATTTTTAATCCGCCATATTGTATCTGTTATTTTGAAATATAAATATTGAAATGGGAATCAGCAAACCCATAAAACCCCGTTTACAAATTTGTATGAATATTGAAATATTTTTAGGCATTTTTTAACCTTTAATCCACCATATCCGATCCACCATTTGATTTTTGCAATTTGGCATTGGAACCTTAACCAGCGTGTCCCAAAACCATTGTGTACAAAGTTCCATTAAATTCGGATAACGTTTTCATATTTTGGCCTGCTGTTCAGGATTTTGGCCCATCGTGCGCCGCGTGGAACTTCAGTTCCAGTTTCATTTCGCAGCTTCCGCTTCTCGTTACCTCCCCGCCCAGAAGGAGAAGAAGAAGAAGACGGAGTAGGCGCCGCCGTCTCCGTTAATTGCGGCGTTTCGCGCGAGAGGAGAGCCGGCCCCGGGGGGTGCGTGGGAACATGGCGCGTCTGCATCGTCCACATCCGAAGCGGCCTCCGGGTCGCCTCCCGGCGCGGCCCAGAAACGCCTCGAAGCTGCCCGAAAGCCCAATACACCCCTGGCGCTCAGATTTCGTCTATCGTGACACTAATGTCTACTCCTTACATAAATATAAGCAGAAATCCAATGCTCCGTTCTAAACCCTCGGAAGTTTGGTTGATTGATTCGTGTTTCCGGGCGCGTCAACTACTCAGGTCGTTAGTCCCGTAAGTGTAGTGCGCGTTTTTCATCGGGAGGTGGCGGTGATCTTTTTCCCCGCTGGATGGCGAGATCTGGCGCCGACCTACCGTCGACTAGCGGTGTTTTTCCCCTCTAGTCCATAAAAATCCGAGTATTGGTTGTGTTGGCAGGTCGTTTGGTTAGTTGACTAGCAATTCCGGGCGCGCCAACCTGCTAAAATCAATAGTCCCGTTACTGTAGTGCATGTTTTTATCACGGGGGAGGTGGCGGTAATCATTCCCCGGTAGATGGCGAGACCCGGCGTGCACCTACGTCGGGAATTTTCCCCAACCAGATATCTCCCACCAGCTGGGCACCGCCGCAGCCGAGACAAGCTGTAACCTCCCGACCGGTCATCCGGCACGTGCGGCAGTAAGGAAGAGGAAGGAAATATCGCGCGCGGTCCGTGACCCTTTTGTTAGGGTACTGCACCGGCATTCGCCTGGTGTTGATGGGAAAAAACACGGAAAACTACCGATGAGAACAGCCGGCCGCTAGAATTCTCCTCCAGACAGCGACTGAATTCGTCCTAGCTTTGAAGCTAGTGTCGAAAATCCTGTCGCCGTGGGGAGTGGAGTCCTAGGAGCTCCCTGTCAGAGGGACTGCAGTGACATCAGGTTGATGCACTGAGCCATCTCTCCCGGTCCGTGGCCCGGAAATGCCTCGTAGCAGGTCAAAAGCCCAAAAACTCGAAATACTCCCTGGCGTTCAGATTTCGCCTATCGTGAGACTATTGTCTACTCCTTACACAAATATAAACAGAAATTCAATGCTCCATTATAACCCCTCGGAACTGTACTGCAAAGTAGGGTTCAGTTTGCTTCTGATTTCTGTCGTGACGAATCTCATACAGAATGCCCATATTGGTACAATCAGTACTCATAGACTTTGCAAGATATCGATCTGCTCAATATCTCAATTTGTAGACGGAGGTTATCGTATTTTCTAGTATAGGCAGTTGCCATTTTTGTAAATAAATTTTTATGTTATTGCTACAAATGTAACAATAACTTAAGAAGTCTTCCGTGGGAACGCTGAATCGCCCTCGTCCGATGCAGTCGCCCCCTGATGGCAGGTTTTCCATTCGAGCGTTACCAATGAAGTGCAGAGAGATTACTATAAGAAGGGACAGCTACTTTTTCTCGTCGAAAAAAATAATTTTAATATTATTTCGAAACACTAATAATATTTAATTACCATTATATCTAATTTTCTGTCGACATTGTTGAGCTGCAATTCAGTGAGAGAAATGTTTCCATGATGACTCGCGCCGAAATATACTTGCGGAATCTTATATATTTATACGAAGGTCTCGGGGCAAGAACATGCAATGCCATAATACGTAAGTTCTGAGAAAAAGAAGAGTAAAGGTTCAGATTTTGCATTCTAAACATTGGAATAAAGAATGTTAATTTATGAATTACACTGCCATATTGAGGCGAATCTTTAAAATAAAAGCCCAATATCTAGATGCATCTATGGTGCATCGAAAACACTAATATATAAATTTCATCAGATATGTGACATAGCGTGATATTGCCTCAATGTATTAATATATTTCCGAATGCTTTACATGTGTGGATTTTCACTGTGGCTTGTTTCCAGTCTTTCCTGACCTCTATATCTTCCTCTCTCAAGTTCCTTGTGTCGCTTTTTCTTTTTTTTGTATTGCGAGTTTCTGACGGGGCATGGTATCTCCCGCCGTCCTTCTACACGGCGGCAGCCATTCGTGTGTTTGTTTTGGCCACCTGTTGTCCGTCTAGCCTTTCTCGCAGGTGGTCGTACCATTGTGTCTTTTCATCCTACTGCGTATATTATTTTCTTGTGAACGTCCCTTTTTATTTCCTGTATTTCTTCACCCCACAAGTTGTCGAGAGGATGTAAACGAGATTTTTGTCTTAGCAATTATTTTAGTTTATTGCCGTACTGCTAAACCATATGTGTTAATGCATTCGTGTATGGGTTCTATAATTAGTTTTCTTTTGTAGTTGGAAATTTCACAAAATTATATCTGTGATATTAATGACTCGCTTTCCTTGGTTTATTTTATTGATAATGTCTCAATCTCTTGTGCCATATTTTGTATGTTATGAGTGTTATTGCACTGTACATTTCGTGGTATGTTCAGGGTTTTATCGGTCACCATAAAATCTCAAGATTTTTGCGAAAAATTTACATTACTGCGATATGAAACAAATGAATTCTACTGCTGCGGCATGTTAATTCGATATTGTTGGATGTTGCTTGCCATGTATCTATTTCAAGAATACATTCGCATACCGTGGCTTGAAGATGGAAGCGGAAAAATTCGTCTTTTCCGCAAGAAATTTTAAATCCCGCTGCGGAAGTCACACGGAATTTATCCTAGAAAAATCCAAAGGACGATACGAAAAGTCATACCAAGAATTTAAGGCTTGGAAAACGCAGCTTCGTGTTAACGTGGCATTCACAATATTGCACGAGAGCCAAAAATTATAGCCACCTATCTTGGTCTTCCAGACCCCGAAAAATACACCCGTCACTCTTTAAGAAGAACTTCGCTACGACATTGGCCGATTCATGAGCCTCTCTTACAGATTTGAAACGTTTTGGTGAGTGTCGGAGGTCTCCCGTAGCCGAATCCTATTGTCAGGAGTCCGTAATAAATACGGTGAAAATGGCAACAAAAAAATGACTATCGGCGGGGAAGGTGGCGCGTCGAATTCCAGTGGCGACATCACGTAGTCAGCAAATATTATTGGAGAAGATATTAATTTAATGCAATGACACGAAAATGATGCTAATTGACCCAATTTTATAATTTTTCTAATTGCACAATTAAAAATATTACAATTTACAATGAGCATCCTCCAAAATAAGTTCCTTTATTCCTATTTGTCTTGTAAATTGCCTTGTTGTTTTTTTCGTAATAAAGTTGGCTTACGATGAATCGGTGGTAGTTTATTTACGTGGTAAGGATGTTAAAAACGCGTTGCTAACGATTTTAAATTTCTTAACATACAGGTAGGTACAAATGCACGTAACAAACGTGAAGGGTTCCATGTTGACAGGAGTTAAAGACGCATGTGACCGATAAAAGATATTACATATTCACTTGGTAAGCAAATTTTTAAAAAAAGCTTCAAACCGGTGAGGTGCGAAGTTTCCTTCAGACACCGCCTTCCACACGCCCGCTTCTACTTCCACGCGAAAGTGAACCCGAGTTGCTACTGCCAAATAACAGCCTTTCATTGGCCATCAAGAGCCGAGGAACACGGGAGTTGTTCTCTTTGAAATCCTGGTTTATCGCGCGCCCATTTAAAACGAAAACTACCGGTGATTACACCCCGAAGCGTCTATTAAGTATGCATTACGCATAAGAACGCTTCTGCTGCAGTAAGGTGAGAAAAAACACATTAGGTTGGTGAAAGAACTCGACGGGAATGACCATGAAGATAGTGTTCGGGCAGAGCTCTCAGGAAAGCGAATATTGTACTGTTAATAAAATACGAAATATGATAGTTTACGTTATATTGTACGTAACACAACATGAGAAGCAAAATGCTTCTCTTAAGGGTTGGCCTCCGTTGAGAATTTAACTCGAGAGAGGTGGCGCGGGGTCCCTTGTGGACCCCACGTATCTTTGCTTAGCTGCAGTTGTCTAATTTTGCGAGTCAGTAGCTTTACATTTCACATACCTTTCACCACATTCTTTAGCTTTTGTCTGAAAGATTTTCAAAATTTGATATGTAATAATTCATTTATAAGTATTTGTGAAACCAATACAAACATCTTGAATTTCGTACTTTTCTAAGTTGTGTTGATTAGCTTTGAAGCATTTTCAATAAATTGTTTGTTTTTATGTGAGACAATGTTAGAAAATGAAACTTACTGAATTTTCTGATGCCTTTGTCGTTGAAAAATTCAGGAAAATGTAAATGGAGTCACTACATAAAATGAAAGATTAATGGTAATTTCGCCCTTTTATTTGTTTCAATACCTCATTTGCTTATTTGTTTATAAGAATGCATTAAGTTGATACGACTTTATAAATGATTGATTATTATTAAAATAACTAATTTCGCACTTATTTCTTGCTAAATATAATTTTATAAAGAAATAACTCAAAGGTGTCAGAAATGACCCCGCGCGTCCTGTAACAACTCCGGCAACCGCCACCTCTCTTGAGTTAACAGTACGAGGTCCTTTATGAACAATCGAAACAAATGAGTTACGGCTAAAGACGATGCGTGGGGACTCCTAGCCCAAGGGAAGCTATTTCTTATTTATTCGATTTTTACTCTCTCGCTGCGGAATACGGAGAAAGTTATGTAATGTTGCGCGAAAAAGCGGCACATTTTCCGCAGAAAAACTTATTACAAGGGTCAGGAAAAGAAACTGAGTAAATCCAGTTTGCTAAATTTAGGAAAAGATCGTCTAAAACGTGGTGTGGCCAGAATCCATGTTTTGTGTGCTCTTCATACCGAAAAATCGAATGACGGCAAAACGTCCGTCCGTCCGTCTGTCTGAGAACCACGCTAATGCCCAAACCGTTCAGTCGATTTTTCCAAAACCGATATTCCCCAGTTTATCTGACTGATGTCGCGGCCCTTGAATTTTAAACCGATATTTTAATTTTGGGGGGGTACTTTACAACAAGCCCCTGGAATATTTTTAATGGGTGTGAGTATGAGTAATGAGTTTATATTCAACCAACCATGTTAAAGTATTCAGTCCTGGATGATGGAGAAATAAAACTCCGAAACGTTCGTAAACTCATATAAAGTTTTCATTTTCAGGACGAATACTCATGAACTACTGGATGGGATTCTACTACAGATGGTCGTGCAATACAGCAGATATAATTTGCTAACAATCAATCAATCAAAATCATTCGTATACTCGTACAGTGCAATAATGGTAATGTTTTGCGTCTCCTGATCAGTTATGGTACGGTTCATTTTTATTATTTTTTGGTTTGTCGAAAACGCGAAGCCCGTTGCGTTTCGTCGCATTGTCTCCAGCGCGAGTGGTTTTTGTAATTATGTTTTTCGAAAACTTAAAATGTTTCTGTGAGAAAGAGCTTCAAATTTCGCATTTTTAGCAGCACTTAAACGCCGTTTTCTCAAGAAAGTCTCCAAATTTTTCGAGAAAATTGCCACTTAGGACGAGATTTTACTGTTCTTTAATATTCTAAAATTAATATTTCCTTTTTACCATTAAAAAACCGAAAAATTAATAAAATGTAGTGTGGGTGGCGATAGATGGCAGCTGGCAAGAGTACGTGGCAATTCCAAATAGCTATTCCAGACCCGAGGAAATGGAAAACGAATACGGGAAAGTCTGTGCCATTCTGTAGCACCACTAGTTAAATACCTTTGGAACAAGCAGGGCCATCTTTAGGCACAGGCAGACGAGGCTCGTGCCTCAGGGCCCCCATGATCAAAGGGCCCCCACAGATAATAAAACATATATAACAAAACTGAACTAGCGTGCGAAACTACGTTAAGTACCATTGACAAATGCTTAGTTTGTTTTTTTACTTAGATCTTATTATGTAAATATTGCTTGTGTTGTTTTTTAATCATATTTTATTATGTTACTATTGTTAGAGTTATTAGTAAAATATTACTATAGAAAATAGAGAGATTAAAGATACTATTTAATTCCGTTTATCTAATTTTTTTACAAATCCTTCCTTACCTTAAAAAGAGGAATGAAAATGCTTATTAACTGTGTAATATTCAATTTTAATAACTTATGATCGCCAGAACGTAATTTGTTAAACTAAGAATTAGGGGCCCCGAAATCTCTGAGTGCCTCGGGTACTTTCAAACCCAAAGACGGCCCTGGGAACAAGTAGTCGGCAATAGCTTGGATTCAAGAAGTTAGGAAAGATTTGAAAAGAAACAATATAAGTGAAAGAGAAGCAGCAAAAAGAGAGATGTTTAAGAAGAAAGTGTTCGAATGGAAGGATTGCCAGACAGGAAGGAAAAGAAGACAGGATGAAAATGGTTTGTGCGAGCCCGTTACATTTCGTCGCATCGTCTCCAACTCGAGGGGTTTTTCTTATGAAGTTTTTCGAAAACTTAAAAGTTTTACGTGAAAAAGAGCTTCAAGTTTCGAATTTACAGTAGCGCTTAGACGCCATTTTCTTAAAAAACGGTTCCAAATTTTTTCAAACAAAATTGACACTTAGAACGATATTTTACTGTTCTTTAATGTTCTTAAAATAATAGTTTTGTTCTAGTATTGGGAAACCGCAAAATTAATAAATGTCAACAAAAAAAATGTAGTTAGGTCGGCGATAGATGGCAGCTGGCAAGAGAGTGTGTCAAATCCGAATAGCTACCCGAGCCGAAAGGAAATAGAAAACGAATACGGGAAAGTCTGTGCCATTCTGAAGCACCACTAGTTAAATAGCTTTGGAACACGTAGTCGACAATAGCCTGGATTGAAGAAGTTAGAAAAGATTTAGAAAGAAACAATATAAGTGAAAGAGAAGCAGCAAAAAGGAAGATGTTTAAGAAGAAAGTTTTCGAAATGGAAGGATTCCAAGACAGAAAGGAAAGGAAGATAGGATCAAGAAAGGAAACCGAAAACGAATACGGGCAAGTGTGTGCCATTCTGCAGCACCACTAGTTGGTGCGAGGCCCGTTGCTTTTTCGTCGCATCCGGGTGAGAAGTTGAGCGGGCGGCGGCAGCCAGCCTTCCCCGAGCGCTGATCTTCCCCCATGTAAGGAGAGCCACTCTGCGCGCCGCGCTTGCCCTTTTGCCCACCCCCCACTCCGTCATGTCGGCGGGTGAAGAAGCTGGTGGCAAAGCGCCTGCGTTTATTACTCGCCCCGCGCCGCTCTGGGACGAGCCGGAGGCGACGAGAAAACATCGGAGGACCCTTGTTTGCCAGTCGCCTGGTTTCATCACGGGTGGTTGGCGTGGATGCGGTGGTGTATGGGCCGCACCTGCGAGGGGACGGCCTCGCTCTGCAATGGGATGTGCGGATAATAACAGTAATAATAATAATAATAATGATAATAATATCACATTTGTTTTACATGGATGATCTCAAACTGTTTGCTAAGAATGAAGCGATTCTCTCCCAAATGCTGTCTGTCGTGAATGACTTTAGCAATGACATCTGCATGAAGTTTGGTCTTGACAAATGTGCAAAAATCAATTTAAAAAGAGGCAAACTGACAACGTCAGAGAGCATTGAAGTTGATATGCACACTGTGATTCAAGATCTTGAGCCAAGTAAAACTTACAAATATCTGGGCAATGAAGAATGTGAGACAATCTCGAACGACACTATGAAAGAGAGAATTCGCAAGGAGTATTACAGAAGAGTGAGACTTGTCCTGCAGTCTGTTCTGAACTCCAGGAATAAAATATCTTCAATTGGTAGTCTGGCGATGCCTATAGTAGAGTACAGTTCCGGACTAGTGGACTGGACTGAGAAAGAAATCCGCATCATGGATCGAAAAACCAGAAAACTGCTAACAATGCATCATGTTGCCCACCCTCGAGCTGATGTACATGTCACGTAAGGAAGGAGGAAGAGGCATCAGACAAATTGAAGCCTCCTGGAATAATGCAATAATTGGAATGGGAAAGTATGTAGTCAGTCATCAAGATGACCCTGTAATGAGGCAGGTCATGAAATCTGACCGAAGAATGGGAAACAGAGGCATTGTTAGTGTAGCAAAAAGCATTGCAAAGAAAACTATGCAAGACACGTCGAATAACACAGACACTGAACTTCTGATGCTGCTAAACATGAAGTGTGAGACACAAAAAATGTTATAGAAATCGTGGAGAGACAAACCACTCCACGGACAATTCCTAAAAAGAATGGTCAAGGTGCAGATCAATAAAGATCAATCATTTATGTGGCTTAAAAGGGGAAGAATGAAGCCAGAATCGGAAGCAGTTCTAGTAGCTGCTCAAGATCAGGCGTTCAGAACACGACATTCTGATAAAGCGGTTCTCAAAATATCCCAAGATGACAAATGCCGAATTTGCCAGGAGCAAGTAGAAACCATTGATCATATTGTCTCAGCTTGTCCAATTCTAGCAAAGACCGAATACTTAAAAAGACACGACAGGGTATGTAGTTACCTCCACTGGCAGATCTGTACCGCCCTCGAAGTTCCAAACACATGCGCCAAGTGGTACGAACACTCACCAAAACCGGTGACATCGGTTGGACTCTGTACAATATTGTACGACCAACAAATTCAAACGGATCGCACGATAGCAGCAAACAAACCGGATATTGTTATCCGTGATTTTGAGAAAATATCGTGTCTACTTGTGGATGTTGTTGTGCCTTGCGATCAAAATGTCGTAACCAAGGAGGCAGAGAAACGTCTTAAATACAAGAGTTTGGAAATTGAGATCAGCCGAAAGTGGGGCGTAAAAGCACAGGTCGTCCCGATAGTTATCGGAGCTCTGGGATTTGTTCCGCAAAATTTGTGTAAGAACTTGGCTAAACTTCCAGGTCATTATTAAGCGAGAAATAAAAAAGAAGTCGAATTGTGTAAATTGGTTGCTCTTTTATTTCTCGCTTAATTCTTCTTTCTGAACAAATACATTCATTTCTTTTGTAAGTAATAAACAATTTACTTGTTTCTGAATTGTTTCTATGCTTTTAAAATTCACTTTTTTGCCTAGAAATCAATTTTTCAAACCAACTTTTGAGTGCTTATTGTGGCTCAACCATTCGGAATATTCACGTAGTTTATTAAACAAAATATGCTCAGAATTGTGTTAAGAGCTTATTTTCGAAGTTTCGACGTTTGCTCCCCGGACACCCTGTATGCGTGTGAGTGGGGGCGACGGCGGTGGCAGCTGGGAATCCGTCGAGGGGTTGTTTTTCTTCCAATGTGACGTCCGCGGAGAGTGCGGCCGAGATGACTGCTCCGTGTTTTATGACGCAGTTGCATCGGCGTCGTAAAACGGTTGCCTTTATCTCCGCATGATGGTGTTCTGCTGTTCGGGGACGGGCGGCCCAATAAAGTACCGTACGTCTGAAGCTTAAGAGGAGGGTATTGAATACTTGTTCGCGCAGAATTGTTTAATTTTTTTAGGATTAAATTAAAAGCTCATCAGAAGTAATAATTGTTTTCAAGAAGTGTACAGGTTTGCGCCTTGTGGAACTCTAATTGGTCTTACGATTTTGGTGACTCGTACATTTTTTTTTCAAAGTAAACAACGTATGATTTGTAAATTCTGAATAAATAAAACAAAGTGGGATTAGTTACACCATTTATAGCTGAAGAACGGCTGCGCCATTTTTAATTATCTCTGATTTGTGGGATTCATCTCCACCTCGAATAGCAGAATAACTGTTAAAATATTGAAAAAAATGGCGCTAGATGTCGAACTGTATAGCTGTAGAACAAAAGTAAATATTCATGTCAAATTCAACCCATAGCACTCTGTAGGAGTTTTGAATCTATGTCGTTAAATAACTCCTTAAACGAAGCGTTCCAGGGCATTAAAAATTAAAATATTGAGGGCCTCAAAAGAAACGTTTCTCATATCGTAATTTACAGGATGAGATCTTCTTGAACATTGTACCACATTTTTGCTGGTTCGGCGATTCTCGATATTACGACACCTGCTCAGAGACGTGCAGGATCTGCAACTAAATGTGAATCAGAGGGTCAGAAACAGAGACAGGCAAAGAGAGAGAGAGACAGAAACAGAGAGACAGGGATAGAGCGAGTCAGAGGGAAGAGAGGCGAAGAGAGGGAAGAAATAGAGGGAGTTACAGGGCAGAATAACGTCTGCCGGGTTCCGCTAGTATTATATACATTTTAAAGATACAAAATTATTTGCAAAGTAAGTAAGTAAAATGGCAAATTATACAAGTAAATATGCATGCGAATTATTGGCACGGTAACTGCTAGCAATGTTTAACCCATGAACGCCCAGCGTCCTCATTTGAGGACGTACTGAATTGGAACACTCAGCATCGCTTCTTTTGCACTAATTTGCGAATTTTGGCAAGCGAATGCCAACAGATGGTTCCGACAGTGGCTGTGCGTCTGCGATCGCAACAATGGGCATGCAGAATCATTCTAGCAATTGGATTAGACATTTTGATTTCGACATCGCGCGAATCTCAAAAGCTTTAACATCATTGCTATTTAATGTAGAAGTCAGTATTGTTGGCTTGAACGATGTGTAGGGTATGAAACATTCGGCTTACTATTCGAATGTAGACTTTGGCGAATGCGACTGCGTTGTTTTAAAATTACTTCTTTTTAATGGAAACTCTTTTTCAAAGTTTAAATCGTTCTCAAAACAGAAACATTTAAGCGACTATTCCACTCATGAAATTAAAACCAATAGTCTTTAACTATATATAAAAAATGCCTCAATTAGAGCGGTGTATCGCAAAATGTTTATCGTTTTTCTATCCGATTTTTCTTTCCATTTCTCCCTACTTGCCTATCCTAAACTGTGTCTCATCTATCTTAGGAGACGGTATACATTGATCGCTATGTCGATGTCCAATAAACTGCGTATGTACTGTAACATAACGTCTTTGATTTTAACATAGCTTTCAGTTATTTTCAATATTTGGCGCATTTGGGGAATCCATTGGTCTTAATTTCATTCGTGGAATAGAGCTGTTAAATATCACTCGCACTTCGCAATTTTTCAGATAAATCCCCTCCTCGCTTCGCGAGTCGAGGATTTATCGACAATTTCCAAAGCACCTATGATAATCTTCGAGGTTTAAGAATAGAATTTGAGGGAAGCTTTTAACATGGGCGCGAGTCCACGTAGTTCATGAGCCCAACATTGATGAAGGGGACAGCAGCAATCGATCAATAAATGCAAAATAGTGTTGCGCCTGTCTTTTACCGCGTTATCTTCTCTTCTCTTTTTGACAAACAGTTCCTGGTATGTCACCTCCTGGGTAATAACATACACTGCGGTTATGGAATTAATGTTCAAAGTAAGTCGACACGCTCAGAAAAACTAAATATTGACTTACTAAGACCTTATCTTTTTATTCATCCCATAGTTCTAAATAACGCAATCATCTTGTTGCCCTACAACCGGAATGTTTCTTTTCTCCCCGGAAAGAGTGATTGATCCGTCCGTCTTTAGTTCCGTAAGTGTAGTCCATGATTCTGTCGCGGGATGTGGCGGTGACCTTCCCCGCTGGCAACATCCAGCGTTTACGTATGTTGGCTTACGGGATTTTCCTCAACCAGGTATCTGCTACCATGGGGGAACCGCCCCAGCCGGGACAAGATCTAAACTCCCAGCTGGTCACCTGACAAATGTGATAGTGTGTATGTAAGTGTGTGTGTGTGTGTGTGTGTGTGTATGTAGTTTGTGTATGTATGTAGAAGTAGGATAGGACAAAGAAAAGGGAAGGAAAGATCGCGGGCGGTCCGTGGCCTGTTTGTTAGGGTACTGCTCCGGCATTATCGTGGTGTTGATCGGAGAAACCACGGAAAACTACCGTTCAGAGCAGCCGGCCGCTAGAATTCTCCTCCAGACAGCGACTGAATTCGACCTAACTGAGAAGCTAGTGTCGAAAATCCTGCCGCCGTCGGGACTCGAACCTAGGATCTCCCGGTCACAGGTTCTGCAGTGACATCAGTTGATGCACTAAGCAATTTTTGTTGGCCAGAATGGTTAAGAGATTGCCGGCAACTGCTGTACGCTGCAGAAAAGCCCTTCTGTTTTCATCGATGTTTTTACTTCCAACATGGACCATTTGCTCTCAGTGGGACATCAAATGCGACCTCTTTCTCCCCGACCGCCAAACCCACTGTTCAGCTGCGCCCCTATGTCGGGAACGAGTCATTACACAACAGTGATTGAGCTAACCCGCACGCAACTCACGCGCGCTCGGTTTAAAGCTTATATTAAAAAAAAGTCGAAGCGCGCCGAGCGTGCCAAACACTAGCAAACATGCAAACGATGCCAAAGTTACGTGATTTCGTTAAGTAACTCCTCCCTTCTCCAATCAAAAAGATAAAAATCCTTTCATGTTAAAATGTATTGCCCAATTGTTCGTGGGTCACACGAATGTCAAATTATTTGTAACTGCCATTATCGTAGTGTAACGTCGAAGTAAACCCAGTTCACTTCCACGAATTGAATAAAAAAAAGCTCGGGCTCTGAAAACCGAAGCACGACAAACAACGGTTTTATGGTACGTTTATGGGAAATGGCGTCAGAAAATGAATATCGTTCTGAACTCACCCAGTTGTTCGAACTTCTCGGAACCTTTTAACATTGGCGACTTGGTTTTCAGCGGCTTCGTGCGATCAATGAATGCGGAAAAAAGGGAAGATGTGTACTTCCACTTGATATTATACTCCAGTTTACTGGTTTAAATGTTGAAAGAGAAGACAATAATAATAATAATAATAATAATAATAATAATAATAATAATAATAATAATAATAATAATAATAATAATAATAATAAGGCGGTTCTCAAAATTTCCCAAGATGACAAATGCCGAATTTGCCTGGAGCAAGTAGAAACCATTGATCATATTGTCTCAGCTTGTCCAATCCTAGCAAAGACCGAATACCTTAAAAGACATGACAGGGTGTGTAGCTACCTCCACTGGCAGATCTGTACCGCCCTCGAAGTTCCAAACACATGCCCCAATTGGTACGAACACTCACCGAAACCGGTGACGTCTGTTGGATTGTGTACGATATTGTACGACCAACAAATTCAAACTGATCGCACGATAGCGGCAAACAAACCGGATATAGTTATTCGGGATTTGGCGAAAAAATCGTGTTTACTAATCGATGTTGCTGTACCTTGCGATCAAAACGTCGTTACCAAGGAGGCAGAGAAACGTCTTAAATACAAGAGTTTGGAAATCGAGATCAGCCGAATGTGGGGCGTAAAAGCACAGGTCGTCCGGATAGTTATCGGAGCTCTGGGATTTGTTCCGCAAAATTTGAGTAAGAACTTGTCTAAATTCAAAAGACTGGGAAGTGCAAGAAATTGCTTTATTTGGAACAGCCCACATTTTGCGTAAAGTATTGTAGAGGCACTGATATTCACCGAATCTGCTCCTTAGGTAGCTGGTTGCAACCTGGAGTAGATTTTAAATTCAGCCGACTCATAAGATCTTTAGTCGTGATGTAACGGAATAATAATAATAATAATAATAATAATAATAATAATAATAATAATAATAATGTTCAGTTATCAATAATATATCAATTCATCAATAATAATTAGCTATTAATCTGTGGTGATTCACGAAAAAAGCTTAATAATGTTCTCCTTCATATTTTTGTGTGTAAAAAATATATTTGTCCCTGATCAGCATACATACTTTTCAGTGTTGTAAGCAGAGAGTACATTCAACTGTGAGAATTCGCTGTACTGACCATGTACTGTCAGTTTTTTTAGGTTTGAAGAGTTTTTTCTTCAATGTAGAAGTGATAATTTTAAAATAGGAAGTGAAATAAATTTAAATTCTTTTAACGTGGTTGCAATTTAATTTTTGGGAAGCATGTGTGTGTGTAAATTTTAATATTCTTTATTGTTATAAGGATAAATGAACAAAGAAATGAAGGGAGCATGAAAGAAATTGACTTTTGCTTATTTTAAATTTTAGTTAATTTTGGAGATTTG
>JAHLJT010005437.1:105058515-105103778 GCA_031308135.1 Acheta domesticus | reverse complement strand
AACACTCATCAAAATCGGTGATATGGGTTGGACTCAGTACATTGTTGTACGAACAACAAATTCAAACGGATCGCACGATGGCAGCAAACAAACCGGATATTGTTATCCGGAATTTAGAGAAAAAATGGAATCTACTTCTAGACGTTTCTGTGCGATAAAAACGTCGTTACCAAGGAGGCAGAGAAACGTCTTAAACACAAGAGTTTGGAAATCGAGATCAGCCGAATGTGGGGCGTAAAAGCACAGGTCGTCCCGATAGTTATCGGAGCTCTGGGATTTGTTCCGCAAAATTTGAGTAAGAACTTATATAACTCCCAGGTCATTCAAAGGACTGGGAAGTGCAAGAAATTCCTTTATTTGGAACAGCCCACATTTTGCGCAAAGTATTGTAGAGGCACTGATAGTCACCGGATCTGCTCCTTAGGTAGCTGGTTGCAAACTGAAGGAGATTTTATATTCAGCCGACTCATAACATCTGTAGTCGTGATATGGAAGAAAAATAATAATAATAATAATAATAATAATAATAATAATAATAATAATAATAATAATAATAACTCCACCTAGGGAGTACACGACCTTGCAGTTGGTGGTGGGCTTGAGTACCCCCATGAGCCTTAAAGCTATGTCAGTGGTAGCCTAGCTACCGGTAGGGCCTCCCTTGCTGAATAGGTTGAAGGTGAGGGGTCAGACGAAGAAGTACTCCATTTTGAGGAGAGTGGGAAGTAAATAGAGAGGGAAGGGTCATGAACCTTTGGACTTCCTGTTGTCGGCCCATAGAGGGTACAGGAGAGAAACTGGGTTGGCACACCAGGCCACTGATTAGAGTGGAGGCCCGAACCTTGCATTAGCCAGCGAAGGAGGCTGCCTTCAGCAGTCAGTGAAAATCCCGTAGGGTTTAGTAATGCCGACTGGCGATCGGAGGGACCACTTGCTGGACCCTGCGGGGGGATGCCCCGAGGCCACTGTGGGTCGCAGTAACGGATGGCAGGAAACAACCCGAAGGTTATGTGTGATCTGTGAACTCGAACTTGCATCCTGCGAATCTTCAATTCAAACCAATGAGCAAAATGGATAGAACAAGCAATGTAATGAACCTTAACGTGCCTTGTTCTACCAATGTCCCATACCTGCTCAGAAACCGAGCTAATGTCACCTTGTCGACGTCTGGCCATCCCACGGATGTTAGTCCCAGGGACTCAGAGCCGGCAGTAGCTCGAAGCCATCGTCAGAGATGGACCCGGGATGAATTAAAGGAGGTGATGTGGTGCTTTTACTATGCAAAAGCGAAAAATGGAGGCTCAGAAATAGAAGTTTTTAAGGTATGGAGAGAGCGGAACCCAGATATCAGACCTACCCTAGACTCAAAGAAGCTTGCCAGTCAACGACGATACATACTCAGCAGTGGAAAATTCACAGCAGAACAACTTGCTGACATTGAGAGAAATGCGGAGTATGTACTTCGCTCGAACAACCCACATGACGAACATGTAGAACTTGAAAATGATGATCCCGTGGAAGGTTCATCTCTTTCCAGTGAAACACACGTCAGTGGTGACAACTCATCTGGCAATGAATTACACGATAAGGACATGATGCGAAATCTCCTTCGGCGCGAGATAGAAAGAGTTAGTCAACTTCCGTTTGAATCTCGCGAACCGTTGAGGAGAATATACGAAACTGCCAAAGCTAAAAGAGTGATAGAAACAGTGAATTCTGTCTTAAATGAGGTGGTGGAGACCCCAGGCAGAGATCTAGATATTACTGAAATCAATCACATCATATATGCTACTGGATATCTAGTATCTCAGATAATGTTGGGGCCAGCCAAGAACACCGACGGCCGACAGCAAAACAGAGTAAACAGCTCTGTACCCCCATGGTTGAACAGAATTATGAAACGGATAGCCGACACCCGGCGCGAAATATCACTCTTAGCTGAGGCATCTTCTAAATCAACGCACACCTCTAAAGTTCAACGAAAAATATTCGATGTTGAACAAAAATACCAAATTGAAAATGACACCAGCAGGCTAATGGTAGTTGAAAAGCTAAAAGAGAAAATTCAAGCATGGGCTCAAAGAATTAGACGTTACAAACGTAGAATAGATTTCCGTGTACAGAACAGGTTGTTTGAAACAGACGCGAAGAGATTCTATCGCAATCTGACTCAAAAACCGAATGGCAAAGCTGTCACACCTTCAAAAGAAGACGTCGAAGCGTTTTGGGCAGGAATCTGGGAGGAGAGCAGATCCTACAACAAAGACGCATCTTGGCTTCAATCTGAAGTTGATGCTGCCAGTGAACTTGTAGAAACAGTGGAAGATGTTCACCAATTCTCGAAAGAGGACCTCTTCCAAGCAATTAAGAACATGGGAAACTGGAAGTCCCCCGGGATTGATAAGATCCAGATTTATTGGATTAAGAAATTAACAGCAATACATTCTCATCTAGCAAAGGCTGTTAATAAAATTTTGAAAACCCAAAGGAAATCCCGGAATGGCTCACACGCGGCATCACGTATTGCTACCCAAAGCGGGAGACAGCTCTTTGGCGAAGAACTACAGGCCAATTACTTGTCTGCCAGTACTGTACAAAGTTATAACTTCAGCCATAGCTGACAAAATGTACAGACATCTAGATAAGAATCATCTAATGCCAGCTGAACAAAAAGGATGTCGTAAAGGCTCTTATGGCTGTAAGGAAATCTTGCTCCTGAATAAAGTCATCTTGAATGATGTAAAGAAACGCAAACGTAATTTGAGCATGGCTTGGATTGACTACCAAAAGGCCTTTGATAGTGTACCACACGATTGGATTTTGAAGACCCTGGAGATCTATCGATTTCATCCTAGACTTATTGAATTTTGCAAGGCTAGTATGAAGTCGTGGAGTACCAGGTTACTAATCCACAGCGGAAAGGAAGCAGTAGAAACCAGAAGTATTCAGATTAACAGGGGTATTTTTCAAGGAGATTCACTATCCCCTCTGCTGTTTTGCATTAGTTTGATCCCACTATCGAGACAGTTGTCGCAAGCTAACTTTGGTTTAAACTCCATGGTGATGAAAGGCCAGTATCACATTTGTTTTACATGGATGATCTTAAACTGTTTGCTAAGAATGAAGCGATTCTCTCCCAAATGCTGTCTGTCGTGAATGACTTTAGCAATGACATCTGCATGAAGTTTGGTCTTGACAAGTGTGCAAAAATCAATTTAAAAAGAGGGAAACTCACAACGTCTGAGAACATTGAAATTGATACGCACACTGTGATTCAAGATCTTGAGCCAGGTAAAACTTACAAATATCTGGGCATTGAAGAATGTGAAACCATCTCGAATGACAGAATGAAAGAGAGAATTCGTAGGGAGTATTATAGGAGAGTGAGACTGGTCCTGCAGTCCGCTCTGAATTCCAGGAATAAAATTTCTGCAATAGGTAGTTTGGCGGTACCTGTAGCCGAATACAGTTTTGGACTAGTGGACTGGACTGAGCAGGAAATTCGCACCATGGACCGAAAAACCAGAAACTGCTAACAATGCATCATGTTGCCCACCCTCGAGCTGATATACATAGACTTTATGTGTCACGTAAGGAAGGAGGAAGAGGCCTCAGACAATTGAGGCCTCCTGGCACAACGCAATAGCCGGGATGGGAAAGTATGTAGTCAGCCATCAAGATGACCCTCTAATGAGGCAGGTCATGAAATCTGACCGAAGAATGGGAAACAGAGGCATTGTTAGTGTAGCTAGAAGCATTGCGAAGAAAACTAGGCAAGACACGTCGAATAACACAGACACTGAACTTCTGATGCTGCTAAACATGAAGTGTGAAACACAAAAAATGTTAAAGAAATCGTGGAGAGACAAACCACTCCACGGACAATACCTAAAAAGAATGGACAAGGTGCAGATCAATAAAGATCAATCATTTATGTGGCTTAAAAGGGGAAGAATGAAGCCAGAATCGGAAGCACTTGTAATAGCTGCCCAAGATCAGGCCTTGAGAACACGACATTATGATAAAGCGGTTCTCAAAATTTCCCAAGATGATAAATGCCGCATTTGCCTGGAGCAAGTAGAAACCATTGATCATATTGTCTCAGCTTGTCCAATTCTAGCAAAGACGGAATACCTGAAAAGACATGACAGGGTGTGTAGCTACCTCCACTGGCAGATCTGTACCGCCCTCGAAGTTCCAAACACATGCCCCAAGTGGTACGAACACTCACCAAAACCGGTGACGTCTGTTGGATTGTGTACGATATTGTACGACCAACAAATTCAAACTGATCGCACGATAGCGGCAAACAAACCGGATATAGTTATCCGGGATTTGTCGAAAAAATCGTGTTTACTTATCGATGTTGCTGTACCTTGCGATCAAAACGTCGTTACCAAGGAGGCAGAGAAACGTCTTAAATACAAGAGTTTGGAAATCGAGATCAGCCGAATGTGGGGCGTAAAAGCACAGGTCGTCCCGATAGTTATCGGAGCTCTGGGATTTATTCCGCAAAATTTGAGTAAGAACTTGTCTAAACTCCCAGGTAATTCAAAAGACTGGGAAGTGCAAGAAATAGCTTTATTTGGAACAGCCCACATTTTGCGTAAAGTATTGTAGAGGCACTGATAGTCACCGGATCTGCTCCTTAGGTAGCTGGTTGCAACCTGGAGTAGATTTTATATTCAGCCGACTCATAACATCTTTAGTCGTGATGTAATGGAATAATAATAATAATAATAATAATAATAATGAGTTTATTTCTGGCGAGGCTCAGCCCGTAAGGCCTGTTCTTCCGCCTAAACACTTAAATACTTACATTTACACAATTACAATTGAGGCGTTCTGGCGGAAACAATGGTAGGCGACAGTTCACGTAACTTAACGAAAGTGTAATGATCGTATTAGATAACGGAGACGTGCTGCACACAACTAATACCAATGAAACGTAAAGTATGAATGTATTTTCATGGTCAATTTTCTAGACTCTAAAGGTAACATGATATAAAGAGAGCCCATGTTTCTTATTTACAAGAAGGACGTGGAAAGTCAATTTTACTTTCGCAAAGTATCAGAAATTATATCCTAGACCCGAAGGTCTCAGTTGTGGACAAATTGCAAGAAGAAAGGGGGGCATATTTCACGTTTATATCTGGGATGCACGACTAAACTCCGATTTTTCTAAGTTTGCCCCTCGAGGCCCGTCATCACGATAGAATATGTCATGGTATTTCGGGACGTTCAGAGTCGTGCCGCCAGATACCGCATGATCGCGACCGTATCAAGCAGTGTTTGCAAACATGCGCCTTCTAGCGGCACGACGGAGAAAGACGCGAAATGCCTTGTGATATCCCATCGTGGCCATAGAGGCTTGAGGGGCAGAGTTAGAAAAATCGCACTATAGGGACCATCCTGGCATAGGCCTTAAGTTTTTTTAAGTAAACCCAGGAAAACCTCAATCAGGATGGCGGCTTAGAGCCGTAACACAAGAAAAATTCACAGTGGGAAAAATAGAAAGATTGAAGGAAAAGTGTAAAGGCAAAAGGAAGGTAGAGGGAGATAGAATCAATTATCAAGCTGGGGAGAGTGAGTACGGGGTATATATATTACATCGTATGTATTTTCCGACTTAATATTTAACTTAAATGCTAATCTTACAATTATATCTAACTGCACATGAATAGAAAACCCACAGAGCACCTATGGCATTAATTCATAACGTCAAAAAATGTGCTGAGGAATAAATAAATGGGTACCTATTTTTTATTCTGGTTGGGAGCTGGTGGGTGGTGGGTATGTCGTAATGGGTTGCTTCGGTTATTAAGTTTATTTTGGAGAAGAAGTTCTTAGATAAGAGCGCAATATGTTGAACTATAGGGGGTAAATTCAATTCTTCGTGCAGTTGAGAGTTTCAGATAAACCAGAGTGCACGAGTGGCAAGTCTGAGGAAATGGTTTCGGATGATCTGTAATTTATTGATTTTTGTGGACAATTCATGTGAGAAACGTTTTTAGCATTTTTTTCTCAGTTCATAACAACGCACATAAATAACCAACAGTTTGACGCTTTCAAGCGTTCTAGCTGTTTGATATAGCAACTTGGAAAAAAATCGGAGATAAATGATGCAAAGAAATGATGCCAGTTTACTCCAACAACGCGCAAGCACGCACATATACAACGACAAGCGCGCGAGATTTGCAGTATTTTAACATGGGCGCTTATTGTTTAATGAAAAAACCTATTTTAATTAACTTTCTTCCCTATCGCAAGAGGTTGAATGGGGTACAGTCGAAAAGTCATACACGTTTATTCCATTGCATTTCTGCATACAATTTAGGTGTTGTTCGTAGATGGAGGTTAATGTATAAATTAAATAGATATTACCATACATACATTAAAAATGTTTTATATAATTTTTTTACGATATCGCTCATTTAAACACATACTTAGATATATTACAAACAACCATCTAAATACGGAATGAGGTCATTGCAGAGCGCGTTCAAATAGAAAGAACTTAAGTTGTATTTTCATTTTCGTACTGCTATTAAATCACTGAATTGATTATTCGTTGTTACAAAACTTTCAGAATATAAATAATTATTCTGGATAACTTAGATACGAATTTATATCAAATCTTGTTTTGTCACACATATATTAGAATAATAATTTAAGTAATTACCACGATGCTCCGATATTTAAAACGATAAGAAATTATGTAACACTACGGCCGTGTCATATAATATTTCAAGGTATTAAAATAAGATTACAACGCCAATATTTTCACTGTCTCTGATACCTCATTCCTTTAGCATTACCTTCACTAATATCTCTTATTTTATTTATAAATAGTCAAAAGTTTTTTTCACCAGTCTTTCCATATTTTTGAAGGATTAAAAGTACTGCTTGAGGGTGCTGTTTTCTTTAAAACGTTGTCTTTCACGAAAATACTGCTTTATTGCGTATTTCCTTCCAAATTCCCCAAAATTTCTGCAAATGATCAGTGATTGACCACAAACAAAAGGAGACCACTTTCCCACAGAAGCCCTTCCAACAGAATATGAAGGGGACCTACTTCAAAGTGAGATATGCGAAATGTTTATTTTTAAATTCTATTAGTTTAAAATGGTAATTTCAAAACTTTAACTCTCTTAACTATTGGATTTAGCTATCGCTATGCCTCGTTAACCTTTAGGTATTCTTCTTAGTAACGTACTTTGGGGACTAGTAACACAAAGAACCATTAAAGTGCCCTCGCTCCCCCTTAAAATGTTTTCGGAGCCTCTTTTGATTGATGAATATCCGGGTTCGGAGGTATTTGTGGGTTTGGTAGTAGTTTTGGTGGAAAATATTTATTTTAAAATTCTGTTACATTAAAACGATACAATTAGAAAACTAAGTCTGTTAACTACTGGATGTTATTCTCCTTAACGACGCACTTCAAGGACTAGTAACATTAAGAACTATTAAAGTGCCCCCCCCACCTTAAAAACGTTTTCTGGAGCCTCTTTTGATTTATGAATATCCGGGTTCGGAAGAATTTGCGAGTTCGATTTGTATAATGACTAGCGTATCGGACTGTTGTACCCAGGATTGCAGATTCAATCCTAATCAAAGCCGTGGATTTTTAAAGGCGAAAAAATCTTTCGTACGCCTTCCTTCGGAAGAGAAGTAAATGTAGATTAACAGCATTTAAAAGATCCTCAGGCTAAAAGGATCCCCTGAGCTAAATTCCATCTTTCTCCTTTCTTTCTCCCCTATCTCACCAGGCTAACCAGGAATCTCCCACCAGCGGGGCACTGTCCCAGCCGGGACAAACTCTAATGCCCCGACCGGTCTCCCGGCAAGTGTGGTAGTGTAGTGCATGTCAGTGCGCGTGTGTGTGTGTGTAAGAGGAGAGGATAGGACAAGGAAGAGGAAGGAAAGATCGCGCGCGGTCTGTGGCCCATTTATTAGGGTACTGCTCCGGCATTCGCCTGGTGTTGGTCGGAGAAACCACGTAAAACTATCGACCAGAGCAGCCGGCCGCTAGAATTCTCCTTCAGACAGCGACTGAATTGGACCTAGCTGAGAAGCTAGTGTCGAAAATCCTGCCATCGGAAACCGAACGTAGGACTTCCCGGTCAGAGGGACTGCAGTGACATCAGTTGATGCACTGCGCCATCTCTCCCGGTTGATGGCCCGAGTATCGCCACGTAAAAGAAGGCACTGACTGTCTAACTGAATTGTCACAGATGAATACAGATGTAAACCACAAAAAGTGGAAAGTTGAGATTTCAGTGGCATTGTGACCTATTGGACATAATACACAGCCATGTGGATTCTGAGGGCGCACCGGCCATTTCAAAGTAAGTTATTCTTTAGGTAAAGCTTTCCTATTGGCGAATTGTAATCTATCTGCAGCAAGATGTTGGATCGATACGAGTATGTTATGAGCGGTAGTTCCTTGACTAAAATTTGACTTCAGAGTGATTCACAGATCATAATATATAGATGGGATGTAAGATTTTTACAGAAATAAATTAATTTTCACGATAAGAGGTTTTTTTTCTATTTCCTGAAAACCTTTCCTTTGGTGGGTTAGATCTCC
Organism: Acheta domesticus; assembly: GCA_031308135.1. Lineage (NCBI taxonomy): Eukaryota > Metazoa > Arthropoda > Insecta > Orthoptera > Gryllidae > Acheta > Acheta domesticus. The sequence continues at coordinate 105,095,188 of JAHLJT010005437.1, read as the reverse complement.
ATTCGGGGTAATTATTAGTTAATGCCTTATTTTACGTGGCGAGACTCGGGCCATCAGACCCGCTCTTCCATCTGACGACGCAAATTTCTCTACGCTCCTTTCACCACCTAGCGGAGAAAAAAGGTATTATCTCGGGTGACGAAACAGGCGATTTGAATTTAGCTCAGAGGCTTCATTTAGGCTTGAGTATCTTTTACATGCAGTAAATCTACTACATGGGACAGCCGGCTTTACTTCCACTCCGAAGGAAAGCGTAAAGGATTTTTTCGCCCCTAAAAATCCATGGCTTCGATGATATTTGAACCCGCGAACTTGGGTATGACAGTCCGATACTCTAACCGTATATACCATCCAATGATTCAATTGGAGGGAAGCGTTTTTGCGTCCGGGTTCGGGCTTTCGCCGCACCGCGCGCTGGCGCTCGTCCGGCGATTTCGCGAAGGCGCGCGTTCCGGGGACTCGGGACAATGGGCGCGCCGCAGGGGCCAAAAAACGGTCCTCGCTCCGCGCGCGGCGCACTTCCTCGTCAAAGCCCCCTGCGAATTAATACGCGCGTGGAATGTTTATGGCGGCCGCCACCACATATTAAACAGTTTGTTGCGTTTGGTTTTATGGGAACTGGGGGGTTGTTTTCTGTTTATGGCCCGTTTTATACGCGGTGGTTTAAAGCGAGTTTGTGACGTTTTGAGACTCTTCAGTTGAGTTATTGTCGCGACGTCGGGAAATAAAGTATGATGCGATTTTTTTCTTGAAATTGTTTGATTTTTGATAGTAAGATATTTCTTTGAATGAATTTGAGTTTTTGATTCGTATTCGTTTCCATTATTGTTATTCAATGAATCTCTCCTTCATTATTTAACTCGAACATTATTTAACATTCCTTAAGCATAAATACGATTAAATAAAAGTAATGTTTGATATTGTTACTGTCTCGTTATATTATGTCACAAGATCGTGTATTTTGTGGAAAAAATTGTTTTAATAGCACGTACACCGACGTGGTATTGCTAATATTCCATCTTAGTTCTCAGAACTTTCAATCGGTTAATACATTGAATTTTTACATCTATAAAATATAAGAGAGAATTTATTTAAAATTTGAATTAACTTATTTAAGTTCATAACTCATTTCTATTAACTCGACTCTCCTTTATTTTCGGAAAAATTAATCAAACCCTTGAAAGCAGATACCCTGATTACACCGCGGTAATGTAGAATGCATGTAAAAGTGATTAAGTCTGACAGATTAACACCATTTAAACTTGTTCTCCAAATCATAAAATAAAGTAAAAAGTTGTCTCCTCTACCAAGAAAACACATATTCCCTCGTATTATTCAATAGCCTGGAAATTTGATAATAGAATATTTGCAATTCACTGATATTCAGTGTGAAGTAAATTGAATTCCTGAAACCGATTAATTGGACCAGATAACTTTCTTATTCGGTTATTGTCCGAATCTGCTGCTTCTATTAACCCTTTGCACTCGTAAACCACGAGCGTAACACACCTCCTATAGCTCGTACGGCATGTCAGAGATGCCACGAGAATAATGGCTACTAGCTCGTAGCAGTGTGTAACGTGACACTTCCTACAAGTCGTGGGGCATGTCTCAGATGCCACACCAAAATCCCTAATTAACTCGTTGGGCTAACCACAGATGCCCACGTACTTTCCTTGTATGTAAAATAACGTTTTCATTGTTGAATCAATCCGGGCTACTGTTCTATTTTTAAACAACTTTGACGTAATAATGTGAAAACGTGCTGGAACGGGGGAATGCCGAGTATCGGCTTCGAACTGTGCCCCTTTTTTCCATTGTGGTCCTAGACATGCCTTGCGAGTTGCAGGACCTCGCAGTGTTGGGAAACCACCGACCGCCGAGTGCATCCGCGGGTGGCATGTCACACGTGCCCTACGAGTGCCAAGGGAGACAAGCTCTCTCCCTCAAAGTCACGACGCCAATGCTCGAAACCCATACCCATAATTCCTGTCCTAGCAGTGCGGACTCGTGGAAGGGACTACGCGAGCCACTCTCATAACTCTTCCACTCCATTACGCACGTCTGTCCGCGTCTAATATGTGCCAGCCGCGCTCAGTTAACATAGCAACGGCGCACAGCGAGACTCGAGTCGGCCCCTAACTTGGATATGAGTAACTACCTTCAGTTGTCAAACGCCGCGGTCTCCGAAACACTTAAAGACAAGTTATCGTATCGGCAATACATAAACGAACGGATTCCTTCGTGGACGTCGGAGCGGCCATTACGGCGATGGAAAGCCAGTCCGACTGGTCGGAGGGAATGACGAAATTGGCGATCTGTGATCGGGGGCCGGCCGCCCGCCCGGCTACTAATCCAGCGCGCCATCGGCCGTTGTTGTGATAATGAAAAGCCTCCGATCGGGTATTAAAACGAACAGTTTAGTGCGCGACCGCACTGGTTGCATGTTCGCTCTTTTTTCCGCCTTGTTAAAACCTCGTTTCTTTCTTTCGAGGGTTCGGGCTTTGATCGGAAATGTGCTTGTCCAACCAGATATTCTCGATGTTTCTTATTCTAATCCGATGGATGGGTTTCTTTTGATGTGAGAAAAATGTTGACGTCGTAGAAAGCTAGTATTTTATAGACAAATAAAAAACTAACATTACAATGAATGTCATATTATTTGTATTTAATTTAATATGACAAACAATCAAGACAAGTCCAACCAGATATTTTCGATGTTTCTTATTCTAATCCGATGGATGGGTTTCTTTTGATGTGAGAAAAATGTTGAAGTTGCAGAAATCTCGTACGTTGTAAACAAATAAAAAATAATATTACTATGAATGCCATATTATTTTTATTTAATTTAATGTGATAAACAATCAAGACATGAAGCGAAGATAGAGAACACGTTATAAAGATCACAAAATGTGATAGAGAGCGAGAATGCAAGAGAAAAACGAAGTGATGAGAAAGAGCAGAGCAAGACCCGAACAGCGGCTGTTGACGAGGATCTTAAAGGATTTAACGTTTGTACCTGAAGAACGTTTTCTCAGGTACATAAGAGTTTTAGGATATTTCTATACTTTTCACCTTGATAAAACAATCCTTCTTCTCAAGGGTTCATGATTTGATGGGATTTTGCCCTCCCTAATCCATTTAGCGAGTTGCATTTGGAGTGGAAGGAAAGTTGAAATCTGCAATGATGGTTTGTGAAATACAGATACAAATAGGACAGTCAATGTATTATACTTACACTGCCAACCACAATATAAACCACAATTGGTTGATATACGTTTAATAATTTTTTTATTGAGCATTTTTTAAACATCAAAAATTGACATTCTTTTCAGTTTGCCGATAAAAGAAAATCTCTAAGAACTCTTTCATTCGTTTAGTTAGCAATCTGTTGTTTTATGGAAAGGTGGCACTTTTTGGACTTAATTTAAAAAGGCATAAAGATAACAACACTAAACAAATCTATAAGAACACCTTAAAGAAATGTGATGGAGAGGGGTGTCCTTATTCTTTTGGTTGGCACTGTAGTTTCATACGGCAGTCAGAAATGGAAGAAAGTATTGAAACGAAAAGAGGTAGAGGAAAAGAGAAATAAGAGAGACAACAAGAGAGAAAATGTAAATCACGAGGCAAAGCGCTAAAGCAAGACAAAGTAGCCGATCAGAAGAGAAGGAAGCAAAGACAGATTCGATTATTCTTGGGTTTTTATTTCTTGGTGCGTGAGGACCTGTCTTCACGATTGAGTATCTCACGGTATTTCGCATCGTTCCCCATTGTGCCGCCAAGGATGGCATGGTCGCGATAGAAAATGTTTCCAGTTAGATCATAAGCAACTACCAAACCTGCATTAATCTTTAGTGAATTAGTACTAAATTGAAACTATATTAGAAACATAATCATTATTATTATTATTGTTGTTGTTCTGAAATACCTGGGTGGAATGATCTTTGAACATATTAAATCCGCATGAAATTGTTAGACAGTTTTAGCTAGGTTTCTTTTTCACAGCACGTTCTGGATTTCAGTTTTCCTCGTGTTCCATCCTAGTCCATCATTGCAAAGAAATTTCTTTCGGCGAACCTACTTTTATTAGGTAGGACGGCTGATTTGAAAAAAATGTTGGATATGCATCATTATGGCCGTTTCCTGGCCTCAGCTGGCCAACATCTATCATCTCGTTTTTCACACCATATTTAGCAATGACATGCTCACTTGAAAAATGTTGTCTGCACCCATCTAATTTTAGAAAGGCACTCTTAAGAATTGCAGACACATTTTTCTTTTTGTGATCTTTTGAAAATTGAAACGTGTTAACCCAGCTATCACCATGATAATTACTTTTGCAGCCGCGCACATATAAACTTTGAAGCATCTCTGAAAAGTAAGGTTAAGGACAAATGTTGAAAAGTCTGTGTTAACGATTATAAGCAGTGATAAATTAATCACATACTTTATTCAACATACATATCCAGAAACACGAAACACAAATTCGGCATGAACACTTTTGCTTTCGATGAAAGCCCGACAAATAATAAATATCACGACTGCCCGGCGACTGACCACCCAACCCGAACATGGATGTGGTTAAGAGTAGTATCTGTAATTCTAGATTTTGAATAATCCCAAAACCATTGATTCAATATCCTCTTAATAATAATAATGAATAATGATAATGATATTGACAATAATGATATGGAATCAATGGTTTTGGGAGTGATCAAGAACTGAGTTCCAGAAATTTCGAGTTGGGCACTGAACCCGCAATGCGGTTGGTAGCACTGTCGCGCGTGGGGAGGCAGGTGATGTTGCGAGGCGGATGAGAACCAAGAGACGAGATGAGGCGACTTGCGATCAAAGGTGACGCAACGAGCTGGACGCAACGGGAAGGCTCTCCTTGGACCGACCAATGGAGGAGACGGGCGAGCGGAGACGAACGATCTAGAGGCGGGTGATTAGAGAAGGATGATTCGAGATAGGTGATTAGAGACGAATATTTACAGACTGGTATTTAGAGACGGGTGATTGGGAACGAGTGATTAGAGACGGGTGATTAGAGATGGATATTTACAAACTGGTACTTAGAGACGAGAGATTGGGAACGAGTGATTAGAGACGAATGCGTGGAGACGGAAGATTAGAGAATGGTGATTAGAGACGGATTTTTCCAGACTGGTATTTAGAGACGGGTGATTGGGAATGAGTGATTAGAGACGGATGAGTGGAGACGGGTGATTAGAGATGGAAATTTACAAACTGGTACTTAGAGACGAGAGATTGGGAACGAGTGATTAGAGACGAATGCGTGGAGACGGATGATTAGAGAATGGTGATTAGAGACAGATATTTCCAGACTAGTATTTAGAGACGGTGATTGGGAACGAGTGATTGGAGACGGATGAGTGGAGACGGGTGATTAGAGATGGATATTTACAAACTGGTACTTAGAGACGAGAGATTGGGAACGAGTGATTAGAAACGGGTGATTAGAGACGAATGCGTGGAGACGGATGATTAGAGAATGGTGATTAGAGACGGATATTTCCAGACTAGTATTTAGAGACGGGTGATTGGGAACGAGTGATTAGAGACGGATGAGTGGAGACGGGTGATTAGAGATGGATATTTACAAAACTGGTACTTAGAGACGAGAGATTGGGAACGAGTGATTAGAGACGAATGCGTGGAGACGGATGATTAGAGAATGGTGATTAGAGACGGATATTTCCAGACTAGTATTTAGAGACGGGTGATTGGGAACGAGTGATTAGAGACGGATGAGTGGAGACGGGTGATTAGAGATGGATATTTACAAACTGGTACTTAGAGACGAGAGATTGGGAACGAGTGATTAGAGACGAATGCGTGGAGACGGATGATTAGAGAATGGTGATTAGAGACAGATATTTCCAGACTAGTATTTAGAGACGGTGATTGGGAACGAGTGATTGGAGACGGATGAGTGGAGACGGGTGATTAGAGATGGATATTTACAAACTGGTACTTAGAGACGAGAGATTGGGAACGAGTGATTAGAAACGGGTGATTAGAGACGAATGCGTGGAGACGGATGATTAGAGAATGGTGATTAGAGACGGATATTTCCAGACTAGTATTTAGAGACGGGTGATTGGGAACGAGTGATTAGAGACGGATGAGTGGAGACGGGTGATTAGAGATGGATATTTACAAACTGGTACTTAGAGACGAGAGATTGGGAACGAGTGATTAGAGACGAATGCGTGGAGACGGATGATTAGAGAATGGTGATTAGAGACAGATATTTCCAGACTAGTATTTAGAGACGGTGATTGGGAACGAGTGATTGGAGACGGATGAGTGGAGACGGGTGATTAGAGATGGATATTTACAAACTGGTACTTAGAGACGAGAGATTGGGAACGAGTGATTAGAAACGGGTGATTAGAGACGAATGCGTGGAGACGGATGATTAGAGAATGGTGATTAGAGACGGATATTTCCAGACTAGTATTTAGAGACGGGTGATTGGGAACGAGTGATTAGAGACGGATGAGTGGAGACGGGTGATTAGAGATGGAAATTTACAAACTGGTACTTAGAGACGAGAGATTGGGAACGAGTGATTAGAGACGAATGCGTGGAGACGGATGATTAGAGAATGGTGATTAGAGACAGATATTTCCAGACTAGTATTTAGAGACGGTGATTGGGAACGAGTGATTGGAGACGGATGAGTGGAGACGGGTGATTAGAGATGGATATTTACAAACTGGTACTTAGAGACGAGAGATTGGGAACGAGTGATTAGAAACGGGTGATTAGAGACGAATGCGTGGAGACGGATGATTAGAGAATGGTGATTAGAGACGGATATTTCCAGACTAGTATTTAGAGACGGGTGATTGGGAACGAGTGATTAGAGACGGATGAGTGGAGACGGGTGATTAGAGATGGATATTTACAAACTGGTACTTAGAGACGAGAGATTGGGAACGAGTGATTAGAAACGGGTGATTAGAGACGAATGCGTGGAGACGGATGATTAGAGAATGGTGATTAGAGACGGATATTTCCAGACTAGTATTTAGAGACGGGTCTTTGGGAACGAGTGATTAGAGACGGATGAGTGGAGACGGGTGATTAGAGATGGATATTTACAAACTGGTACTTAGAGACGAGAGATTGGGAACGAGTGATTAGAGACGAATGCGTGGAGACGGATGATTAGAGAATGGTGATTAGAGACAGATATTTCCAGACTAGTATTTAGAGACGGTGATTGGGAACGAGTGATTGGAGACGGATGAGTGGAGACGGGTGATTAGAGATGGATATTTACAAACTGGTACTTAGAGACGAGAGATTGGGAACGAGTGATTAGAAACGGGTGATTAGAGACGAATGCGTGGAGACGGATGATTAGAGAATGGTGATTAGAGACGGATATTTCCAGACTAGTATTTAGAGACGGGTGATTGGGAACGAGTGATTAGAGACGGATGAGTGGAGACGGGTGATTAGAGATGGATATTTACAAACTGGTACTTAGAGACGAGAGATTGGGAACGAGTGATTAGAGACGAATGCGTGGAGACGGATGATTAGAGAATGGTGATTAGAGACAGATATTTCCAGACTAGTATTTAGAGACGGTGATTGGGAACGAGTGATTGGAGACGGATGAGTGGAGACGGGTGATTAGAGATGGATATTTACAAACTGGTACTTAGAGACGAGAGATTGGGAACGAGTGATTAGAAACGGGTGATTAGAGACGAATGCGTGGAGACGGATGATTAGAGAATGGTGATTAGAGACGGATATTTCCAGACTAGTATTTAGAGACGGGTGATTGGGAACGAGTGATTAGAGACGGATGAGTGGAGACGGGTGATTAGAGATGGAAATTTACAAACTGGTACTTAGAGACGAGAGATTGGGAACGAGTGATTAGAGACGAATGCGTGGAGACGGATGATTAGAGAATGGTGATTAGAGACAGATATTTCCAGACTAGTATTTAGAGACGGTGATTGGGAACGAGTGATTGGAGACGGATGAGTGGAGACGGGTGATTAGAGATGGATATTTACAAACTGGTACTTAGAGACGAGAGATTGGGAACGAGTGATTAGAAACGGGTGATTAGAGACGAATGCGTGGAGACGGATGATTAGAGAATGGTGATTAGAGACGGATATTTCCAGACTAGTATTTAGAGACGGGGTGATTGGGAACGAGTGATTAGAGACGGATGAGTGGAGACGGGTGATTAGAGATGGATATTTACAAACTGGTACTTAGAGACGAGAGATTGGGAACGAGTGATTAGAAACGGGTGATTAGAGACGAATGCGTGGAGACGGATGATTAGAGAATGGTGATTAGAGACGGATATTTCCAGACTAGTATTTAGAGACGGGTCTTTGGGAACGAGTAATTAGAGACGGATGAGTAGAAACGGCTGATTAGAGAAGGGTGATTAGAGACGGGTATTTAGAGGCGAGTGATTAGAGAGGAGCGAGCGTGGTGATTTGGGGCGGGTGAGGCGCGTGGTGACGCGAGGCGCCGCCGGAGCGCGCGGCCTGCCTGCCTGCCTGCCTGCCTGCCTGGCTGCGCCGGGTGAGGCTTATCGCGCGCACTCCGCCGCACCGCCTTCGCGCGCGCGCCTTTACAGCGATCCGCATCGCCCAGGGCTGCACAAACCATAGCTACTTTTTGTCACGAACACGACCCTTTAGAATTATACTCTAACAGGAAAGTAAAAATTAAAAATTAACTGTAACAGAAGTCGCTATTACCTGCGATGTTGATGCGGCTAAAAATAATTTTTATTTAAAAAAAATTATACGCAGCAGACAATCTTGAGATATTTTTATTCCATGAAAATTTAATTTCATCTCACACCTATTTTTCAAGTCCTCAACGACGTTTCGGGAGCTTTTGCGCCCCAGTCTTCTGGTCTCATTACATAATGAAATTCATCTTAATCTCTAAATCAGTGGTGTCAAGGTCTTCTACTGGTGGCAGTGGCACGCCTCGCGGCACTGTGCCATGCCACGAGCTTCTCTGCGCCACTAGCGTCGGGAGAGGAAACTATTAGTAACATTTCCGTTTTAGAATAGGGATGGCGCTGTCTCTGGTGGCGGGGTGATGAACTGCGTGGAGGTTGGCACTCGTGCCACGGATTCCTACTCGTGGCATCGACCTTGACAACACTTAGTCTAAATGTATACCTTAGCCTTAGTTGAGTTATAGTTTACATATTTTATTAACATATTTAAACAAACTTATGGTTTTTTCCATAAAACATGACATTTACGTTCTACTCATTATCTGGTAGGTAGTGATCCACCAGAGAAGTTTATATATTATGCATAAAATTTTTTAAAAAAAGTGTTTTTAATGTTTTTGAAATTTAAAGCTATTTCTCAAGAAGAAAGAAACAAACCACAAGGCCACTCACCGCCCCCTCCTATACCTCCATCGCCCTCACTTGCACCGTACCACAGACACAGCAGAAAAAACTGTGGTGCTAAAACCGCACTTACGTTCTCGCTCGTATTTTCGCGCACAAATTACGCAAAAAGTACCCAAATTTTCGAAAATTTGTACATGGTCTTATTTCAAAATCTATTTTTAAGGAACAGATTTCATTAAGTGGAAAAATCTCTATCTTCAAAATTTTAGTTCTAGGAACACCCCGAAAAATTTTGAACTTTCGCAGTTTTCGAAAGTTATTGTTTTTAACGAAAAAGAGATCTTCACCGTTCCCTTAAACGTCCTTTACACTATCCAACGAAAAAAGTTAATAAAAAATTATGAAGCCATTTTTTTCGAACATTTAGAAAATATCTCAGAGACTTCACGTATAATACCCCCGAAAATTGAAATAACGATTTCAAATTCAAGGGGTCGTGACATCAGCGAGATCGATTTAAGAGTATCGGTTTTGGAGAAAATGAGTGAAAGGTTTAGACACTAGCATTGTTCACAGATGGACAGACAGATAGATGGACAGACGTGTTGCCGTCAATCAATTTTTTGCTATCGAGGACCCTCAAATCGTGGATTTTGGCTACACTACGTGTTAGACGATTTTTTCCAAAATTTATCATTATAATTTATCCACTTCTTCGTTACCAGGACCCTGTAATAACGAAATTCGTCGCTTTTTCGGGGAGCATTTCATAACTTTCTCTCTACTCCATAGGGAGAAAGTAAAACTAATGAACTACAGCAGCAACTAGTGAACAAAACCACAAAAAATTGTTTTCCAAAAAGATGCAAGCACAGGTGGTCCATCCCCCCCGAAAGTACTTTCTTCCTCAGTACTAGTAATATACTTAGTGTTGGTGGTGTGGAGAAGAGTATTTCAGCCTTCACAGTTAAGCGCTAGTCCCTCACACGCCAAGTTGGTCGCCTTTTAGGCAGCTTTGTCTTACAGCACCGGAGTCACATTTCACTTTTAATACTAATACTTCTACTACTACTACTACTACTAATTATTATTATTGTTTTGTAGATACGTGGATGGTATGATTAAATATGTTTGGAACATAGAGGATCAATATCTGTACATAGGATATCTGTATTGCTCTTGATAAGGCACATGCTGAATGTGCAATGCGTCGAGCTCCTAATAAATGTATAAAATACAAAAGTTTAAATTCCTGGAATCAACCTTGATTGATCCTATATGGTCCAAACCTATTTAATTGTACCATCTACGTATCTACTACATATTAACAGGATCAACAGGAAGATATAACAATTTCAATATTATTATTATTATTATTATTATGCATCATCATCATTATACAAAAAAATGATTAAAGATATATTGAGTTTCTCTTCTCACCTGCAAACTTTGCTTCATCGGACGCGCGTGCGTTTTGAGAAAGGGGTGCAATGAAAGCGCGGTTTGCGCACCCCTGTCGCAGGGCCCTGCGTCTTTTATTGAGTGATTTTAATTGGAGTTTCAACCGCCGCGCGCCGCCACCACCGTTTAACGACGCGGCTGCCGAGGAGCTATCTTGCAGCAATAAACGGCGGGGAGGTCGGTTTCTGCTGCGAGAAGTTGCTTTCATTTAGGAGGTGCGTCCAGGATTTCTTTTTGCTCGTGCTTAAGCCGACTCGGACCACGCGTACATGCCTACTGCCTTTACCGGGGCTCGGAAACATCTCGGTGACAGGGCATGGAACATCATTGGGGGGATTAGCAAAATCCCATTTTTATCTCCCAGGCTTGTTAGCCCTGGCGGTATGAAAGATGAGATGATGTTGATAGTGAGGGTGAAAGGATGGCACACACATACAGACATACACAAATATATCCATATCAGAGGCGGGACTCGAACCCGCGACCCTGCGGTCCGAGATCGCCATGACACTACTGCTTTAGCGATCTCCGCCACGGAACCTACGGTCCAGGATTTATTATAGATCTTCCTTTTCCTTTTCTTTTTCTTTTTAAGTTGTAGGCTTTGCGGCCAGAATCACGTAAATAATTTTGACGGACCGGATGACGCTGCGTCGAAGTCATCAGACCAGCCCTGGGGAAGGCTACGACAAGATGTTCGAAACGTCCGCAACACAGCCTTCGACGCGGCGTCACCCGGACAGCCCAGATCATTTACATTTTTCTTTCTTCTTCGCAGATTCATGGATACTGTCGTTAGTAAATGCTGGTCCATCCTCCTAATTGGACATTACAAAGAGACAATCATGGAAATTAACTTTCAAAGTCCCTTCTCTGTTGACGAGGTGCGCGGGCAGTGACAAAGTAGTCATCACCAAATATGATTTCCGATTACATCAACGCCCAAGTCGGATTAGAAAATAAAATTATTTGCTTTTAGTACGTTGCTGATGTTAATGCTGAATACGTTCATTTTATATTAATATAGAGGACAAAAAGGTTGTTAATTCTGCGTTTAGCCTCATCATCGACCTTTTTGTCAGTCTCTTACTTCTACCGATACTCTCCTAATTCCATAGTCTCTAAATTCTACTGAAATTCTCCTAAATTCAGTGAAAGTCTTCTAATCCCACCGACTTCTAATCCGACTGACAATCTAGTAATTCCACTGACAGCATTCTCATCCCACTGACAGCCTCCTAATCCCACTGACAGTCTCTTAATTCCACTGATATTCTCCTAAATTCAGTGATAGATTTCTAATCCCACTGACGGATTCCTAATCCCACTAAAGGAACCTAATCCCACTGACGGATTTCCAACCCCACTGACGGGCTCCTAATCCCACTAACGGGTTCCCAACCCCACTAACGGGCTCCCAATCCCACCGACAGATTTTTAATCCCACCGACTGTCTTCTAATCCCACTGACGGATTTCCCATCCCACTGACGGACTTCCAATCCCCCTGACAAATTTCCAATCCCACTGACGGACATCCAATCCCACTGACGGACTTCCAATCCCACTGACGGACTTCCAATCCCACTGACGGATTTCCAATCCCACTGACGGACTTCCAATCCCACTGACGGACTTCCAATCCAACTGACGGACTTCCAATCAAACTGACGGACTTCCAATCAAACTGACGGACTTCCAATCAAACTGACGGACTTCCAATCAAACTGACGGACTTCCAATCAAACTGACGGACTTCCAATCCAACTGACGGACTTCCAATCCAACTGACGGACTTCCAATCCAACTGACGGACTTCCAATCCAACTGACGGACTTCCAATCCAACTGACGGACTTCCAATCCCACTGACGGACTTCCAATCCCACTGACGGACTTCCAATCCCCCTGACGGACTTCCAATCCCCCTGACGGACTTCCAATCCCACTGACGGACTTCCAATCCCACTGACGGACTTCCAATCCCACTGACGGACTTCCAATTCCACTGACGGACTTCCAATCCCACTGACGGACTTCCAATCCCACTGACGGACTTCCAATCCCACTGACGGACTTCCAATCCCACTGACGGACTTCCAATTCCACTGACGGACTTCCAATCCCACTGACGGACTTCCAATCCCACTGACGGAATTCCAATCCCACTGACGGACTTCCAATCCCACTGACGGACTTCCAATTCCACTGACGGACTTCCAATCCCCCTGACGGATTCCAATCCCCCTGACGGACTTCCAATTCCACTGACGGACTTCCAATCCCCCTGACGGATTCCAATCCCCCTGACGGACTTCCAATCCCCCTGACGGACTTCCAATCCCTCTGACGGACTTCCAATCCCTCTGACGGACTTCCAATCCCTCTGACGGACTTCCAATCCCTCTGTCGGACTTCCAATTCCACTGACGGACTTCCGATCCCCCTGACGGCCTTCCGATCCCCCTGACGGACTTCCGATCCCTCTGACGGACTTCCAGACCATCTGACGGACTTCCAGTCCCACTGACGGACTACCCGTCCTTCTGACGGACTTCCAGTCCCTCTGACGGACTTCCAGTCCCTCTGACGGATTCCAATCACTCTGACGGTTTCCAATCCCTCTGACTTACTTGCAGTCCCTCTGCCGGACTTGCAGTCCCTCTGACGGACTTGCAGTCCCTCTGACGGACTTGCAGTCCCTCTGACGGACTTGCAGTCCCTCTGACGGACTTGCAGTCCCTCTGACGGACTTGCAGTCCCTCTGACGGACTTGCAGTCCCTCTGACGGACTTGCAGTCCCTCTGACAGACTTGCAGTCCCTCTGACGGACTTGCAGTCCCTCTGACGGACTTGCAGTCCCTCTGACGGACTTGCAGTCCCTCTGACGGGCTTGCAGTCCCTCTGACGGATTTGCAGTCGCTCTGACGGACTTCCAGTCCCTCTGACGGACTTCCAGTCCTTCTGACGGACTTCCAGTTCTTCTGACGGACTTCCAGTCCCTCTGACAGACTTCCAATCCCTATACCGGACTTTCAGTCCCTCTGACGGACTTCCAATCCCTCTGACGGACTTCCAATCCCTCTGACGGTCTTCCAATCTCTCTGACGGACTTCCAATCCCTCTGACGGACTTCCAATTCATCAGACGGACTTCCAGTCCCTCTGGCGGACTTCCAAACCCTCTGACGGACTTCCAATCCCTCTGACGGACTTCCAATCCGCTTGAGGGACTTCCAATCCCTCTGACGGACTTCCAATCCCTCTGACGGTCTTCCAATCCCTCTGACGGTCTTCCAATCTCTCTGACGGACTTCCAATCCCTCTGACGAACTTCCAATTCATCAGACGGACTTCCAGTCCTTCTGACGGACTTCCAATCCCTCTGACGGATTTCCAATCCCTCTGACGGACTTCCAATCACTCTGACGGACATACAGACCCTCTGAAGGACTTCCAGTCCCTCTGACGGACTTCCAGTTCCTCTGACGGACTTCCAATTCCTCTGACGGACTTCCAATCCCAATGACGGACTTCCAATACCTCTGACGGACTTCCAATACCTCTGACGGACTTCCAATCCCTGTGACGGACTACCAATCCGGTTGACGGATTTCCAATTCCACTGGCGGACTTCCAGTCCCTCTGACGGATTTCCAGACCCTCTGACGTACTTCCAATCCCTCTGACGGACTTCCATTCCCTCTGACGGACCTCCAATCCCTCTGACGGACTTTTAATCCCACTGACGGACTTCCAATTCCACTGACGGACTTCCAATCCCACTGACGGACTTCCAATCCCACTGACGGACTTCCAATCCCACTGACGGACTTCCAATCCCACTGACGGACTTTCAATCCCACTGACGGACTTTCAATCCCACTGACGGACTTCCAATCCCACTGACGGACTTCCAATCCCACTGACGGACTTCCAATCCCACTGACGGACTTCCAATCCCACTGACGGACTTTCAATCCCCCTGACGGAATTACAATCCCCCTGACGAACTTCCAATCCCTCTGACGGACTTCCAATCCCTCTCACGGACTTCCCATCCCTCTGACGGACTTCCGATCCCCCTGACGGACTTCCGATCCCCCTGACGAACTTCCGATCCCCCTGACGGACTTCCGATCCCTCTGACGGACTTCCCGACCATCTGACGGACTTCCAGTCCCTCTGACGGACAACCCGTCCCTCTGACGGACTTCCAGTCCCTCTGACGGATTCCAATCACTCTGACTTACTTGCAGTCCCTCTGACGGACTTCCATTCCCTCTGACGGACCTCCAATCCCTCTGACGGACTTTTAATCCCACCGACAGACTTCCAATTCCACTGACGGACTTCCAATCCCACTGACGGACTTCCAATCCCACTGACGGACTTCCAATCCCACTGACGGACTTCCAATCCCACTGACGGACTTTCAATCCCCCTGACGGAATTACAATCCCCCTGACGAACTTCCAATCCCTCTGACGGACTTCCAATCCCTCTCACGGACTTCCCATCCCTCTGACGGACTTCCGATCCCCCTGACGGACTTCCGATCCCCCTGACGAACTTCCGATCCCCCTGACGAACTTCCGATCCCCCTGACGGACTTCCGATCCCTCTGACGGACTTCCAGACCATCTGACGGACTTCCAGTCCCTCTGACGGTCTACCCGTCCCTCTGACGGACTTCCAATCCCACTGACGGATTTCCAATCCCACTGACGGACTTCCAATCCCACTGACGGACTTCCAATCCACTGACGGACTTCCAATCCACTGACGGACTTCCAATCCAACTGACGGACTTCCAATCCAACTGACGGACTTCCAATCCAACTGACGGACTTCCAATCCAACTGACGGACTTCCAATCCAACTGACGGACTTCCAATTAAACTGACGGACTTCCAATCCAACTGACGGACTTCCAATCAAACTGACGGACTTCCAATCAAACTGACGGACTTCCAATCCAACTGACGGACTTCCAATCCAACTGACGGACTTCCAATCCAACTGACGGACTTCCAATCAAACTGTCGGACTTCCAATCCAACTGACGGACTTCCAATCCCACTGACGGACTTCCAATCCAACTGACGGACTTCCAATCCAACTAACGGACTTCCAATCCAACTGACGGACTTCCAATCCAACTGACGGACTTCCAATTCAACTGACGGACTTCCAATCCAACTGACGGACTTTCAATCCAACTGACGGACATCCAATCCCACTGGCGGACTTCCAATCCCACTGACGGACTTCCAATCCCACTGACGGACTTCTAATCCCACTGACGGACTGCTTATCCCACAGATGGTATTCTAATGCGACTGATGGGGTCGTAATCCCATTGACAGGTTCCTAATTCCGTTCTACTGACAGTTTGATAATTTCTCTGACAGTCTAAAGCCTCGAAGTGTTTTTTACTTATTGACAATTTCGTTCACTCACTGTCACTTTGGCAATCCTGTGAATGCAATAGCAATAATGAGGTTTATGCTAAAGGTATGGTAAAGTGTAAATAAATACACACAAAGATTGTTTTGCATTGTAAACAAGTACCAGACAGCAATAGCCTCCGTAATAGAATATTCAGCAACAACGTTCTTTCTCAAAAACAAATGTAGTGTAGATAAAAATGCATAAATGCATTTCATCAATTGAATGTTTAAAAGAATAGCAAAAGTGAAGATATATTTAACTCGCTACCTAATGCCATAAAAAATCTTCAAATTTGGATACCCTTGCACTATCTTATTTTCCTGATTATGATAAATTAGTATGCACATAATGATACATGTAAACATATCTACACAGATAGATCTAGATAGACATTTATGCATTTGGAAAATACTGTAATTGAAAGAGCATTTCAGAAAATAAAGAAGAGCAAAGAGAAGGTAGACATGCAATGACAAAAAACGAAGATGGAATATCGTTTAAATGAAAAACTGAATGAAACTCAGGAAACTACATAATCAGTATTTGAAATCAATGTTAAAACGTGCAGAAATCCTTAAAGTAGTATCGAATCTATGGTAAATCGTTTTTACGTGCACTTCATTCCCTTCCTTTCACATATAAAAAGGATTAACTACAAATAAAGCTGTTTACTATTTTGCCGCGGAATTGACCATTATGAAGACAGAAAATGAGCGGACATTCCCTGGTTAAGTAATGGCGTTTAATCGTAGAGACCCGTGTTCCTCGGTAAGCGTTATTAAGTGTTATGGCGCCATTTTCTCGCTGCCTTAATGCCGCAAGAACGATGCAGTTTCTGTGCAAAAATGCAGTGTCTGCATTCTTGAGGTTACGGCCGCCCGTAATGGGTACGACCAGCGACAATGGTATAGTGTGAAATGAGAAATTATCTTGCGGAATAAGCTTTTAACTATATTTACTGCCGACCAATGACAAGATGGCGGCAGCGGACGGGTGAAAGTGGATGCAAATACGAGAGCAATTGCGGTTCTTCCGTTTCAGTACTTTTGACAGACGCAGTTTCGAAAAGAGGTTAGCTAATTGGGTGCGAGGGGAAATGGTTTAGTTGAAGTGATGTCAAAGTTTAGAGTGCTGTCGAGAGAGAAAAAAAATATAAACGGAAGAAAATACAAGCACATTTCTGTATTAGTTGCTTCGTTCTCATTTGTAAATTTATTTGACCTTGTTGAAATACAGAATTTTGGTTTTCAGGCATTTAAAAATGAAGAAATAAAATCTTTGCTATCACACCTTTGCAAATCTATTAGACCTTCGATGTTTATGGCTATTAGACCTTATTAATTGAACCTTGTAATTGTAGACCTGTTTTGGCATTATATCCTCTGTCGCGTAGACCGTATGTCGCAATAGACCTGGTACGCAATAGACGTCGTGTTCATTAGACCTAAGGAGTATTAGACCTAACGGCCTGACCCTCCCCCCTGTGCGTCATCAGCCCGTGCCATCTCCCCCTCCCCCCTTTCCCTCCCCGCAACGACAATCACGCGCGCTTCATCGCTTCGTATTTACCGAATTGTTTTATAACAAAAAAAGTATGATTGTGAGGTTCATGCGTTTAGGTCAACTTAGTAATAAGACGTCTTACTAAGTTGACCTAAACTCATGAACCTCACAATCATTATTACCACGTGTCAAGAATCATTGAACATTAAAAAAGTGTTTTTGCGGGATTTATCCCATCAACACCAGGCGAATGCGGTACTACCCTAACAAACGGGCCACGGACCGCGCGCGATCTTTCCTTCCTCTTCCTTGCCCTATCCTCACTCCATCCTTACACACGACAGTAGAAACACTACACATGTCGAGAGTCCAGTAGAGCTTGTCCCAGCTGGGGCGGTGCCTCGCTGGTGGGAGATACCTGGCTAGGGAAAAACCTTCCCCGCTAGACGACGGGAAGATATCGCCATCTCCACCACCACTCGCGATCAAGCACTACATTTACGGGACTAATGACCTTAGCGTCCGAAATCAATAATCAATTAATCACTCAAAAAACAGTAGAAAATGTGTGTGACATATGAAAATAAATATCATCAACTCACATTTTTTCAGCTCCAGAATCGATTCCCCACGATTTGACGATAAATAGTTGAATAATGAATGAAGTAACGAAGACTATGGGCGGCAACATTGGAAAACTACAAAGTTTCGCTCCTGGGTTACAGTGATTCCGGGCGCATCAGCTGCTAAGATCATTAGTCCTGTGCGTGTAGTGCATGTTTCAGCCCCTGGCGGTGTTCTTCCACTGCGGGACTGCGAGATCCGGCGCTGACCTACCGTCGACTAGGAGAGTTTTACCTCAACCAGTTATCTCCCACCAGTGGCAAACCGCTCCAGCCGGGACAAGCTCTAAGCTATCGACTGATCTCCTGACAAGTGTCATAGACTAGTGTCATAGTTAAGATAAATATTTCAAATAAAATTGCTATAAATCTTCATTGTTCCTCTTCACGTTTTAATGTTCAAAAATAAATTGGTATTGGTAAATAAGCATTTATAATATCAGTAACATATCACAATATGTTACTGATATTATAAATGCTTATTAATTTAGAACGCAGGTAAACGTACAGTATGAAAATAGCAAATTTGTCTCGTGTTCTAATACAGTAATCTCGTTTTATTTTTGTCTTTTCCCCTTCAGCCAATAATTCATGTCAGGCTGCCTATAGTGAATTGTTTCGCCAGCTCATTTACTCTGCCCTGTCTTTCATGACTATCAAGATTTGCCAGTTTCAATTAAATATTTATCGTAAACATCGAATAACACTAGAGGTAATCGAAGATGAATGAAAAACAACCTCAAATGAGATTAGCTGAACAGCACTGAATAAGCAAACTTGAAACAAATTGAGACAATTTTAAAAATGTAAATAAGACGTAGCCCCGAAGGAAACCAAAAACTAATTACGTATTTGACGAGTTTGCGTGTTCAGATTTTTTTCTTGAAAATTATTCCTGTCAATTATAAAATTTATTGCGAACAAAAACTTATTTAATACCTAAGGGCATGCTGTCACAAGAGTAAATGCAATATACACATAGAGCATGTTATCGGGCAATCTACAAAAACAAAGCCACGAAACAAATTGCACTCGTAATAGTCGTCGGGGGTAACGAAAAAATTCTACGGATATTTACTTTTCTTCGCTATACTATAGTACAGGTTGTATACTGGTGAGTCAGGAGAAAAGGTACGTGCTTTGAGGCGTGATACTACTGGTGATTCTGAATAAAAAACGTCTAATTTTTCCCTTTTCTCAACTATTTCAGGGTAAACTAATGAAAACAACTAAGAACGGGAAAAGTGCAGGTGATAGTAAATGCAGATATTGTTATGATATGGTGTGTTTAATGGTGTAAATTTCCTCATAAAAGATGTTCACAGAGTCGACCATCAACTTCAATGCATTTCGATGCTTTTCTAGACAAGTGTTGTGTTGCTGATTTGAGCTCATTTCATCGGCAATCAAAATACGATCTCAATCAGTGGTCGTACAATTCATGTTTCAGTCATTTTTCAGCTGTAACTTTGCATGCATGTCATAATTAAGGTCTATGAGAGCTGTTCTAAAGACGGTTAAGATTGGCGTAGGTGCAGGGAGATACGTGCGATTTTCTATCCGAAAATAGTTTTTTATTGCCGGATATGTCACGCATAACTCTGTCAGATTAGATGCTTTTCTGTTCAAATTTGATAAATACATCAGAAACAAGAGCTGGATGTGCCTTTCCGGGGGCCATCAACATACGAGTATTTTAATTTTTGGCCGTACTCTACATGAAGCCCCTATTCATTTTTCTGAAAAAATGACAACCTTTTTTTGCCGAAAATAAGAAAGTGAATTTATAAGTATGGTATGGTTTCTATTTCCACTCAATTCTATTGACATTTAGAAAATCGCAAAAGTATTTATACATTAAACACCAGTTTGAAGATGGGCTAATTGGTCTCTGAATGATAATGATTTTCGTGATATACAAAGTCAATTCAATTTCTTGATTTCTTGTAGCTTACGTTTTCACTTCATGTACCGTAGCTGGAAGCTACAAACATTAATGTACTCATGAAAACAAAATCTATTGAGATTCTTCCAAATACCTTTTCAAGTTCTGATCTGTATATCGGAATGAACCAAATCTGATCCGCATCTTGGAATGGTATGTGAAATACATATAGAAAGCTTGATGTTGTAGAAATTATGGAAGTTCTAAATTCTATGTACTTTTCGTCGTAAACTCTTAACATAGCTCTAAATTAGATCCTCAAAGAGCCTTTTTCTTATATTTTGCTTCTTTTAATGGATGTTGTGCATTTCAAAAACATCTCTTACGTTGTGGTTGGTTGTCAGATCTTACATGGAAGTCCTGCTACCTGAGGAATTTTATTTCCTTCGTTTCTAATCACTTTAGTATGTTTGTGATTGTCCCCTTCCCACATCCCTACACAAAAAAGGAAATTGATACTTTCAAAAAAGGGTACCTCCGGATAAGATGGTAAAAAGTTCCCCTGAAATGACACATGAGTAGGTACACTGTAATTCTAACATAAAAATAATATTTTTGAAAGGTTTCTTAGTATCACAACTATATTCTACCATCAAAAAATACTTTTAAATATTTTTTCAGGCCCAAATTCAAACACAAAAAAAAAATAGTTTTGAAAAAAGTTACGAAAATATTTTTTGCGGTGTCTTAGAAGTCTGGAACAATTTTAAAAATCTCAAAAGTTCCTCTTAAACCACATACACCCGTAACATTTCATTCACAGCAATTAAACACTTTTCATACCGTGCTTTACGATGTTTCAAGGTATTTCCGCAGAGACCGCGTTACAACTTTCGGCACATCCTGTACCTGTAGCAGGCTAACGACGCCGGCGTATCGGCAGCACCATCTTCCAGTTCAGCTCTTAGAAGGGATACGAAACATTCAATAAATGTTATGCCCATACTGGAAGATTTAGAACTTTCGCGGGGCGATGCTGATCTCGGAGCGGAAAGGGCCTGAGGAAGCGGCCGCGCACGGTGGGCCAGACGGCGAGAATCTGGCCAAAACCTCGAATGCAATTACCTCATTCTCCCTAGGGATTTTTACGAGGTCGCTAACTTCAATTATACTAATACTAATACATATCATGAATTTTGTATATACACACACACACACACACATATATATATATATATATATATATATATATATATATATATATATATTAATACACAATCCCGGACTGAATGCTTCTTTTTTTATTTTATGTCGCATCAACTGCTAAAGTTATTAGTGACAGACACAATAACAATACATCATTAATATATACTTTAATACACATAATATACATTATGTGACAGAAAGAAATTCAGAGGAGTCACAACTTGAAAGAAAAATTTGTAACTGTAATTAACAGAATGTTTCATTCCAGTAATGCAGGTTCCCGCTACGAGATATACAGGCACATACGAAATTTGTCGTAAAACATGAATCTGCAGCGACACACAGTCAAATTTTCCTTTAATTAAATGGATATTAAATAAGATAAATTTCTTTATAAATTTGCAAGTGCTATATTGTGTTATATGTTACTTGTATTTTATACCCTACTACTTTGCATACACATTATTGTAATCTACATTAAATTAACATAATTCTTGTTTTACGTAGCACCAATAGGGACATTACTGATTGGAAAATATAGTAAAAAATATTTTAGAGAGCATTTTTATAAATATCAGAAACCACAGCCTACTATCTTCTCTGACGCCACAAAAGCGATGACCGGATATTCCAACTTCAAGTTTTCATAGCGCCCAGCAGGGACAGAGATTAGCCTTCATATTTAAAGAACACAAAATTTTGAATGATCAATGAATGTGGATTTATTATTTTAAGTATTGCCCGCTATTACGTCCCGATTATTTTGAAAATGCGTTTTCCATTTTTGTAATATTGTCATTTTGTACTCATTTTTGTTCCTTTTTTGTAATGACTGTTTTGAAGATATGTTTCCATTTTTGTTTATCTTACTGCTGTCTATTCTTGTAATTGGATTTTTGTGATTTAGTTTTTTGATTTCATTTGAAACTGTTGTTTTTTATTATTTGTGTTTTTTTCTTGTAATGCCTACTGCAATTATGGCTTTGCCCTGTTGTGGGTAATTAAATAAATAAACAGATGTACGAAACATTCCTCTTTCGAGTAGGTTTGGATTGAATTGAATTGATGCCTTATTTTACGTGGCGGGACTCAGGCCAAGAGGCCTGCTCTTCCGTCTGACCACGCAAATTTCGCTACACTCCGTTCACCAACTAGCGGAGAAAGAAGGTATTACCTCGGGCGACGAAACAGGCGATTTGAATTTAGCTCAGAGGCTTCGTTTAATCTTGAGGATCTTTTACATCCAAGTAAATCTACTACATGGCACAGCCGGCTTTACTTTCCCCTCCGAAGGAAGGCGTACTAAGGATTTTTTCCCTTAAAAAATCCTCGGCTTCGATCGGGTTCGAATCCGCGAACTTGGGTATAGCAGTCCGTTACGCTAACCGCTACACCATCGCCGCTGGATGGTCATACGTTGAGAAAATGAACTTCCATTTTTTGAGGTTTTGACCACGATGTTGCCATCTGGTCACACCGTCCGGCGGGCCGAAGGAAACGGGCGAGAGTTCCGAGGGGAGATAAAATGGCGACGAAGTTTTATGCCTCGTTGGTAAAGAACTCGGCAGGAACGGATCGAGCCAGCAGTCGTGACTTTTAAAACTGACTACGTGCTTTGGTTGTTCGTTCGGTCTGGAATAATCTTGTATGCTGGGTTCTCTTCCGTATTATCGAGTGGCGCCTGTTTTCAATTAATTTTTACTATTTAAAATGAAGGATTCTATGAGCATATGAATATAAAGTTTTACGCAGGGCTAGAATTTAGAATATAGTATGTGTAGCTTGCACCTAAATAGATACATGCACGTAGGCTAAAACTCTTTAATTACATTTCAGAGGAAACTTCATCCCTTCTTTCCTGCAAACGATTCACGTTTCTTTTCTTTTTTAAGACACTATTATTTGGACGCCTAAACATTGACCATTTAAAAGAAAGATCGAATCAAATTTACTGCCGGTCCACAAATGGTAGTTAACATCCATCATGTTCAATTCTGAATGAAATGCTGTTTCCAAATTAATTAGGTTTACTATAGCTTTTCGTGTTTGCGTTGGCAATATAAGTAATCTGTTGGAAAGATTTTGATAGTAAAAATAGTGTTCATTTTTTCTCAACTTGTGTTTTCCACCAATACATAAAAGTTAAAAGCCATTATATTATAAAATTCTTGTAGTGTTTTCGTCAATTTTATTGACAGTTCGTTAAGAAAATGTAGTAATTATAACAGTCGAATCACAATAACACCGGTGAATAGATTAAGGTATGCAATGATGGACTTATGTATAATTATTGGCAATAATTCCGTGGATATCATAAATCGCATTTTCAAATAACATGACTTCGTGTGAAACCGGAGAAAACATAATATTTATTTTGATGGAATTTAATTCGAGTTTTAGAAAATATCAAAAATACGAACATCAGCACCATGCTTTTCGATTTCTCCTCACACATTTAAGATAGTTAAATGTGAGGAAAGTTCACGTTAGCGTCAACGTTGTAGCAGCAAGTACGCAAATAAAGTAGCCTTGGAGGTCGTTGGTGGGGGGATATTCGGACGATGCGAGAATCAGGCTGGACATTACAGTACATTAAACGAGTCAGTCGTCGGGAAACAAGAACAATAACACAATTAAAAACAGAACACAAGTGTATAAACTAGTTTCTGCCTTAGTAGCAAATCGGCTAGTGCACTGTGCGTTGACACAGATTCTAGGAATATTCACCAAATTTTAGGACTTCTCCAAATTCGATAAGTATGAATTTATTAGATAATTTTGTTCTTTAAAGGTCAGTTTATTAAAGTTGTTTTTATTGAATGTAGGTTTAATTATTAATGTGAGTAGGAACATAAACAATACGATTTGTTTTACATTACAGTTGTAACAATTTACATTTTTTTAATATCGTTTAACAAATGATCTTTGAACTATCTGAGATTTTTCTTATTCGGTAGACATTGCACAATGACGCCGGACATCCGCAAATATACTAAGAATATATTGTGTTCGTCTGCTCTTGCCTGTCGTTTACGTGCTTTCCCCACCCCCGTACAGGCGAAAGCTGGTGACGTTCCCTAAACACTGGAACACGAGACGCTCGCGATATTTCCTTCCCCGCACAAGGCCCTTAAGCATCCTTAGGGTCGACCGTTCGTCCCGCCCCATTCCTATGGTCTATACTAGCTGCATAGGTACCGGGAGAGATGGCTCAGTGAATCAACCTGATCACCATCCCTCCCGACGAAAAAACTAACTACGCTTACGGGACTAATGACCTGAGTAGTTGACGCGCCCGGAAATAGGAATCAATCAATCAACTGCACAGGTAGGTCGAGTTCTGTGGCTGTGTGGACGCGAATTCCGGCGGCTGGCTGCACTGATCGGCAGTTTTCCGTGGTTTCTACGCTCAACACCAGGCGAATACCCGATGCCATGGCCTTGCCGGAGACGTATATCGGCGGTGCTTCAGTAAGCGAAAGGCGCTCACATACTTGGACACTGAGAAGACTTCACTGAAGTGGACGAGGGGAATAAGGTCAAATGTCAACACAATGATTTATTAACATTCTAATTTCAAAACACTATAATTTTTTAACACAAGAACACACTTATTTTTGTTATTTTCCTGTATGTACAGAATTACACCAGAGTCTGTAGGACTGTATTAATACAAAATAGCTTCCTGAAGATGTCGGTTTTCAATCAAGTAATAATCGTACCTAGTAACATTTTTTAAAATATTTGTAATATATTTAATATATTCGATGTGTGTAGAGGACAGTGCACATGCAGCTACCCGGAACCTTCAGAACTTCCGAACCCCCGTGTACCCGACCCTCAGAAATTCGCAGGAACCCCTCAAACAAGCCGCATATTTTGCCCTCCCTTCACCTTGGCCCAGCAAAATTCCTTCCTTACGAGCATTGTCTGCGGCATAGACGCACGTCCACACAACCGCCTCGCCTAGAAGCTCCTCGAGAGGTCTCGCCAAGCGAATGCTTAACCTCCAGCCGCTGGGGGGTGGGGCGTTTAGCATTGTCTCGGCCGCTAGAGGTCGCCACCCGCGCAGCCGCCGGTCAAACAAGGCGATGTTATCAGCGCGACCGCCGCGCGCTCTGGCGTGATTCGCGCGCGATTCCGCCCGCGATCCGGAATAATTGGGCTCAAATTGCGCGAGAGGTGCTCTGCGCCACCGGGTGGTTGCTACGGCGGTGCGGCGGCCCCGCTCAGCCGCTGGGAGGGAAGAGCATTCGATAGGGAATGTTGACAGACATTTGGCCGTTTAGAGAATCATTTCACCCGAAAGATTGGATCACCTTCTGTCGAATTCAAACAACACGAACCACAGACGCGTATCATGGAAATTGGTAGCTTTTTAATTGGACGGTGTTATGCATCAACCGGCTGTGCGACATCATACAAGTTTTGAGATAATCGTGTTCAAAGATTTTGCTACATTTTTCAGCTCTAAAAACTGTAATTAGGATTCATTAATTTCAAAGAAAAATTTCTGGAAAACTACTAACTTTCGGGGAAAAAATTGTACATGACCTTTTTTAAAGAGCTAATTTTGTACAACAGACTTTGTCTGAGGTAAAAATCTAGCTTTAATATCTTCAAATGTCTATCGTCCTTTGCAGTATTCAACAACAAATTTAAATAAAAAAATTGGAACCTTTTTTTGAAACATTGAAAATGTCCGAAGGGCTTCAAGTCAAGTACCCCACAAAATTAAAATATTGGTTTCAAATTCCAGGGGCCCGACATCAGCAAGAACGACTGCGGAATATCAATTTTGGAGAAAATCTGCTAAACGGTTTATGCGCTAGCGGCGTGCACAGACGGACAGACGTTTTGCCGTCAGTTGATTTTTGGGTACGATGGACGTACAAAATATCGAGTATGGCGACACTACGTCTTAGAGAAATTTTTTCTATATTTAGCAACTGGATTTATCCACTTTTTCGTCACCAGGGCTCGGTAATAAGAGCTTTTGGGTCGAAAACTCTTGCCGTTTTCCGGCACACGGTTAAAATACTTTCTCATCTTACGTTAGTGCGAGAAGTAAAAATAATTTATATTTATGTGAATCAGCATTTGATTGTGGGATATTTTTGCAGAGAGTACGCGCTCAGTAGTCAGCCGCAATAACTGGACCAATAGCGGATGAAGTCGAGAAATGGTTTTTGTGCAACGTTTAAGAGCATGACCGAGTAATCGAGGAGCATGCGCTATGACTTTCCCGCTAAATCCGGCGCTAACTTATATTTCCGTTCGCTCTCCTGTGCAAAAACTGTGCAATCGCAGCAAAGTGTCGATGTGAGCGGGCAAGGGGAAGGGACGATGACTGCGGAGTAGGGAATGAAAGGATCAAATAATTACATCGGAAATATAGTTATACAGAATGTCCGGAGAGGAAACGTGGAAACTTCGAAACTAAGCTCTTAGGACAATTCTAAGCATATTTTGTTCAATAAACTATAAGGATATTCCGAATGGCTGAGCCGCAATAGGCACTCAAAAGTTGGTTTCAAAATATGCTTTCCAGGCAAAAATTTGCATTGTAGAAGCATAAAAACACTCCATAAATATGTAAATTGTTTATTATTTACAAAAGAAGTGAATATACGTGCTCAGCCAGAAAAATTAAGCGAGAAATAAAAAAGGAATCGAATTGTGTAAATTGGTGCTTTTTTATTTCTCGCTAAATTTTTCTTTCTGAACAAATCTATTAATTTCTTTTGTTAATAATAAACAATCTACTTGTTTCTGGAGTGTTTCTATGCTTCTATAATGCACATTTTTGCCTAAAAATCCAATTTACAAACCAACTTTTGAGAGCTTATTGCGGCCCAATCATTCGTAATATCCACGTAGTTTATTAGGCAAAATATGCTTAGTATTGTCTTAAGAGCTTATTTTCTAAGTTTCGGCGTTTCCTCCCTGGATACCTGTACATGCCTAAAATGGATGTTTGAAGATAGTACAATAGTTAGCAACACACACTGCCCTTTAGAGTTGGTAACACATTCAATAGAGCGTGGCGGAGTGGTCGCTGAGCGTGCGAGATAACTCGTCTGGTATACTGCGATTTTCGTAACTTTGTCCCTGACAGGAATCAGCTGTTGACGGTTTCATCCAATCGGAAGCTTGAACGTCACCATAGTGACGTCACTGTCGCTAAATATAAGCTCCCGTTTGGATGGCAGCGAAACAGCTGATTTCTGTCAGGGACAAAGTTACGAAAATCGCAGTACAGACACATCGCACTACGGCTACGTATATAGACACCGGATACCTGTATATGCCTAAAATGGATGTTTGAAGATAGTACAATAGTTAGCAACCCACTCTTCCGTCAGAGTTGGTAACGCATTGAATAGAGCGTGGCGGAGTGATCGCTGAGCGTGCGAGGCAACTCGCCTGGTGGATTTGGCGGCTGAGCGGCCGCCTTGTCTCGTGCGCGAATCGCCCGCGGAATCGCAGCGGAGCGCCGAGGAGAGGAGCGGAGCGGAGCGGAGAGGCGTTGACCGCGTGGGGGGGCGGGGCGGGGGGAGCGGGCGTCCTTGGGCCCAGCTGGCTAACGGGCAGCACGCGCCCAGCTGTCGGCCCCTGCCCCGCGGCCTCGCCCCCAGCACGCGCCCGCCCCCGCCCCCGCCCCCGCCCCCCACTGGGACCGGTCCGCTCGGAGCACGCCTTCGCCCCCGCCACCACTACATCAGCACTCCCGCACCACCACTAGCATCACCACCACCATTAACATCACCACTCCACCACAATCACCATCACCACTCCGGCACCACCATCGCCACCACAAACATAATCTTTACCATCACCATTAACATCACCACTCCACCAAAACCACCATCACCACTTCCACCACAATCACCAGTACATCAAACAGAACTCCAGCACAACAACCATCGCCACCTGTACCATCACCACTACTCCACCACAAACACCATCATCTTTACCACCACAACCTCCACAATCACCATCTTTTTCACCAGCACCACTACCATCCACTTTGTCACCACCACTAACATCACCACTCCACCATAACCACCATCACCACTACCACAACAATCACCATCATCTTTACCACCACCACCATCACCACTAGTACCATTATCACCACAATTCTCAATACCGTCATGTTCCCCACACTACGTGTCCCTGCGCCCTCGCCTCACGAGACGTCACCACAGCTACATGTGACGCCAATGAATGGCACAGGACGCTACATACTGTGTCTCTCGAACGGCGCTGTTTACAGTGAGCGGTTTAGGGTTGGACCTCTAGGAAGGGAAAGGTGCATCGTCAGTAACACCACTCCCTAAAATAATTATCTTTTTAATTTTTATTGTCTCTTCTTTTCGTGGATGTCTATAATTATATACTTAGAGAAAAACTGTTCCATTTAAATTTTAAACATTCAATTTTTATTGTTCTTATAACTGTGACGTCTCGGCTCTACATTAACAGCCATCTTCAGACATCTTTACAAAAAAATGGTTGGAATCAATATTGTGTAGTCAAAATATTAACATTATTTGCAAAATGTACTAAACTGTGCTTGCGTAAAATTTGTTGTTGTGAGTTATCCGCAGCAACTGACAGCCGTGGCGGCGCATTGAATCAGCAAAGAAGCGCGCGCGAGAATCCATACTTCATTCTGCATTGTCCTCTGTCTGCAAGTATCGAAATGCAGCATTGACACCTTTCAATGCCTCTTGCACTGTTGGAGCACCTTCCCACTCCCTGAAAGCCCTTTTCTCCCCTAATAACATTCGAGATATAATTAATTTCCAGGGCGTTGTATTTCCTGCGTTCACTATAGCCGAGGTTCAGGTTCACTACAACCGAATCTTCTCATGCTTATTTGTAATGTACGTGAAACAGAACCAGTGACTTGAGTTCACTTTAACCGAGCGTTCACTATATCCGACTTCACAATAAGCGGAGTCGACTGAATGAACAAAGTCGGAAGACTTGAACCTAGCCACCATAAAAGCCCTTCTCCGCTACTTCGGATTCGAATGGTGTAACGGTCAGCGTATCGCAGTTGTACCCAAGATTGCTGGTTCAAAGCCGATGGTGGAGAAAGTTAAAGCCGTGGATGTTTAAGGGCGAAAAAATTCTTTGTTCGCCTTCCTTCGGAGGAGAAGTAAAGCCGGCTGTCCCATGTACTAGATTACTGCATGTAAAATATCCCCAAGCCTAAATGACGTCTCTAAGCTAAATTCAACATCGCCTGTTTCGTCTCCCGAGATAATACCTTCTTTGTCCGGTAGGTGGTGAAAGGAGCAAAGAGAAATTTGCGTGGTCAGACGGACGAGGGGGCCTGATGGCCCGAGTCTCGCCACGAAAAATAATGCATTAACTTAACTTAAACTAGCATTTTAAAATACGAGCGAGCAGTTCCTCTCTTCTGACCATTCTGCGCTCTTAGACTTCAGTCTTAAGCCAACCGCATAAACCAATGGGGTAAGATCGGGTAACCTCGGTGGCCAAGAAATGATCACGGCGACCAATCCAACGATTAGGATACGTTTCGCTGAGATACTGCGTCACTTGCCGTACGGAATGTGCAGGAGCTCCGTCGTGCTGAAAGTACATACGAGTTTGTGTTGCCAATGGGATACACTCCACGTATTCTGGTAACACATTGCGAAGACGCGGCGGCAATGCTGTAGCGGTTAGCGTATCGGACTGCTATACCCAAGTTCGCGCGTTCAAACCCGCTCAAAGCCGTGGATTTTTAGGGGCGAAAAAATTCTTCGTAACGCCTTCCTCCGGAGAGGAAGTAAAGCCGGGTGTCCCATGTTAGTAATTTACTGCATGTAAAAGATCCCAAGTAAAAGATCCTCAAACCTAAATGAAGCCTCAGAGCTAAATTCAAATCGCTGGTTTCGTCGCCTCAGTAATACCTTCTTTCCGCTCTATCCGGGGAAAGGGGTGTAGCGAAATTTGCGTGGTCAGATGGAAGAGCAGGCCTCTTGGCCTGAGTCTCGCCAGTAAAATATGGCAATTCAATTCAATTCAAAGACTACCTAGCTTCGTATTGGCGCCCGCCGCCGCAGGCTCTGGGCGGTCGCGGTGCGGGCCGCCGCGGCGGCGCATCGAACGGGCGACGGAGCGCGCGCGGGAGCTGTCATCGCCAGGAATGCGGCGCCGCGGCCTTTCACAGCCGCCGAACGAGCGCGCCCCGAAATGCGGGGGCCAGCTTTTTTACGTCCTCTTCCGCGGTGTAACGGTCGAGTGTGCGGGTTCAAAGCCGATCGAAGCGGTGGATTTTAGGTGCGAGAAAGTCCTTCGTCTGCCTTCCTTCGGAGGGGAAGTAAAGCCGTACGTCCCATGTGGTAGATTTACTGCATATAAATGTTATTTTCAACCAACGATCTAGCTGTACGATTCCGTAGTGTAACGGTCGAGTGTGCGATTTCAAAGCCAATCGAAGCCGTGGATTTTAAGGGCGAAAAGTTCCTTCGTACGCCTTCTTTCGGAGGGGAAGTAAAGCCGGCTGGTCCATGTGGTAGATTTACTGCATGTAAATGTTATTTTCAACCAACGATCAAGCCATACGGTTCCGTGTTGTAACGGTCTAGTGTGCCGGTTCAAACCAATCGAAGCCATGGATTTTTAAGGGCGAAAAATTCCTTCGTTACACCGTCTTTCGGAGGGGGAAGTAAAGCCGGCTGGTCCATGTTGTAAATTTACTGCATGTAAATGTTATTTTAAACCAACGATCGAGCCGTGCGGTTTCGCGGTGTAACGGTCGAGTGTGCGGGTTCAGAGCCGATCGAAGCCGCGGATTTTTACGGGCGAAATATTCCTTCGTACGCCTTCATTCGGAGGGGAAGTAAAGCCGGCTGCTCCATGTTCTAGATTTACTGCATGTAAGAGTTGTTTTATTTTCAACCAACGATAGAGCTGTGCGGTTCCGTGGTGTAACGGTCGAGTGTGCCGGGTCAAAGCCAATCGAAGCAATGGATTTTTAAGGGCGAAAAATTCCTTCGGCGTTACCAAGCCGATTTCGTTTACTGCGGAAATGAAGTTTAGTCTTCCGGGTAGGGGGCTGACGTCCGGCTGACAGTCGATTGTACAAAGCACAGTGAAAATCAAAATCAAAGTAGTGGTGCTAGAGAATGGCACACACTTTCTCGTAGTAAAGTTTTCTAATTTCCTTGGTGTGGACTGGCTTTACGGTCTTGCCCCATTCTCTTGCCAGCTGCCATTTATCGACGCTCAATGTACTTTTTTTTTACATTTTCTCAATTTTTTGGTATTATAATAGTAAAACCGAAATATTATTTAACGAATATTAAAGAATAGTAAAACTTCGTCGTAATTGGCAATTTTCATTGAAAAATTTGGAGACTTTTTACGATAATGGTTTCTAAGCGTTACTGTAAATACGAAATTTGAAGCTCTTTTTCACAGAAATTTGAGTTTTTGAAAAACTTCATTATAAGTCATTTGAGGCACATTAACTCACAAATGCAATACAAATTGCTGGAAATTTGAATATTAACGGCGTGAGGGATATTTAAAAAAATACATTTTTGTATTTAAAAAAAAAACAGAAAAATAAACTTTATGTCATTTTTAGCAGTGCTATTAGCATTACCCTTCGGAAAAGTCTGAAGAAAAATATGGAGCCATCTTTGAAAACATGGCGTTTGAGAGTTTCAGAAAATGCGGAATTTTGAGCTCATTTTAACAGAAAACTTGCGTTTTCTAGAAAACGTATATGACATTATTTAAAGCGCATGTATTCATAAATACTTGTGTTGTAAGTTGTGTATTTATGTGTTGTAAGCACAGGTGCTAAAACATATTTTAAAATAATATTTTAGATCCATACTTTAACGCTGGCTGATTCAGTCAATCGCTCGCTTAGTCAGGCAAAAAATAATTTTTCTAATTTGCACTTCGTTTCTCCTGCAACTGACACTACAACTACAACTGACACTACTCTCTGTGGTTACAATAGAATCCATGATTCATACACCAACAAGATAAATCAAATGGTAACAAACATTTCGATTATATCATAGATAATTTTAAGCTTATTCTATTCTCGGCAGAGACTAGCCTTCTCGTCTCGTGCCCATACGTCACTGTCGTCTCGTAAGGATCACAGATGGATAGAACACTGCGGTTGGAGAAGAAAAGACGCAGTGACGAGGCGATCATACTGGGACATTGCTACTGGATTCCGAGTACTTCCAGCAAGATTTATTGCCGTTCTGTGTGTGGTCTGTGACAAATGGCCTGACGCTTCCGGGTCACCAACACACTTCAGGGAACATTAAAAAATAAGAAAAGACGTTTGTGAGTTTTTTGCTCACTTTTGGGTTATTGTGAGTGCGATACACTAGAGGAAGGACAGCAGCCTAATGTCTGAAGAAGATAGGTGGTGTAATTTTTGCTTTGGCGTCAAAGTTTTAACGACAAGTTTAAGCTATTTTTAATATGTGTGGTCGAATATATTAAGTGCTTTTGGAAAGATACCAAAAATAAATATGTTTGAAGATATTTCTCTTATTTAATGACTGAAAATCACTGAAATTCTTTTAAAAACTGAAAATAATAACTTCAAACCATCGCTAAAGCTTCTGGTAAAGCATATTTTGGTGTACGTAAAATATACAAATTTGATGTTCGTGTGTTTGATATCTTATTTCCATAAATATTTTCAAATAGTGAATTGATGGAAACTGAATGATGAGCACTATACACAGCACGTAGGAAAATATAGAGTAAATTAAAACCTTAAAAATATAGCTTGAATAATAACTTCTCTCTCTCTGCCTCTGTCCCTCTGTGTGTGTGTGTCTCTCTCTCTCTTAAATCAAAAAAGAGAAACTTGGATTAAAACAGTAATCAGTGCAACCAATGATATAATGAGAGTAAATAATTTCGATCTACGCGTTGAGGTTTTTCTTGTCTCCAGATATCTTCCCGTTGGGGGCACCGCCCCAGTCGAGACAAAATTCTGATCTCGCGACACGTGGCTACTGGCTGTGGCATAATTGCTCCGTGCGCTGTAAAACCCCATTTTACGAACGATTTCCTGCAGCGGAAAAGACGCTTCGCAAGACCGATCCAGAAAAAGTAAAATTTCCCAACTAATAGGCAGCAAGTGGTGCACGCGGCGAGAGGGAGTCGTGAAAGCGGCAGGAAGCAAGTCCGTTGCGGCGTGATTTAGCGGCGGCCGATCCGCAGCGCAGCGCAGCGGTGACTTATGGCGACAGCCCCTCGCTCTGCCTTCACGCACATCCGCATTCGCCATCTTAGAAGATGGAACAACGACTTGGAACAAGAATAATCAATGGCTTATCAAATGTAAAGATAAGATCAAGATACATTTATTTAAACTGCAATTGGGTATGACCCGATGGCAGCTAATTACATAAAGTGTTATAACTGACAAATTATAATAATAATAATAATAATAATAATAACAATAATATAAAAACTAACTGATTCATAAAATATTAAATTAAATTAAAAAATTTATAATCTAAAATCTCATAATAGTACAATGTTAATAACACAATATTTTAAATTAAGTATATAATGTATACATTTAGGTCTAACGAGTCATAATATCTATTTAGCAAGACATTGTTTACACAAATAAACACGATAAAAAAGTTGTCAGACCCAAGAGTTGACATACGTTTCTCTGTGTATGTCGACGCGCTGAATTTGGAACTGAAGCCAGAATTGCTTGCGCCAGCACCCACTAGTTTTTTTATTCATAAAAAGCCACCGTGAAATTTACAATTTACAATTTTACGGTGGTGTTTTGTGATTTTAAAAAAACTGGGGGGGGGGTGATGATCGGCTTTCTATCTGGTTTCGCAATTCCAGGGATTTTGGGGTTGGTCATGGAAATTGAATTGGTAAAATACAGGAACATCCAGTAGGCTTTCCTAATTTTTTTTTGTTTGGCGAGTCTCTTGTCTTTGTACGACTGTTCGGGACAAAAAAATCAATAATATTACCTAAATCTCAAAATTAATAATTAATAATATAAGCTTTTGAATACATCAGTAGAGAGACTTCTCGGAACAAAAACGTACCAATACCAGCATTTCTTCAAAAACCTATCCTCACGACAGCTGCAACCAGTCTAGTATAATAGTTTAGTAGTATTTCCTATTGCTTTTTTGTACATTCAAAAAAAAATTCTTACAATTTAAATACCAGAAAAAATTATCTTGCGTCCAAACCTTAGACTGCTTTTTCAGCTCAATATCTATATCATTCACTTTCATGATGTTGGATTGTTTAAGTTCCTGCGCTCTTAAAGAAAATATTTTCATAATAATCCGTAAGAAACGAAATCTGCAGTAAAAATGCAGTTAAATTTTTTAAATTTATCCTAAACGTAGTAAAGAACTTTCGGCGCTCCAACAGCACATTCTTTCACGCGTGATTTCAAAATTTTCTCCGATCAACGCAAGGCGAATTGCCGTAGCAGTTCTCTTCGGGCCGCGCGTGATCTTTCCTTTCTCTGGTCCCATCCTCACTAACATGCACTAACATGCTGGGAGACAGGTCGGGGGCTTAGAGCTTGTCGCTGCTGGGGCGGTACCCCGCTGGTGGGAGATACCTGGTTGAGGAAAAAAAGCCGATCCGATCATTCAGCGGGGAAAGATAACCACCTCCTGATGAAAACACATACACTACACTTACGGGAAGTATGTCATCCGTAATTTGCGAGCGCGGAATCACAAACAATCAATCAATGAACTGAATCAACTGGAGCAGCGCCCATCGCGGGACTGAGAGAGTAGCAGGGGAAGGGGGGGTGTCTGTTTATTGATGCTATCTCGCAGTCGCTCCTCAGAGGACGTCGCGTCGCACGTGTTGAGAGCCAGGTGCTGACAGGGAGATTTACCGTCTGCATAAACGCCCTCATCGGCTAGGCCTCCTTCATCTCCAATGCAAATACACGGCCTCCTCCGATGCCCCTCTCCCCCTCCCCCTCCCGCACACACACACACACACACATCTAGGCGGCGCCGTAGCAGTCCGGTATGGTGCGATTAAATTAAATCTTATACAAGGCACCACGGAACCAAGCTTGAAAATCAACAACGCGTGAAGTTGAAATGGTGATTTTCGACTAGTGAAAACCCTGAGCCATTATTATTATTATTATTATTATTATTGTTGTTGTTCCTCTATATCACGACTACAGATGTTATGAGTCGGCTGAGCATAAAATCTACTCCAGGTTGCAACCAGCTACCTAAGGAGCAGATCCGGTGACCATCAGTGCCTCTACAATACTTTGCGCAAAATGTGGGCTGTTCCAAATAAAGCAATTTCTTGCACTTCCCAGTCTTTTGCATTACCTGGGAGTTTAGACAAGTTCTTACACAATGTTTGCGGAACAAGTCCCAAAGCTCCGATGGCTATCGGGACGACCTGTGCTTTTACGCCCCACATTCGGCTGATCTCGATTTCCAAACTCTTGTATTTAAGACGTTTCTCTGCCTCCTTGGTAACGACGTTTTGATCGCAAGGTACAGCAACATCCACAAGTAAACACGATTTGTTCTCCAAATCCCGGATGACTATATCCGGTTTGTTTGCTGCTATCGTGCGATCAGTTTGAATTTGTTGGTCGTACAATATCGTACACAATCCAACAGATGTCACCGGTTTGGTGAGTGTTCGTACCACTTGGGGCATGTGTTTGGAACTTCGAGAGCGGTACAGATCTGCCAGTGGAGGTAGCTACACACCCTGTTATGTCTTTTCAGGTATTCGGTCTTTGCTAGACGTGAATTTTTGCGCCTTGATTGTTTCGATTATGAAACATTACGGAATCTATAGAGTATCATTTCCTTTTTCTGCCTTCTTTGTGATTCTTCGAATTTGTTTATGTTTAAAAATAACAAATTCTCGTTTGAGAATCCGATCATAAATGAAAATGCACTCAGAGTAACACAAACCTCTTTGTCTTACATATA
Source organism: Acheta domesticus (assembly GCA_031308135.1). Lineage (NCBI taxonomy): Eukaryota > Metazoa > Arthropoda > Insecta > Orthoptera > Gryllidae > Acheta > Acheta domesticus. The sequence goes on along the minus strand of JAHLJT010005437.1, from coordinate 105,058,660 downwards.
TGGATGGTGTAATGCATCAACCGGCTAATCGCCATTTTGGAACAAAGTGAGATATGGACGCCATCAGTTGCATGGACCATGTTCTAAGTGTACGCTAAAATTGGGCGTCAAATCTGTAAAAATAGCCTTATAATTAACGAAAAAC